>CM045766.1:56431129-57031129 GCA_025200525.1 Camellia lanceoleosa
CTCTTAGGGTTTTCAACTTCAGGAGCTCCGCTTTTCTTTTTGTCTCTAATTTTCATGCCTAACTTTGCCTTGGTCACCCTTCTCCGGGTTTCTACCAGCGAGCCCTCAGGGTAGTATTTCTTCAACTTGTCCATATATATCGATTATCAGAAAATCAGAAATATCTGTTCAAGGAGAATCTAACTAGATAGCTTTGATGATGTAAGGAGCAAATTAATTGGTCTTGTTTCGCTCCCCAGGGTCAGTACGGAGCTCAAGGTTGTCTTTCCAAGACTATATCTCCCTTGAGATTCTAGACTTAACATCTTGTTAAAGCTCTAGTAATTTCAAGACCGCAAATTTAAACATGATAACTTTTAGCCTCCTCTCATCAAATCGCATCAATTCTCAACCGCTCATTGCTTAGTCCTCCGCTTAATCGGTACCAAATGGCAACTTGTAGCGATGGACTTCACTCTCAACTCTATCCTCAGACGCAGAGAATAAGGTTGCCCTTATATGTCCTGATTGCTGTTTTGTAGCCGCAAAGTGTGAATGGTAGTTTATCTAGTCGGGCCCTTTATAAGTCTCAACCATCCATCAGAAGATGTTCTTGATATTTCCATACATGGCTGGCGGCTTCAACAACTCTGATTGGGTTTGTGGTCACAGAGTAAGTATGGATAACTTCCAGGAAAAGTCATGTTATATTTGCCCAAAGAAGTCCATCACCTTTCTTGAAGTGGGGAGCTATTTGATATAGATCTTGTTCAACTCCGCACTAAAGGTATGATATTGTTTCTAATAAATTTGCTTAATGCCATTGACGTATGCCTTCAACATCGCATAGAATTGAGCTTCCACCCATTTTGTAAAATAATCAATTGCCACTCAAGATATATATTCATGCCCATTTGATCCTTTTGGCGAGACAACACCGATAACGCTAATTCTTAGCATCGAGAAAGGCCATGGCAAAGTCATGTTGTATTAGCTTATGACAGCTGGTGAATCATTATGCGATTGGCATGGATTTGACATTTGTGTATCGCCGCATAAAACCAATATTAATAATACATAATCCTCTATGGTGGACTCAGTAATAACCCTTGCATGAGAATCTTCCGGTGCTAGCATCGCACCATTCATACGCTACTGGGCAGATTCAATAATATATGGACAAACCTATATAGGCGCTTCGATTCCTCTTTCTTCCACAATACGCTTTATGCATTCCTAAATGACCTCTTTTTTATACAACTTACCCCCAAATGATAAATTGGATGGCTATTCAATTGCGGTTTCCCATTTGTCCTGGCATTCACTCCTAGTGGATACACCCCTTTCCAAAAAAGTTCCAAAAGATCGTAATACCGTGGTTTTTTTGTTCTTTCACTTCATCTATCGCGCAATAAGGTTTCATAAGTCGGGCATGTATTTATGTTCGGCGATAATCGATGCATCCGGACCTCCAAGTAGGATGTTTACCATAGAAGATAGAGTTGCTAAGAAGCATCAAGAAACTTGTTGTTCTCTCTCAATAGACGCTACAAGCGTGAAATGTCAAATTCTTCAAACCTAGGAATCAAAAACATCTGTGGTATCCGACATGGTAAACCTTCATCTTCTCTTCTTCGACTTCTTCCAAATTGGCTTGTTTGAGAAACAACTAAGTCTGAATCAACAATGACATCCAACCTTATTAGCCCTAGTTCCGTATGCTTCTAAAAACCAACAAAGATTACACACTTCCTATATTCCGCCTACTTGTGCTGGACACCTTGAACCTGAGTTTGAAGGTACTAAAGGTATATGGAGTTAGTTTCCGTGCTATCAAAGAACACACACCTATCCCCAGTAGCTCCACTATCGATTGGACGCCTGTCAAAGCATATCATTCAAGTTTTCTTCAACTTGAAGAATGTATTCATCTCGAAATAAATATTCTAATAACGCATTTTATTCACCCAAAAAAAATATTCCCATCATTGCCCCATTTCTACCACGTGTGGTCTCGCATAGGGAACCTTCATACAACTCTTGCCTCGATCAGCTCATGGTGACATATTTGAGATCAAATTTGGAGAGAATGAGCAACCAACGAGCCAACTCTACCCGTAAGTCGCTGGGTTTTCAAAAAGATATTTGATGGAATCTAATCTCAAAAACAAGATTACAGAGTGAGCTAACAAGTAGTGTCTCAACTTCGTAGCCCATATCAAGCGCATTAGGCAAGCTTTCTCCAAAGGAGCTTTGAGCGGTCTCATAATCTAGCATTTTCTTGATCAAATAGTAGATGGCTTTCTCCACCCCTATCTTCAGATTCCTAAGTTGAGCATGCATTCCATGGTCGTGGTCTGGCATTAACAAGTATAGAATCAAAGGCTTCCGACTCCAAAGGGCGTACAACACCGTAGATTCCGGGAGGTACCGCTTAACCTGCCTTCAAAGGCAAAGTGACAAATGATCATCCTATCGAATTTCTTTCCTTTCTTCAGAGAACAAATAGTAGTTCACAAGTCAAAGTTAATGGAAATAAACCATCTTATGAATTGCAATTTACCTGTAAAGCCCTCGCCAGACCTCCTTTAGTCGTCCCTATGCAGGTGGCATTTCTAGATGTCCTTGATTTTGGAAGGATCTACTTCAATGCCTCTCGTCAGTGATCAAAAAAGCCTAGCATTTTTCCTACCATTATAATCAAGGCGCTGCTTGGCAGTGTGTTTAACCTCAATCAGATTCCCAATTTGTTAAAGAATTTCTCGCAGCTATGTAGTGGCCCTCTTATTCTTTTGACTTGATAATCATGTCATCCACATACACCTCGCCTCTTTTGCGGATCATGTCATGTAGAATGGTGGTCACAACCCTTTGATAGGTAGCTAAAGATTTTTCAAAACCAAACGGGGTATAATCCAAGAGTAGTAAGGTACCCATGGCGAGTGAATGGGATCTTCTTTGTCCCCGCACCATCGGTGTATCAAGTTGTACCCAAAAACTCATCCATAAATGATAAAGAGAATGACAGCCCTCGAATGAAGTCTCACTAACTCATCAATATGCTAGAAAGAAAAATCATCCACCGAATCGATCTATTCAAATCCCGTAAGTCCACACACACCGTGATTCTACCATCCTTCTTCAGATCGATGATGTCAGTCAATCAAGCCTGCACTAGATACTAACAAGAAACCCCGTCTCGACCGCTTAGGTGACCTCTTTCCTTGATTTTAGTGCCCAATATGGATGAATTCTACGCAATTTCTTGGCTTGATTGGTCGAGCGCTCTAGGTCGAAGAGAGGATCCAAAGGCAGACAATCTCGTGGATCGATTCTGTGCATGTCTTCGTAAGACCACGTGAAAATATCTTTGAAATCTTTTAACAAAGCGATGAATGCTTCAAGGGCCTCCACGCATACTCGCGGACTCGATCCGACCATGCACCGATCCTTTTCAACACACACATATTATTTTTAATGGCAATGATTTCATCAAAGATAAGGTTTAGCAAACCTCCTCCTCTCGATTAATCAAGTTTTTCAAAGTCGGAGGAATTTCTTCCCTTTGTTTTCATTAAAATTTAAAAATTTTGGTCAATACAATAAACCAACGATGTAAAAAGTACAAAGAATCTACAGAGTTCTCATTCAGAAGGTCCAGATCTTCAGTTATAGACTCAAAAGAAAAGTCGAATGAAACCTAGACAGAACTTTTGGTATCTAAGTTACCACCTCCAAAAAATACTAGACTCGCACTCAGAAGAACTTGAACCCGATCCCAACCCCATAAGACTCAAAGTGGAATCAGATTCTAGCTCATCACCCGATTCAATCAGACAGATAGCCTTCCTCCGTGCCAAGTAAGAGATGGTGCTTTTGATGCATCCAAAATGCCAATGGGTTCAGACTCTGGTTCTTCCCCGATCACGAGAGATAGTAAGGTTATTCCTCAAGTTCTCTAGGTCGGCCGCAGAGGATCCGCCAAGAGACCAGCTGTTGTCCCTACTCCAGTTTGTCGCCATTTGTGTCACCTTCCATGCTCTATTCAAATTTTGATGCTTGGTTCAAAGATTTTCCTTATTATCATTGTCTTGGGTAAAATGCAAATCAAGAAGATCTCAACCCGGGAACACGTTGCTTGAGGAATTCACCCAAGGCTTAGAAACCATAAAAAGGAAATCCTCTCGCTCCTGCATAAAACGGTCATTTAGTATCCCCGATTGGCCTCGTGGATTAGTTCATAATGCTTAGCTCTCTTGGCCTCGGGCTCATTTCTTCATCTCTTTCTTCTTTCCTTATCCAGCCCTTTTGGTGGGCACATAGCCTAATCTAAAGCCAACACCTTCCCGACTACCTTCCGAGTCCCATTCCTAGAACATGGTGCGCTTTGTTCATGAAATAGATAAACTAGGTAATCGACGACATGCCTTCGCTTATGCCGTATCAAAACAGACCAATTCAAGCCAAATTTAGAGTGAATCCCGAAGGAATACATCCTCCTCGCCAAGGTTGATTTCTAGTATTACGAGTCACCTGGGCGCAGATGGATGGATGAGTTCTCAAAGACAATTGGTTTCCATCCTCCATGAGGGTACTTCAATATCCGATGGAGATGAAAGAGACAAATTTTCACATGGTGCAAACCAGGCCTCCTAATAGTAAATTGAAGGTAGCTTCTACATCCAAGACATATAAAATCAACCTCTGCCTTACTCACCTGACTCTCGCACCGCGCCCATGACCTCTTTACTGTGTTATGATACACCCATATTACTTGGGTCAGGGGAACAAAGTCCACCGGTTTGAGGCTGATTTCATAGGCGGTCCAAGAAGGATAGACATTAATGGCCGAACTGGTATCTACCAACACCACCGACACCCATTTCTCCCTACATTCCACCAATATTTACAACGGTTTATTGTGAGCCGAGCCCTCCGACGGCAGCCTCTTTTGTTAGTGAAGGTAAGGGTTGGCCTGCACCACTTGAAAAGCCAAACCCACAAGCTACTTTGGTGTGGTGTCAATGGACAATTTAGCCTTGTCCATCACCGATAATACTGCTCGAGAGTGTACCCGGGAGGCCATGATAAGACCCTGATGGAGATATCACTTGAATTTTCTTAAGTTGTTTCAACACTACCTCTTCTTCTAATTGTTTCTCTTCGCTTTCTACTTATTTGTCTTTTCCAGATGCTTCATGAATCTATAAAAGTGCGGCGCTTAAAATAACGCCCATTTCTTGTTCGATGGTCTATTCTTGGCATACCACGATTGTCCTAAGGCAATCGCCTACCACAATATAGGCCAAATGCAGATCATTGTCATCCCATTATTCACCCTCGCCACCGACAAATAGTTGTCCAAATGCCATATCACCTTCACATCATAAGTATCCTCTACAGTTGTCAGGAATTTATAGTTTCGCTTGTCTTCCATTCTTTCTCATCCAAACCCTCAAAGGTGCCTTCTTGTTCAAGATCCACTATATTCATAGAGCCCACTTTCTCGGCTAGGTTTTCTACACCGCGTCTCTAGCAAATTTCCTTTCTCATCACCCTTCCGCTACTACAAATGATCTCGATTCTTTTCCTCTAGTTTCCTTCCAGCCTCTTTCTTCCTTGTCTAACTCATCACTCACCCATCTCAGAGACACCCCATTTTTGACCATTCTCAAGACTTGGAGGTCCTTGCAGTACATCCAATGATGAGTTTGATTGCTCGTCGAAAGTGCTCAAAGTTCATGGCTTAAACGCCACAAGTTTGAGTTTTCCAATCCCTGCATCCATTTTGTCTCATCTTTGGACCATGTTTAGGTCCTTTCAGCATGATGTTGTTAATGGCCTGCCAGCCATCCTTGGGCACTGCCAACCATGGCTCTTGGACTGTCGGCCATTGATGTGCCCTGCCGGCCATCAATGAAGCCCTGCCGACCACCGGTGTATCAACAAATATTTTCTGATATTCTATGCGAACTGTTTGCACAGATTGAAGCATCTTCCAACACGTGTGTGGCTGGATCTTTATGAGGGGATTTTGCATTGTCTATATATAGAAGCCCTCTCTTGCATATGGAGGGGTTAGAAAATTTTGAAGACAAAAAATTCTCTCCTCTCTAGAATTCTCTTGATATTTTGTGCCTTATAGCCTAAATTCTCTACACTCTTGCACATGAACCCTTGATCAAACTTGATCTCCATTGAGTTGAGGTTACTTGAGGCCCTTGTTGAGCTTTAGAAGAGGATTTTAGCTTGGTTTATCTTGATTTTGGTGCCTAAATTGCATCTTGTCTTCAAGAAGTAGAACACTTGTATTTTGAGCTTTATTTAAATACTTGTTTTGCCATCTTTACATACTGTTTTAAGGCTGGTTTTGACCTCTTAAAATCTCTATTTTTATGGTTTAAAAAATGGTGGTTTGAGGTTCCTTTGGAGTTAGGGGGTGGTTCACCTTTTATTCCTTGGTTTGTTAAAGCTTGTGCTATCTTTCCAACACTTTCAAATCAATTTTTTTTTTTGCCCTTTTAACCATCAATTTCAGAGGATTTTTAGTGGAAAAACCATGTTTTGAAGTCCAAATAGGAGGGGTTAGTCTCCTCCTTGTGTCTTTTGTTTGCATGCCTAGATAGCTTTATGTGTTAGCTGTTTTTCTAGCCTAACTTAGCTTTTTGTCCAAAGACGCTTTTGCCAATTGCTTTTGACCTATTTTGGCTCTATTTTGGGCTGGTTAATTCATTTGAGCCTTATATTGCATAGTTGTACGATTAATTCCTTCACAAGCTTGGTGGTTTAAAGCTATGAGCATCATTATTTTGAGTTGAAACGATGTTGTAGTGTCATGTTGCATGTAATTTCGTGATATATAGCTCTATTATATTCTCATTTGTTTCGCTTCTTTAATTGCTTTTGAGAGTTGTTTCAAGTTTGAGATCTTTTAAGTTTGAGATAGAGTTTGTGCTAATGGTTTTAACTCTTTTGAGGTTTTCTACTAACCAACAAAGATGAACTCTATCTTGTATTATATCATCCCTTGGTTGAAACTTCTTTCTCTAAAGGACTCTCACCAATGGACTAAATCAATTAAAAATGAGTTGGTAACTTAAAATGAGTAAACAAAAGCTTATAAGTAAAACTTGAGCAAGATAAATATGTCAGGTTGCATTGCATGTGTTCAATCGACGTTATATTAAAACACAAGGAAGATTGGAGCATTTCATACTCAAAGTGATGAAATGAGTCAATCTCCTTGGTCTCCATTGCCTTTGATCACACATGATAAGGTGGTGGTCTTGAGTCTTGTTTTTGCATACAATGAAATTGTACTCGAAGTTCTTTGACCATCATGCATCGAAGATACTTGGTTGGTGGTTTTGGATCCAAGTGTGCTACCTTTGAGGATTTGAGATGATAAGGAGAGGCACAATACAAATAAGCCCGAAAACCTTCATTTTCCTCTGCTTGTGCTCACTGCAATGTGATGACCTGTAGCACCAATGGCCAAGAATGCCTCACCAGGCTAGCAAAGGTTTCATTCTGGCCAGAAGGCACACTTTTGGCCGGCAAATGGCTAGCAGCAACCTCTCATGGCCGACAGGCCACTAGTGCAATCCTCAACAAGTTTTTGGTAAGGCGGAGCAAAAAGATTCTAGAGTATGGTCAACCCTGCAAACAGAGCCTCTCGAGGGCATAATGAAGGGCTTTTCGGGGCGAGAACCTAGCACATGTATATTCCACTTCCCGAGGCAGAGCAGTGGCAGCATAGTTTAATATTTCGCATGTTTTGTTAGTGCATATTTGTTTTAATTAATTAGTTTACTAGTTTATTAAAGTGTTGTAATAATTAGTAATTAGTTTGCTAGTTATTTGATTGGTTTGTAATAATTAATCTAATTAGTTAAATTAGATTTGTTTGATTAGCTTAGCTTAGAGTAGCTTAGCTAATTATTCATTCTAATCTTTCGCGAGGGCACAATGTTGTAATAAGTATGCGGTGTGTGCATGTCTTCCAACCCCGCTGCCTTTTCTCCCTTTTATTTACCCGCTGATGGTTAGATTAGGGATCATATTTCAATTAGCATACCTTATGCTCGCATGTTTGCATCCATTCATTTGTCTTGCATGCACCGAGACTCAACAAGATCATTCAAACAGATAGCAATTTCAATACTTACTTGAATACGTGTTTCAAAGTATGCTATCAAAGTGTTGCAAATGCCATATTAGTAGCCGAGCCTATTAATTGCATTATTACATGTATTGCATTAGGCATCTTGTATAGTTAGGATCATGCATTGTTTCTAACTAGTTTTTGTTTTGACTTGGAGTACTCGTGAGTTTTATGCTTTAGCATACTTGCATGAGTGTGATTACCATATTGCCATGTTTCGCATGCTACTATGAGGCTATGTGCTTAAATGCTAAACCGATTGAATGCATGTGGATGAAAGTTTTGTTGTTTGAATTGAATAATTCAACAAATGTAAGTTGTAAGCTCACTTTTAAGTAAGTGGCAAATCATGTTTTAAGCCCACTTGAGATGGCAAATCCATATTTCTAAGCCCACTTGAGGGTGGCAAATTCAAACCATTTTCAAAAACAAACATGAATTGAATTTGTTACAATTCTTGTATATAGTCTATACTTGTTTGTAAAAGGCCACATAGTAAAGTTAGCTAGTAATCAACAAGAACACATAATGTTTATAAAAGAACATATCATGATTAGTAGAGACGATCTTTGATCGAGCGAAGTGGGTGCTTATTCCATGACCTTCCTCCTCGCACTCCAAGTTCCCTAATTCGAGGCAACTTTGGTGATAATGGATACGTTGCCTTTGGCACGAGTCAGGGTTTCCTAAATTTTCCCAAAACAAAATATTTATGTGGCAACTCTGTAATTTGGCAAAGCAGTCCAGTTTTGGCATTATTTGATTCAAAATTGATTTTCCAAAATGATTTGCCGGATTGGACTCTTTGGTGATTATCAGTTTCACATTGTACTTGTGAGACTAGATTCAGAACCGCAGGTAGAGTTCGAACTGTGAGGGCCTTTCTTTTCAAACCCTTTTCCGAAGGCGAGGCGCGAGAGAAAAGCGAGCCCACATCATCCAATGTTATCACGATCTATTTTGGTCGAATCCACCAGATCTCACATCTCCTCGATTCGCTTCATCAAAGAACTACAGTTAGCCAAATCCTCCTCGAAGTTTTGCTAGATCATCGAACCTTGGCCCGCCATCTTCCCCGACCACATTGATGTCTACCAAAGCCTGTAGCACTAATTCAAGCTTGATTTGACTAGTAGACACAATGTAGTTGGATCATACACCCTATCGATAAGTCCTCAAGACACTCTGGCAACAGATTGGTACATTCCTCCAAGGTCAACTCCCCTTCGACTGTAAGTCTCATCACCACAGGCTTGGGTTGAGGTTTGGGCGTGTCCATCATTCACAAATATGCGCCTTCCAAAATGAACAACATCGATTTTCGTAGGTAGAATGGAGTAATATATACGTTGGGGTTGTAAGAGGTGGCTAGTGTATAGATCAGGTTGAGATTTTGAGATGGAGGGACTTGATTATAGATTGGGAGTGGATTTGTGGTTACATTTGTCTTCTAACGTGGAGCAATCACCTTATTGTTAATGAGATCCTGAATCTCATGACACAATCGAAAGCACTAGTCGGTGTCATGACCATGCTGTTGGTGAAACGCATAGTATTTTGCGGGGTTCTGCTTAGGTGAGAGAGGATCAGGAAGTGGGCAGGGTTCTAGCACCTTCATGGCTTGAGAGAGAGTCATGTACAATTGGTTGAAAGTCCTCTGGGATCGAGTAAGGTTGGACGGTGTTTGTGAGCTTGTGTTGGCAAAGGGGTCAGCAGTCTTGGTTGTAGTGACAACACTTACATATGACGGCCTCACAGCTATGCTACCACCGGCAGCATTGGAACTACAAACAAACGGCTTTTTTGACAACTCCTTCTCATCTGTAATAAGCCCTTATTTTATGGTGTCTTTAATTTTCACTCCCATTTCATGGAGTTCTCAGAATATAAATAACGGGAGCACAATCATCTTCTTGGAAGGCCTCGTGGTCATCATCGAGGCTTTAACTCTCCACCTTGTCACAAATTCAGAGAAGCCCACCTTCGGCTCTTGGCATGTGTTACCTCGAGATCATGAATCGTGACCTCGATTTAGGGATTGTACGAATCACAAGAATGAAGGCCTTTACCATCTCCTCCAAATTTCGCTTTGACAGAGTCTTGCAACTTAGCATACCATATGGCCACTATACTTGACATCGTGCGACCAAAGAGAGACAAATTTATGTAGTCTAGTCAAGCCCATCTACCGCAAAGATGTTTGAAAACAACCATAGGTGAACCATCTGATCTTCAAATCATCAAAATGGTCAATGCGAGGCATTTTAAACCGACGGCAATGTCACTACAAAATTGATGTATTGTCTTCTATGTCCGGGATGGAGTTAAACCCCTTGTGCTCTTTTGAAAAACTTTTACGCTTTATTGACCTTGAGTGCAAGGGTCAACCTCAAACTCTCGAGCCTCGCCTAATAAACCTGCTTTGGAAGCTTATGCCGATTAGTTCTCGCTTAGATTACCCTGGTTTTCATGGACATTGGCAGTATGAGCGGTGGCTCCGGTTGTTGGGATACCTGCAGTAGGTGGTCGCAGTCAGCTGTGGTTATTGTAGCTTGGTTATAACCTCGGCCTGATAGGTCATGACCTCTACTTGAGAGACCGCATCCCGTCAGAGGGCCTTAACTATCTGTTACGATGGTATCGCTTATTCTACTGGTCGGGGAATACTATGCCATTGAATAGGCAATTGATCTCATGCTAGGCTAGAAGTAGATAATCATCCCCTAATCGATCGACACAAGTGAGCCGAGGTGATCAGAAGAATTGAACTAGTGAATTCTGCCTAATTCTTCTCCGTCTTGTAACTGGTAGGAGTGAGGTAAACACGGGTTGTCCCCAAACAAGATCCCCATGGCAAAGTCTTCTAACTCAGTCCAAAGTACTTGGGGGATATCCGAACTTTCTGAAGCTATGGTTTTAAACTACCTAGCAAAAGAAATAAAGCAAAATAACAGTATTCAGAAACCACACAGCACCTCAGCTAAGATGTTATCAACACAAACATGATTAAAGTCAGAGGATCAGACTCTATACCGACTCGCCCCAAACAGATACCAAATTTGTAACGCTATGCACATTCTCGCATAGCCACTCTAAAGCATATACCAATTAAGAGAAAATCAAAACACCCCTATGATGGGGTAGGCTTACCCTGTCCTAGTTTCGTCAGGAACTAGGTTTCACTATTTCAATCAAAGCGATTTTCACGCAATCCTACATTTCGGGTGAGCATCCTGTCCTAGTTTGGAACAGTCACTAAGGCTTTTCTATATACAGCTAGGTAAAATGGTCCAAAAAGGGTACCTCTACAAGACTACCTACTATACCTCTCACACCTAACAGCGAGAAGTGAAACAAGGATCAAACAGTACAGAGGTATTCCAAATCCAGGGGTTGTGTTCCCTCATGGCAGAGCCCGCGACCAGTTGACCTTTTAGCAAGCTTTTGGGCAAGCCTCCGGCAAACTGTCCAGGAATAGTAGATGGCAAACACAGTGACTTATACGCACCAATGCAAATGCAATGCAAAGAACATATAAATGTAGATAAAATGTCACATCATGAAGTTCGAGTCAAGTTCTCTAAATTTCCCTAACAGAGTCGCTAGAAACTGAAGCTCAACTTTTCGTGCTCCTTTCGGATACAACTAGCACTACAGCTTTGACTCTCACGATTCTAACCGATCACACAAGTGCAATGTGAAATAGATAAACACCAAAGAGTCCAACTGCAAATCTTTTGGAAAATAGATTTTGAATCAAATGCCAAAAATAGAATGCTTTGCTAGATACGTAGTCGCCACCTAAATATTTTTGGAAAATTTAGAAACTCATGACTCGTGCTAAAGGCCACGTGTCCGTCCTCACCAAGATTGTCTCAGCTCAAGAAGATCATGAATTGAGTACCCCACTCACCTGATCAAAGATTAGCCTCTACTAATCATGATGTGATTTTTATTTACATTATATGCTCTTATTCCGATTATTAGGTTATTGTTACTATGTGATGCGACACAAGTATAGACTAATTTGTATAAGTTGGAACCCTTCGAGTTCATGTTTGTTTTGAAAAGGGTTTGAATATGTACCACTTGAAAAAGTGATCTCATATGAACATTACTCAAATTATTTCAATTCAAGCAAATAGCCTTCATCCACTGGCATTCAAGCAATTTAACACTTAATCAATTAGCCTCATGGCAAGCATGCTAGACATGGCAACAATCACATTTCATCCAATATGCTAAAGCATAAAACACTCACCTAGTACTCAAGTGATCCAAAGAAACAAAGAGTTAGAAAACATGCATGTTCCTAACTAATGCAACGCGGACTAATGCAACACATGCAATGATGCAATTATAGGCGCTACTAATTACGCTATGTGAGTCAATTTGATAGCATGCAGTTTAAACACGTATTCAACGAAGTAATAAATGACAATGCTTTGTTAGAATGATGAACCGAGCCTCGATTCATGCAAGACAAGTGGATGCAAATCATGGAATATGCTAAATGAAACATAATGTTCTAAACTATCTATCGTGAGCAGATAAATAAAAGGGAAAAAGATGTGGGGTTTGAAAACATACACGCTATTACAAGCTTGGCCTCACGTAGGAGGGTTCGAATGAATAACCTAGCTAATTAATTGCCTAATTAACTAACTCTTACAAACACAAATGAATAAATTAGCTAAGCTACTTAACTAATTATTATGACAACAAATTGATTAATCAACTATTCTAGCTAATTAAAATAAGTACAATACAAAACCAACTAGCTATTCTAACTAATTAGTTACAAATTCACTACTTAAAGCACCACACTAAATTTATTACAATATCACTTCATACTTCACGGATCCCGAGAATTGAAGGAGGGCTCATGCATGGATACGGATTTCCACCCGATAATACTCTCTGTTTTGCTACTGAAATGCCTCTGTTGCACAGTCATAGTTGGAAAAATGCACTGTTTTTCACCTCAACTTCTTCTCTGCTTTGTTGGAAAAAGGGCACTGCCTGCCTTGAAAAAGTAGTAGGCAACCCAGAAGAAGTGGCCGGCAGGCCACTAATAGTAGGTTGCCATCCAGAAAAAGTGGCCTACCGATCACTAATATGGGTTCTGTCCTGCAGCAACAGAGGACAAACAGAGTACAAACCAGAGTATTCTCAGGGGATGCTTGTCCACCCTACCTCTCGGTATCATCAAATAGCTCAAAGGAGGGGTAAGCCTGATTCGCAAGCCATCAATCGACACAATTTTATTGCATGATGACTTATGAATCAAGGGACATAATTCAATAAATGCACAATTTAAAGACTCTCAAAACCCCTCCCTATCATCGATTGATCAAGGGAAGTGGTTGACATTGACTCTTGAACCGCTTATATCACTAGCAAGTATGATACGACCCAAGATTCAATGGGTTCAATTCTCGTCTGATTGACCCCAAGTTGATTTTATCCTGCATCACTTTTAGTCCCAATTTTGTTACTTCATTTTAATTACCATCCATTCATTAGTTCATTAAGTCCAAAAGTGAAGATTAAGTTCACTAATGAAAAGAAGTACCAAACCAAAAGTCTTTTAGGCATGAGAGAAGTGTCATACTGGTAATGAACCCTAAAGGATTAAACCATTAAGCACAACAACCTCAATCTCAAGCTTAAATAAATAACTAGTTTGAAACAACTTTCAAAGCAAAGAAAAGAGAAGAAAGGAAGGAGGTTGCAAAGGTGATTAGAGATGAAAATATGTATGGAAAGCAAGAAATATACACTATCAACTCAAATAGGTTGGTGGCTAAGGCGTAAACCACCAAACCTATGAGGAACATTACACTACAAGCATGGTATACAAAGCTCAAATGTAATGAACAAGTAAAAATAGACCTAAAATAGTGCTAAAACAATTCAAAAAGTGCTAGAATTGAGATAAAAATAACTACAACAACTAAGTAGAATATGTAGCAAGTTGAGCTAGTAAGCAAGCATAGGAAGGAGGCTAACCTCCATTTTTGGGACTTCAAAACATGATTTTGCTCAAAAATCTCCGAAATCAATAGTAAAAAGCTCAAAAAAAGATGATGAGAAGGTGGAAAATACAAAGGCAAAGGCCTTAGAAGCAAGGTTTAAAGAAGGGCTGTCAACCCCTCTACCTTAAATGGCCTTAAACTACAAGTTTCAACCCAAAAATTCAGTATAAAAACAGTCCAAGAATAGTAAAAAAGATGGCAAATAAAGAAGGGAAACAAGCTAAGAATTATACCTCTTGAAGAGTGATACTCTTTTTGAGTTGCAAACCAACAATTACACATCCTCAAGAGCTAAATGCAAGCTCAAAAATACGTCAGCCCAAATACCACAAAGTTTGGTTTAGATGGTATAGGCAAAGAGTGAAGAACTTGCAAAAGAGAGAGATAGAGAGAATTGTAGAGAGAGAGAGAAAAGTTTTTGCTCTAAAATTTTCTAACCTCTAAAACAAGAGGGGAGGTCCTCTATATATATAAAAACATGCGACTCCCTTAGAAATATCCATACAAACATGTATGGACTGATGCATGCACTTGTGGAAACAGCTGGCACAATTGGCAAAAATATCTGAAAAAACACACGAGTGGCCGATAACCCACTAATAGTAGCCGGCAGGCCACTAATAGTGGACGGTAGGCCATATTACTGGCCGGCAGTCCACACAAGTAGGTCTACAGGTCGCAAGATGTTTAAGCTTGAAAAACTGCTGTTTTGGTCCAAAAACAAAGCAAGAAGTTCATAGGGTTTTGAGGCTCAAAGTCAGCATTCTCCGAGGACTTCGAGCATTTGACAAGCATACAAATTCATCATTGGGTGCACAATCAGTGGGGCCCAAGTCGTAAGGGCGGTCAAAAATGGGGTGTCTACAACTTCCCTTTAAATTTTCAGCTCCACCAGTACAGGTTAGTGTGTACTCCGAAATGGTCGATGCAATTTTAATCTTCGCTTCACCTACAAGTCCGATCTTAAAAGTTTTGAAAATTTTTGTGAGCAGAGCCCCAAAAAGTAGTGATCAGCCAATGATTTGACCAAGATTTGCGACCATCATTTCTTTCATTATTATGTAACACAAATCCAATTTCTGGCCAACTTCAAAACAGTATAGCAAATAAGCATTATAATACGGGACAACATCAAAATGTCCTTTTTTCGGAGTGACATTTTCTACTATAAACCGATGGAGAATCCGGAGGTGGGGTTTCAAATGTTTCTCTTATAAATTACTTCCAATAAATCTCCTCTCACAAATAGCAGTATATACATTGACATTGCCAACAATATCAAGTAAGTCAGCCTCATTCTGAAAATGGATATGCATATCCCCTTCCTCAACTCCAAGAATTCGTGATAAAGTGGGGATATCAAACTCAATACCCTTACCTTTAACATAAGATGGAAGAGTAAAGTTTCCATCATCTTCAATTGTACCTCTCAAGTGAAGATAAAATAAAGACACAAGATGTGGATATACCTTTTGTGGTAAATTAATTAAAATTCCCTACCCCATTGCTTCAAGTTTGCTAACTAACAGTGGACCATATTGAGGTGGAAGATTAACCCTTCTTCTGCTTACAATAAGTAGGTTGGAGAAGCTTTGAAAGGCTGACTGAGAAAATTATTTGTAGAATAACCATGTTCATGCAGCTGTTGGCGTGGTGGAGGGTTGGAGCTTTCACCATATTCTGGTCTTGCTTTTTTCGTTCTAGGCATGATGTCAATATTTGTTCAATTTAATTAAAAATGTGTTAAATATGAATAGTGGATTACAGAGGAGCTCAAATTCAGTGTGAGGTGACCAAATGGTGTGAAGTGTCCTGTGTAAAAGTGTAACAAATAAGGAAGATAAGAATGTGCACACAGGGGAAAAAAAAGGCACAGTACAATGACCGCTAGTCAACCCACCGCTGACCGGCCAGGAACACTTTATATTCGCTTTGTGCTGAAGTTCGTGTTGCTGCTTCTGTTGCTTTGCCTTGCTGATTCTTTCAATACACACTTCCAATATTGAGTGGATATAGATTGAATATAGAGTGTTTTAGGAGCACAAATTGGCTTGCTGCTCTGGGGCAGAACTTGTATTCTTTCAGTGTCCAATATTGAGTGTATATAGAGTGTCAATAAATGAGGTAGGTGGTGGAGGGAAGTAATGAGGTGGACAAATTGCTTATATAAAGTAGTTGGATAGTGGTGTGTATTTCATGAGGCTTTCACCTAACAAACAGTCGTATGTACATTCTGATAGGTATTGAATTGTCAAGTTTGGATTGAACATGGTATTGAATGGTCAAATTTTTAAATCGTCAACTACTTGGATGGTACATAGATATTCAACTAAAAATTTATGAGGTATTGAATTTTCATGAGGGATTGAATTGTTAATAAATGCATTTTCAATAAATGAGGTACAGAGGTGATTTGTAATACATGTGACATATATTAGTTGTTATTTGTAATATTGAATTATCACTTGTTAAATAAGGTACATAGGTGATTTGTACTATTGAATTATCACTTGTTAATTTTAATACTACATTAATTTTTTTAAATCATTTGTTCAGTGTGCTGCATTCATTTGTAATTTATTCATGTTCAAATATGCTGCATTCATTTGTAATTTAATATATGTGAATATATATAACAAGCAGAAGTCTAAAGCCATATCAGAAAGAAAAATGTCAGGAAATTATTACATCAATTTATTGGTAACCAAAAAAACTAACAAAACGATGTGTACATCGTGAAGAGCACTAACAACAAACAAACACCACGGCTTCCTTGCCTTCATCGCCTCCCATTCCAAAAATTAAACAAAAGTTCAAGTTCGCTTCCACGTGGTGAATTTAGTTTTCACCGTGAATATGCCACATATGTTCTATTAAATCATTGCAGGGGGCATGATATGCATTTTTATCTCTAATACCTATACGGCGAGATAGAAATGATTGGAAATCATTGTTAGTTCTACATGAAAGTATTACTAGTGAGTTAATTGATGAAATCTCATAATCAAAATCAAGATGCTCCTCTCTCATCTTCGACAATCATATTATGTAATATAACACAAGTCTTCATTATGTTCACAAGCATTTTCAATCCCAAAAACGCATTTGCACCACCTATAATTGCAAATCGGGCTTAGAGCACTCCAAATACGCTGCTCAACATCCTTCCTTATGACTCTTACATCATTGCAAAATGTTGTTTCTTTGCTCCTTGGGGAGAAAAGATTATTTGAACCAGTGTTGCCCATTGAGGGTATATACCATCAGCAAGGTAATAACCCATATTATAACTGTGTCCATTAATAGTGTAATGGACAGGGAGAGCTTTCCCTGGGGCAGAAAATAAGGGTGATCGATCCAACACATTCAAGTCATTGTGTGATCCAGGAATTCCAAAAAATGTGTGCCAAATCCACAAGTCATAAGAAGATACTACTTCAAGAATGATGGTTGGCTTTTTTTGATGGCCTACGTATTGATCTTGCCATGCCTTTGGACAATTTTTCCACTCCTAATGCATATAATCTAAACTTCCCAATAGCAAGTAATCTAGCAATGTCTGTTGTCGTTGGAGATCTCAGGTATTCTGGTCCAAAGATTTCAATTACTGAATTGCAAAAGTGTTGTAAACTTGCAATTGCAGTTGTCACGACCCAAACCCGCCCCTGTAGGTTTAGCGTCGTAACTGGCCAGTAATCCTTAGATTACCAAAGACCTCTAAACTGATTATTATGAAATACAAGGGGCCACGGAAGTAAATATATAAAAATACATTCTCCATAGAGTTGTATTGACGTATATGAGACATAAATCGTCAAACACACTTATATATATATGTGACGTCATAATTACATTAGTCTTACGTCACCCATTTACACAGTTAAAGGCAAAAGGGGACTTAACCCAATGTACAGATAAGCATAACAAAACAAAAACATCTGTAGCAAAGTTACAAAACTTGACATCTCAAAAGGGAACGTCCCCAGGAGGCACAAGTCGGGTCACCTAAAACTCCAGCAAGCCTTAGGCACGCCACGCACGCTACCTACATACATATATATATATATATATATAAAGTGAGTGAAGCCTAGTGAATAATAACAAAATAAAGATTTTAGTGAACGATGTCTGGAACAAATTTCCAATCTCTAATCACATCGGAGCATAGTCATGTTTGTAACAGAAATAGAGTCATATTCATGTTCATATTCAATTCATGTTTGGTACATCCATTAGCATTAACATATCTCTTTGGTCAAGCATATCAAGTTCCATAATGGAACCTCTGGTACGGTATTATTTCTTCGGGCGAGGGCCTCATGACCATAAGCCATATTGTTATTTCCCCTGGATGAGGGCCTTTGCTAAGGATACCACAAATACTATTCAAAAACATGGATCATCATTCATGGATTCACAAAATCGCCTTTTTAGAAGCATTTCACATTATACCATAATATTCAGAAGGTATTTCATATCAAATGTAGCTTTGCTAAGTTATTACTTACAGATTGTTGTCCAGCTCGATAGCCAACCAATGGATCAACAAATTTTACGAAGTGACCTACACTCAACATAACAGATACATATATTGAAACACACACTTGAATCAGATATGACTTATCTCATTTCATTCTTAGTGTGTTTCTAGCCTTTATCCTCATTATTATGTCTTAATCTTGGCCTAGGAATGCCTATGATGCAATGAGGACGCTAAAATGTACTTGTAAACACTTAACAAGATTTGCTGAAAATTGGGGTCCTGCTTGAGCATAACTTACTTTGCTCGAGCGGAAATACAAAATGTGAGTGGTTGCTCGAGTGCAACTTCCGTCGCTCGAGTGGCCTGTAAACTCTACAAAGTACTGGTTGCTTGATTTTTCCGCTCGACGATCGCTTAATCGGTCTGCAAAACATATAAACTTCTGGGAGCTTGCACTTCACGCTCGAGCGAACTTCTGGTTGCTCGAGCAAAAGTGCAAGATCACAGAGTGATCTCTCGAGCGCAGGATCTGCCACTCGAGCAAAGGGTCGACTCGAATTTCCAAATTCGCCCAAGCCGCAAAACTCAATTCAATACGCCAAAGCTCATCTTTTGGGTGAAAAACTTAAAGATACATGTATGAACTTGGAAAACATTGGGAATTCTAAATCATTTCGCAAAATCAAAGCCTAAAAGCTTGCCGATTGCTTAAAACTCAACTCAATTCATAGCAAACATAACATGTAAGTATTGCTTTGACTTCAAAACCTCCAAAACATGATCTAATGACACAAAACGACATGAAACTTGATGAATTCCCAAAACTAAAGTGAATTAGTAACATGCATAAGGAAAGTCTTGGGAAAACAACTTCAAAATGCTATGAAATATGCATGCATGCATGATTTAAGTTCATTTCTCCAATTCTATCTAAATTTTCAAATTCATTCACTTATCTCACTTGATTCCATGCATTAACCAACTAAATTTCAATGTTAGAAGCTTGATTTCATACCTTAGATGTCTAGTTAAGCTCTAGTTAGGTAATTGTTAAGTCTCTAAGCCAACTTTTCCAAGTCTCTACAACATCCAAGTGTTTAAACTTAATTTCCCAAGTCCTCTCTCTCTCTCTCTCTCACGTTTATGAGCTCAAATAGGAAGGGATGAGAGTGTGTAACTCTTGTGTGTTGAGTCAAATAAGCCTTATATAGGCTTGGTTAATGGCATCTAATTAAGCTAGGCTTAAGTTCACTAATCCACATAATTGAATACTAATTAATTCATTCCCAATCGAATTTCAATTAAACCTACCATAATTTCCCAAAATTTTCAAAAAACACATATATCAAGTCAATTTCGCAATCGGATGCCAATAAGGCCTTCAATTGGCAAAACAAAATGGAAATACAGACATATATTCCTACCATGAACAGATAGAAACTCAAATAATGCAACACATATGCAATTAATTCAGAATTTTATCTTAATTACTCATTAGGCAAGATTAATTATGGTTAATCATGGTTTAACAGTTAATCATGGGTCGGGGTTGTTACAGTCTTCCCCCCTTATAGAGTTTGGTCCTCCAAACTCTGATTACCTTCATTTTGGAAAATATCGGGTCCAGAGGGAACAAATCTAGGTATCTCTTTATCATATTCTCTTCTGTCTCCCATGTTGCATATATCCCTCCGTGATTTTGCCAATCTACTTTCACCAACGAAATTTCTTTGTTCCTCAATCTTTTGATTCGTCGATTCACAATTTGAATTGGCATTTCTTCATATGTGTAGTCATCTTTCAAAAGCACATAAGTCGGCTCAATCACATGGAGTGGATCTCATAAATATTCCTAAAGCATCAAAACATGAAAAACGTTATGCATATGCTTCATGACCGGCAATAAGGCTACCCGATACATTACCGAGTTGATTTTCTCAAGCACTTCATATGGCCCGACATACCTCCGTGCTAATTTTCCTTTCACACCAAAAAGAGTTTGCTCTTTCATTGAGTCACTTTTATGAACCGACCAGATTCTCTATCTCACCTTCGACATCTACATAACTCTTTTGGTGGCTTTGTGCGCTTTTTCATTTTGTTGAATCAATTTCACGCTTTGTCGCTTACACAAGTTTTGATCCCAACAAAGGGTCACACCTACCTCGCCCAACAGACGGAGAATCCAAGATTTCTTTCCATATAGAGCTTCATAAGAAGTCATCCCAATACTTGAGTGATAGCTATTATTATACACAAATTCAGCCAATGGTAAGTAGGTCTCCCATTTGCCTTGGAAATCTAGGACACACATTTTGAGCATATCCTCCAACGTCTGTATTGTTCTTTCTAATTGGTCGTCTGTCTGTGGGTGGTAAGCGTTGCTTAATCTTAACTTCGTTTCCAAAGCTATCAGAGACTCGCTGCATCTTGAAGTGAACTTAGGGTCCCTATCAGACACTATGGAAACTAGAACTCTATGCAATTTCATAATCTCATTGACATACAAATTAGCCAATTTATCCGCATTGTACAAGGATTTGAAAGGCAAAAAGTGGGCAGATTTAATTAAGCGATCAACAATGACCCAAGCAGAATCCATATCTCGAGAGAAGCGAGGCAATCCCACAATAATGTTCATAGTAATGTACTCCCACTTCCATTCCGGTATTGGAAGCAGTTGTAACAAACCAACAGGTCGTTGACGTTCGGCTTTAACTTGCTTGCAGTGTAAACATCTAGCCACAAAATCTGCAATACACTTTTTCATTCCTGGCCACCAAAAATTTTGTTTCAAGTCATGATAGATCTTTGTATTTCCCAAATACATGGCAAATTTCGAATTGTGAGCTTCAGTCATGATGCGTTTCCTTAAGTCAAAAAAATCCAGCACACAAAGGCCACCTTGAAATTTCAACACATTGTTCTCAAGTACAAACCCGAGCCTGGTTTTGATTCAAATTCATCCACAATCTTTTTCAAGAATTCATCTTGCAGTTGTTTTTCTCTAATTTCTTCAATGATTGCAGTCAAGTGTAGATAACAACTAAGATTCCACCTTGTTCATGCAATACAACTTCAATCTCATTCTTTTCCAAGTCATATAGCAATTCTTTTCGCCGTGAGCAAACATGACAAATTTCCTATTGACTTTCGGCTCAAAGCATTTGCCATCAGATAGCTTTCCTTGATAGTACAAAATCTGCAAATCATAGCCTTTGATCAACTCTAACCATCTTCTCTATCTCATGTTTAGTTCTTTTTGGGTAAAGAAATATTTCAAGCTTTTATGGTCAGTATACACTTCACAAGTTACTCCGCATAGATAATGGAGCCAAATTTTCAAAGCAAACACCACAACTGCCAGTTCAAGATCTTGAGTTGGGTAATTCTTTTCATGAGGACGACGTTGCTGAGAGGTGTAAGCAATTACCGTCCTATTTTGCATCGACACACAATCCAAACCTTTGCAGGAGTCATCACTATAAACCTGAAACCTATCAATTTCATATAAAGTCAGAATTGGTGCAGTTACCAATCTAGTTTTCAATTCTTGAAAGGCTGACTCCCGTTGATCACTCTAGCCAAATGGTACATTTTTCTGTGTCAATTGTGTCAATGGCAGAGCAAGTTTCGAGAAATCTTTCCCAAATCTTCTATAGTAGCCAGCAACTCCCAGAAAGCTCCTAACTTCCGACACATTGGTTGACCTAGGCTAGTCTACAATAGCTTCAATTTTCTGTGGGTCAACAGAGATACATCCTTGTTGATTACATGCCCTAGAAATGCCACACTGTCAAACCAAAATTCACATTTGGAAAATTTTGCATATAACTTCTTTTCCCTTAGGATCTGTAGAGCCATTCTTAGATGGTTTTCATGTTCTTCCCTGCTTTTAAAATAGATCAATATATCATCGATGAACACAACAATAAACTCATCAAGGAATTGTTTGAACACTCTATTCATTAAGTCCATGAATACTGTAGGTGCATTAGTTACTCTGAACGGCAGTACCAAAAATTCATAGTGTCCATATCTAGTTTTGAATGCAATTTTCTCCACATCTTCTACCTTGACCTTTAACTGGTGATACCTGGATCTAAGATCTATCTTGGAGAACACATGTGCCCCATGAAGTTGGTCAAATAGATTATCTATTCGAGGCAATGGGTATTTGTTCTGCACGGTTACTTTGTTCAACTCATGGTAGTCAATACACAACCTTAAAGACCCGTCTTTCTTTTTGACAAACAACACTGGAGCTCCCCAAGGTGAGATGCTCGGATGGATGAATTTCTTGTGTAAGAGTTCTTGAGTTGGACTTTAACTCTTCAGCCGAAAGTTGACATTTTATAAGGGTCTTGGAAATTGGTTATATCCCGGTTCTACATCAATAGTAAACTCAATTTCCTATCAATTAACTCCCTGTAGGTTAGTAGGAAATACATCGAAAATTCACAAACCATGTGAATCGCTTTCCACATTAGCACTATCCTAATCTCAACCAACACACAACACAAGTAACCCCGATACCCTTTTCTTAACAATTTCCTGCCTTTCATAAATGAAATCAAGTATAGCGGAGGAACCACCCCATTTCCAGTAAAAACAAACTTAGGCAAACCAGGTGGTCTAAACATGACGGTTTTATTCACACAATCAATGGTGGCACAATATTTCGTTAACTAATCTATACCAAGTATGCAGTCAAAATGATCTATACCCAATGGTAACAAATCAACATACAATATCATGTCCCCAATCACAACATCACATACCGGATAAACATAAATACATATCATTGAACCTCCAGATGGTGTTGATACATATAGTAAACAATTCATAGGCTCTAACAGGCTAGTTAATTTTCAAGAAAAAGCATGCGATACAAATGAATATATGGAACCAGAATCAATCAACACATAGGTATTCTGAGCACAGATAGAGATTATACCTAACACCACAGATTCGGTGTTTTGTACATCTCCAAGCACTAAGGCAAACACTCTCCCTTATCTTAGCATTTCATTCCCGATGTTACCCCTAGCATTAGTTCTGACATTTGACCTTGTTACAGAAGTCAATTGTGGACTCTCTTTTTTTCCGTGCCCCCTTTTCAGAAGGTTTAAAAAAAAGGCCTCATAGTTCGGACTCCCGTGGTTCTGAATCTAATCTCACAAGTGCAATGTGAAACTAATAATCACCAAAGAGTCCAAATTTGGCAAATCTTTTTTGGAAAATCGATTTTAAATCAAATAATGCTAAAATTGGACTGCTTTGCCAGATACAGAGTCGCCACCTAAATATTTTTTGTTTTGGAGAAATTTAGGAAACCTTGACTCGCGTCAAGGCCACGGTCCGGCTATCAAAGTTGCCTCGCCAGAACTTAGGTATGAAGGGGGGAAAGTCATGAATTGAGCACCCTCGCTTGCCTGATCAAAAGATCAGACTCTACTAATCATGATATCAGTTTTTATAAATATTATGTGTTCTTATTCCGGTTATTAAACTAGCTTTACTGTGTGATGTGCATAAGCAAATATAGACTAGTTTGCTCAATTTGGAATAATTCAACTCATGGTTGTTTGCAAAAATGGTTTAAATTTACCACCTCAAGTGGGCTTAAAGATGCGGATTTGCCACCAAACATAGTGGGCTTAAAACATGATTTGCCACTCAACAAAGTGGGCTTACAACGCACATTTGTTGAATCGTTCCCACTCAAAAATAAGCCTTCATCCACAGGCATTCAAACAGTTTAGCATTTAAGCACATAGCCTCATGGCAAGCATGCTAATCATGACAACATTCACACTTATGCAAGTATGCTAAAGCATAAAAACTCACCTAGTACTTCGAGCCAAAACAGAAACTAGTTAGAAAGATGCATAATCCTAACTATACAAGATTTCTAATGCAACACATGCAATAATGCAATTAATAGGCTCGGCTACTAATATGGCATATGAAGCAATTTGAACTACATGCGATTTGAACACGTATTCAAAGAAGTATTGAAATGGCAATGCAGTTTGAATGATGTGTCAAGCCTCGGTACATGCAATACGAATGAATGATGCAAGCATGCGATATGCTAATTGAAACATGTCCCCAATCTAACCATCGAAAGCGATTAAATAAAAAAGAGAAAGACGTGGGGTTGGAAGACATACATACACACGCACACTTATTACAACATTATGCCCTCGCGAAGGAGGGTCCAAATTAATAAAAGCTAACTAGCTAGCTACGCTAATTAAGCTAACTATTACAAACCGAAACTAATTAACTATTCTAGCTAACTAATTAAATAATTACATCACATTTAATTAACTACTTAGCTAATTAATGAATTACAAATCAATTGCAAGTAAACTAAGTAATCAACTACTTAGCCCCGGGAAGTGATGTATATGTATGCGCATGCTCGATTCTACACCCGAAAAGCCACTGCATTGCTGTTGCAAGCATTTGTTTGCACATTTGATCACTAAAAATTCTGCCAACTTCCAAAACACCTTTGCCTCATCTTACCATCACATTATGCAAAAATCACTGATGGCCAACAAGAGGGACAAGGGGCCGGTTATACCATTGGTGGCCACCATCGGTGGTGATCATCATACCATTGGTTTACACTTCCATGTTGCAACAGAGAGCAAAACACAGCAAAACAGTGTATTCTCACAGGATGTTTGTACTGTTTAACCTCTTTATCATCACACAAGCTCAAATGAGAGAAACTCTTGGCCTCTAACCATCAATCAAGCAATTTCCATGCATGATGGCTAAGGGACCAAGTTTATACAAGTTCAATAAATGTACAAACAAGACCAAAATAACCACCACCTTATCATGCATGATCAAGGGTAATGGTGACCTAGGAAAATGACACATTTCATCACTTTGAGTATGAAATGTCCCATTTTCCTTGTGTTCAAATTAACGTCCGATTTGAACACATGCAATGTAACACAAAGAATGCTTATCTTACACACTTTTATTTGTCAATTTTGTTTACTCATTTTAATTACCAAAACATTCATTAATCCATTAGTCCATTGGTGAGTGTCTTCTAAAGTGAAAGAAGTGTCAACCAATGGGTAGTTTAAGGCATGAGAGAAGCTTCATGCCATTGGTAATTAACCCTCAAAGGAGGATTAAACCATTAAACATGAGCCTCAACCTCAAGCTTAAACAACCCTAAGGTTGAAACAACCCTCAAAACAAATGAAAAAGTGAAGAAATGAGAGAGATTGTATGTGCTAAAATTGAGTGATAAAAGCACTAAAACATGTAACCAACTCACACCAATGATGGCTAAAGCCTTAAAACAGCAAACTAGTGAAGGAATTAACACTACAACTATGCAAAACAAGACTCAAACAAACTAATCAGCCCAAAACAGAGCTAAAATAGGTTATTTCAGAGACTAAAACATGCTGGACTTGAGCTAAGTTAAGCTAAAAAAACATGCTAACATGTGAAGCTAACTAGGCATGCAAACAAGACATGAGAAGGGAAGGCTAACCCCTCCAATTTTTGACTTCAAAATGAGATTTTTACCACTAAAAAACCTATGAAATTCAGTGGTTAAAAGGGCCAAAAATGTTGATTTGAAAGTGATGAATAAAGGTACAAAAACTTAGCAAACTAGTAAGCAAGAAGGGTGAACCACCCCCCACTCGAAAACGGCCTCAAACCAACATTTTTAGGTCATAAAAACAAAGGTTTTTTTTTTGTTCAAAACCAGCCTCAAAACGGTTTAAAAAGATGAGAAAACAAGTATACTAAACAAGTGAACAAAGAAAATAAACTACATCTTGAAGCAAAGAGCAACTCTAGGCACAAATCCAAGCTAAAACCACTTGCTAGAGCTCAAAACAAGTCTCAATGAACCTTAGCTCAAAGACAAGTAACTTTGATCAAGGTAGTGTATGTAAAAGTGTAGAGAAAACTAGCTACAAAGCACAAAATTTTAAGAGAGAGAGAGAGAGAAATCTAGAGAAAGAGAATTTTGTTCCAAAATTGCTAACCTCTCAAAATAGGAGAGGAACCCCCCTATTTGTAGAAAAACACTCTTTGTGCTTAGAAATATCCCACCATACACGTGTAGGGAGATGCAGCTCATTGTGCTAATAGCTGGCACAGTTGTCAACAAATATCTGGAAAAAGACATTAGTGGCCGTCGGCCACCACTAGTAGCAGACCGGCCACACCCCTGGCCAACAACCATTATCCATGGCTGATAGCCTATGGTGGTGGCCGACAGGTCACCAAAAGTTCCAGGCAAGAAATATCAAGGCTTTGGTCCAAAACAAGGCACAAAACAGATGAGGTTTCAAGGCTCAAAGGCAAGGCACTCCGCCGAGGACTTCGAGTACTCAAAACAAACATATGTAATCATAATTACCATATGCACAAGTGATGATGTCCAAGTCTTGAGGACGGTCAAAAATTGGGTGTCTACATCGATCCAGCTGAACTTGCTGCGGGGCGATTGGCATTCTCGGACCCAAGTGGACAATCCTTCATTATATGGCCAAGTTTGCCACACCGATAATAGGCACCAGATGCATGGTAGCACACTCCTTTATGTTTCCTTCCACAATCTAGACAGTTTGGAATAGATCCACTACTTTGACCAGCGCTACTAGAGAATCCTATGTTTTGCTTCTTCAAAAATGATCGGCCCTTCTTGAAATTGAATCCGGCCATTTTACCTCTCCATTCAATTGTTGGAGTTATAGCTTGTTTCTTTGCTGCCAGAATAGCCTCTGCCATCAGCACTCTATCAAGTACTTCCACATATGTAGGTAATTTCAATACACCTACTCTCCAAACACTTTTAAGTCTAATCTCCTTCAAATTTCCAAGCCTTTTGCAATCAGGTCAACCATATGAGGAGCAACCGCCAACTCTATGAACTTAGCCTCATACTCGACTTTACATCTTCCCTTGCTTAAGTTCTTGGAATTCAAAAACTTTTCGGTCTCGAAAACACTGAGGAAAGTATTTATTGTAGAAAATCTCGTTGAATTGTTTCCATGTCATGTTCCCATTACTATTTCGGATCAATAACCACCATCTCCGGGCTTCATCTTTCAGAGTGTAGGTGGCCAAAAAACTTTCTGAATCTCAGAATAGGGAAACACTTCGAATAATTTCTGTATTTCTAACAACAATGTTTTAGCCTTTAATGGTTCAATACGTCCTAGGAAAGTTGGTGGCTTTATATTCATGAATTTCTAAGTCAAGTTAATTATATCATTGTTGTCTGGCTCATTTTGTATCGGTGGAGGTGGTAGGGGCAAAAGTTGTTGCCTCTGTTGTTGCATCACTGGTTCTATCAGAGCTGGAAGTATTTGTTCCATCCGACTCATACGAGTCTCCGAGGGTTCACTTGTATCATTACTTCTTGCATTTTCCATGACACTACAGAGAGACAAGGTAGTAATAAACATAGGAATAATCTTGTTCATTTCTTTCAATTTCATTTATTCAGGTTCAAATTCAGTTTCCACATTTATAAAGATTATCACACACTCACACATGCAAATGAAACGTCTCTAATTATTTTCTAGGACATCCTAACCACTCTATCATAACCAAACCCACCCGTATAGGTTTAGCGTCGTAACTGGCCAGTAATCATTGGATTACTGAAGGCCTCTAACCTGATTATTATGAAATATGAGGGGCCACAGAAGCAAATAAATAAAAATACATTGTCCATAGAGTCAGATTGACGATATAAGATGTAAATCACAAACACAGTTATATATACATGTGACGTCATAATTACACTAGTCTTACGTCATCCATTTACATAGTTAAAGGCAAAAGGGGACATAACCAAATGTACAGATAAGTATAACAAAACAAAAACATCTCAGAGCAAAGTTACAAAACTTGACATCTCAAAAGGAAACCTCCCAGAGGCATAGTGGGCTAACCTAAAACTCCGACAGAATTTAGGCCTAGTCACGCCTATATATATATAAAGTGAGCAAAGCCTAGTGAATAATAACAAAATAAAGGTTTTAGTAAACAATGTCCGGAACAGATTTCAAATCTCTAATCACATCAGAACATAGTCATGTTTGTATTAGAAATAGAGTCATATTCATGTTCGTATTCAATTCATGCGTGGTACATCCATTAGCATTAACATATCTCTTTGGTCAAGCATATCAAGTTCCATAATGGAACCTCTCGTACAGGGGTAACATATCTCATTCATGGGCCACAATATTATTTCCTCGGGCCTGGGCCGCGGTATTATTCCCCTGGACGAAGGCCTGGGCCATGATATTATTCCCCCAGGCGAGGGCCTCATGACCATAAGTCACAATACTATTTCCCCTGGGCGAGGGCCTCTGCTAAGGATACCACAAATACTATTAAAAAACATGGATCATAATTCATGGATTCACAAAATAGCCTTTTTAGAAGCATTTCACATCATGCCATAATATTCAAAAGGTATTTCATATCAAACGTAGCTTTACTAAGTTATTACACATAGATTGTTGTACAGCTCAATAGCCAACTAATAGATCAACAGCTTACGGCGCGTGACCAACACCAACATAACAAATACATATACTGAAACACACGCTTGAATCATACACGACTTATCTCATTTTGTTCTTAGTGTGTTTCTAGCCTTTATCCATATTATTATATATTAATCTTAGCCTAGGAATGCCTAGGATGCAATGAGAATGCTAAAATGTACTTGGAAACACTTAACAAGATTTGTTTGAAAATAGGGTCTCGCCGAGGTAACTTACTTCGCTCGAGCGGACATACAAAATATAAGTGGTCACTGAAGAACTGCCGCCGAGCGACCTACAAACTCTGCAAAAGTACTAGTTGCTTGATTTTTTTCGCTTGATGCACACTCGACGGTCGCTCAAGCGTGAGACTGAGGTCTTCACTCGAGCGCAATTCTTGTCGCTCAAGCGGTCTGCAAAACATATAAACTTCTGGGAGCTTGCATTTCACCTTGAGCAAACTTCTGGTCACTCGAGCGAAAGTGCAAGATCACAAAGTAATCCCTCGAGCGCAGGATCTGCCGCTCGAGCGAATGGGTCGAATTCTTGAATTTCCAGATTCGCCTCCAAGCTGCAAAACTCAAATTCAATGCATCAAAACTTATCTTTTTGGGCCAAAAACTTAGAAATACATGTATGAACTTGGAAAACATTGGGAATTCTAAATCATTTCGCAAAATCAAAGCCTAAAAACTTGTCGATTGCTTAAAACTCAACTCAATTCATAGAAAACATAACATGTAAGTTTTGCCTTGACTTCAAAACTTTCAAAACATGATCTAATGACACAAAATGACATGAAACTTGATGAATTCCGAAAACTAAAGTGAATTAGTAACATGCATAAGGAAATTCTTCAGAAAACAACTTCAAAATGCTATGAAATATGCATGCATGCATGATTTGAGTTCATTTCTCCAATTCTACCTAAATTTTCAAGTTAATTCGCTTGTCTCACCTGATTCCATGCATTAACCAACTAAATTTCAAAGTTAAGAGCTTGATTTCATACCTTAGATGTCTACTTGAGCTCTAGTTAACTAATTGTTGAGTCTCTAAGCCAACTCTTCCAAGTCTCTACAACATCCAAGTGTATAAACTTAATTTCCCAAGTCTCTCTCTCTCTCTCTCTCTCTCTCTCATGAGCTCAAATAGGAAGGGATGAGAGTGTGTAACTTGTGTGTGTTGAGTCAAATAAGCCTTATATAGGCTTGGTTAGTGGCATCTAATTATGTTAGGCTTAAGTTCACTAATCCACATAATTGAATACTAATTAATTCATTCCGAATCGAATTTCAATTAAACCTACCATAATTTCCCAAAATTTCTGAATAACACATATATCAAGTCAATTTCCCAATCGGATGTCGATAAGGCCTTCTATTGGCAAAACAAAGTGGAAATACAGACAGATATTCTTACCATGAATAGATAGAAACTCAAATAATGTAACACACATGCAATTAATTCATAATTTTATCTTAATTACTCATTAGGTAAGATTAATTATGGCTAATCACGGTTTAACAATTAATCATGGGTCGGGGTTGTTACATCAGTGCTTTCCCCAATACGAATATAATCATCAACTGCATCTGCTATCACTCTATATGACAATATTCTCATTGCTGAAGTCATCTTTTGTAGGGGAGACAATCCAAGGATATGAGTTGCATCTTGTTTTTGAACAAAATATGAATCGTGTGATTCAATGGAATTCAAAATTCGTAGATATAAAAGACGACGCATTCGAAAATGTCTCCGAAATATTGTAGGTGAATAAATTGGATTTGTCGCAAAATAGTCCGCGAACAATCACTCATGACCCTTCCATCTATCGCGACGTATGTAATTATGTCCTACAACAGAACGACTTTTTTTCTTTGATTCATCAGTTGATTGCAGAATATGAATCATACTAGCATTATTTATATCATAAACCCCCAAAAGTGTGAGCATTTTTTTATCATCAGACTCATCATCAGAGGATGAGGAAGAAAAAGAGGATGAAAATGACGTGAACATATAAGAATTTGGGATACTCATTATGCTCCGCTTTCAATTATGATTGGTTACAGATGTAAAATGTACCTATTGTCTGGTATATGGTACATAAATGAATATGTTTATATCAGGTTTTGGAAGGAAATGATTATTGGAGGCAAAAAAAAAAAAAGAAAAATATTTAATGAAGGGAAAAAGAAATGGAGGGAAAAAAAATTTAGTGCTTGTCCTGGCCGATCGCTAATCGTCTCACGGACGCCCTCGCTTTCTTTGATGCAAGTTACGCAAATCATGGAGCAAAGAGTATCGATTGAGGAAGTGGCCTTTTTTTTTACTCAGATTTGATAAAAAAAAATTGATGAAGCGTTGGAGATGCTCTAACTCTTTAATTTATTTAGGGTGCTCATAGCATGCCTAAGAGTGCTCAGAATGGAATGAGAACGGAATTATGAACATAATATGACTTTTCAAAATATGCTGAAATAGGTTACTTCGCTCGAGCGGACCACATGGTCTACAAAAGTACTGGTTGGTCCGAATCTAGGCTCGATGATCGCTCGAGCCAAGGTGCAAAATAAAAGGCGAACGCTGAGCGGTAACTCCTAAGCTGAGCCAATTACAAATGTCTGCAAAACTATCGATGCATGAGATATGCGCTTACAACAACTTGTTTGCTCAAGTGATGTGGTCGAATTTTGGGTTTTTTTAGAACTGATTTTGAACTTCAAAACATGTATCTTCAAATCAAAAACTTGCATGGCTTGGTCAAAACCTTGAAAACACTTAGAATCCCTTCTAAGAACATGGATACAAAACCAATTTGCAAAATCAAAGCTCAAAACTTCTTGAATTCACCATGCATGACCCAATTAACTTCAAATTCTTTTCCAAAACTCTCAAAACATGGAATTCAACATCAAAACTTCATGAATCGTGGATGCATGGATGATATAACCTTCAATTCAAGCTTAATGACATGAATCATGCTAAAATGATGAAGCTAACCAAAGTTATGCATGCATGTATGAATTAACACTAAATTCTTCATTCTTAGCTCATTTCTTGTATTTTAGTTCATTATCTTGTTGATTACACATATTGATGGCTTCAATTCACAAATTAAGGTTCAAACACATACCTAGAGTCTTCAATTACACTTGTATTAGCCAATTCTTGAGCTTTTCTAGTCAATTCTTCAATCTCCAAGTCAAAACTTCGAGATCAAACCCTCTCTCTCTCTAAATGAACTATCCCTCTCTCTCTAGAATGTATTTTTGAATTTTTGAGTGTAAAATAAGTTTAATCACCTTCTCAACATATATAAATAGACTTAATTAACTTAGACTAATTAAGCATGCTCAGGGTTAATTAATCCCACTAAATTCTAATTAATTTAATATGATCAAATTTTAATCAAACTTTTCATTAGGCTCTAAAAATTACGCCATTCACATTAAGCTAATCAATTTCGGTTTTTAACGCCATTAAGGCCTTCAATTTCAGATTATAATAGAAATTACAATAGATATTCCTATGATTAATAGATATGAATCAAAAAATCATATTAAACACATAACTAGCTTTCAAATTCACGCAGAGCACATGCGCACATGCAAAATTAAAGGTTTAAAAGCATAATACGTGATGGGGTTGTCATAATATTAGATTCTAGTGGCCAACTTGCCAAGCGTTGTGTTCATCAGATCAGGTTAATCGGACGCACTTACCGTCAAGTAGGCTTGACCTATACTCATGTATTTGCTGTATTGATGTATCCACCATTGCATGAAGATGAATACGATGCTCCTCTTACATTTTGCGGATCTCTTTCTTGAAGGAGATCTTTACTCTTCATTGCTGCTCATGCTCTTAGCCACGTGCCATTGTACTACCAACTGTCTCTAATGGGCTTCTTAGAAAATTTATCTAGGTATTCTCTTTCCTTTAGGCTGCTTTGCCTAATTACTTTGGGCTTGGGCCAATATTTTACCCCTCCACAACTATAATGATATGTTTAATTAAATTGTTTGGTGAAAAAAACAAATTATTTTTTTGAATGACCTCCAATGTCGAAAAGTTTCCTAGAAATGTCATTGATAGTGGCGGCTAGCAAAATTTTTGGCGGTGGTGATGATATAAACATATAGGTGATCAAATAGGTGAGACATGAATAAAAAGTGAAATGACAAATAAATAGATAAATAACACGTGAATATATAACTAGATAGTGTACAAATATATAGGGATAAAATAAAATTTCAAATTATAAATATCAATTTAACCTCGAACGAACTAAATTCTTTTTCGAAACGAACATATGAGTTTCCCTAATTTTGCTCTCTTAATTTCACCACAATAATGTTGAATTAGAAAAGGCTAAAGATAAGATGAAATGAGAGGAGTGTGAAATCGCTTCGTATGGGTCTTAGCCACATCATTAAGGATGAAATTGGGGATGTAACATTATTAATATATATATATATATAAGAGGTGTTTAATCGTACTATAAAATTAGAGGTGTAAATTTGGCCCACTACATGTTGGGCCTTGCAGTGCTCTCCGAATTCGGCCGGGCCTACCACTGACTAAAAAAAAAATTAAGCCTAGGGGTATTCAGGCCTTGGGCGGGCCTGACTATTTTTTTTTTGTTTTTTAAAATTTTTTCTACCAAAATTTTATTATTTTCCATTAAAAAATACACTGGGCCTTGGCGCAAGCCAGGCCCTAAGTAGGCCTTAAGCAGGCCGATGGGCCGGGCCACATGAGTCGGGCCAAGTGGGTCGGACATCAAAACGATGGCCTAGGCCTTAGCCTAGGAGCTCGGGCCTAGGCCCAAGGGCTTGGCCCGTTCCGGGCTTTGGGCCGCGGTCATTTTTACACTCGTATATAAAATCAAAAGAGGGCTGTTATTAGCACCTACCTTAATTCTTTGGACCACCTATTTTTTTGAACTCTCACCCTAAACCCTAAATTTCAATAATATTTCTTTTAACACCCCACTTGGTATCAACTTTATCTCTATTCACAATATCATCACACCCAAGTGCACACCAACTTAATTTTGCACTCCCTCTTCATCATGGTTCAGGACAGTCCTTCTTATTCTCTCTTCTGTTGAAGAACGACGATAACAACGATCACTCTCTTTAATTGATTCGAAAGCAGTGAACAACAGTGTCCATTTTTATCAAAACCATTGCATCATTATTGTAAAACTGAGCCAAAATCACACTACCGATCAACCACCCGATCATCCGATCCGTCGATTGCCCAAGGGTTGGTTCAGTACTATGTTGTCGAATGTAAACAATTTTGAGAGCACTATGTTGCTGAACAGAAACTATTTGTTCAGCATTCAATTCACTATTTTCCATTCCAATTCAATATAACAAACAAAATAACTGACATCTATTTCAATTTAGCCACTGATTCCTGGTTTAGGGTTTATGATCATGATGAAAAAGAATACTTTTAGGGTTTAGGATGGTGATGGAGAGGAATACGTTGGATTTAAGATGATGATGAAAAGGAATGTTGGGTTTAATGATGATATAATGAAAAGGAACACTAATGAAGATGAATACGTTAGGTTTATGTAAGTGTGAAATATGTTTAGGTGGGGAAGGTAGGTGTACAACATTATAGAGTTGTTTTTATTTGGAAAATGGATATTCTATTAAAGATTGTCCTCTAATATAATTTACTTCAAGGTGTAATTGTATTTTAAAAAAAAAAAAGGAGAGGGGGGGAAATTACATTAACGGTTCCTATAATTTGAGACTTGTGTTACTTTAGTCCCCGACCTTTCAATTGTGATACATTTAATCCTGAATTTTAAATTTGGTTTCAAAAAAGAACAATTGAAGACATTATTATTTTATTTCAATGGCAAAGTCGTCAATTTGAAAAAATATAAACTAGTTTGAGAAAAATAAATGTTAAAAACTTATTTTTAAGTTCTTAAAAATTATTTCTACTCACCAAAGATAAAATTATATAAAAATGATAAATTTTTTACTTTTTTATTTTTTTACCAAATTAATTTTTAATATGTGTTTGGATAATGGTCATGTAATGGGTGGTTGTTTTTGTTGATATTTTTAAATGATTATTATGTAATAGATAATTGTATTTGTTGTTAACATATATTTTTAGATGGTTATCATGTAATGGATAGTTGCTTTTGATGTATAATCGATATGTTTAATAAAAGAAATATTTTTAGTTTTAGATTTTTTGATTTAATAGATTGATTTAATAATGATATAAAAGTTGTCACCATATTTGACTTTTTAAAAAATAAAAACTAATTTAATGAAAATAAATATAAAAAAATTATTTCTACTCTCTCAAAAGATAAAATTATATAAAAATAATGTGTTTTAAAATTTTTTTTATCAATTTAATTTTTAATTTCTTAGAAAAATTTTCTAAAAAAAAATTGTGAAAACCAAACTAAATAGAATTTTATAACTAAAAAATTTCTAATATTATTTATTAAAAAAAATGTCATTATATTTCAAATAATATCTAAATTAATTAATAAAAAATAAATTATATGACGACTTTATCATTTAAATAAAATAATTATACTTTTAATTATTTTTATTTAAAATGATATTTAAAATTTAAAGTTAAATATACGACGATTGAAATATGAGGTCCAAATCTAAACCGATTACTAAGGCCTCGTTTGGGAACTCACTTTTTTAGTCAAAAAGTCAAAAAGTTACTAAATTAGCCAAAAAGCCAATAACCCATACCAAAAGTCGAAGATTCTCTCTACTTTTTGCACATCTTTTCATAAAAAGTCAAAAAGTCATCCCAAACATACTAGTTTTTTTAGCTCATATTTTAGCCAAATAGCCAAAAAGTTACTAAATTAGCATGTTCCCAAACGAGGCCTAAGTGTAATTCGAGCCAAAAAAACACATAAAAAAATAAAAAAATAAAAAAAAAGAAAAATTAAAAAGAAAAAGAAAGTGGGAATTGAGGGGTCAGATTGCTAATAGCCGCCCTCAATCAAAATAGTCACTGGATTTGCAATTATTTCAGCGACGCTCATCGCTGCCACGGCGCCGCGCCATAGTCCCCTTCCAAAATCCTCGTTCCATCATCAGAACTCAGACGGACGCTTTTCTCTCTCTCCCTCTCTCTCTCTCTCTGTGTTTAAAATGTCAAATCGTTACGCCCAAAACAGGTATGATGGAAAGAAGCAGCAAAAGAAATTTGTAGCAAAGAGTAGTACTAGGACTACGAATACGCCCAATTCCAAAACCCCCCAAACAGAGCCAACAACACTCTCCAATTCTCTCAGACAATCAGATTATGCATCGACCAGGAACTTGGTTTCCGGTGGCAACTTCGTGAATTACTTGCCCCAAGATGAGGCTGTTGCGGCCGGTCTCCCCCCTGACAAAGGCGGATTGGATCCCGTCGAGTCTCAGCGAGTTGTCGATCATCTCAACACACACTTGTCTCGCTTGCTCCGATTGTGTCCTAGAGATTTCTGGACACAAGGTTAGTGTTTGTGTTAGTGTTTCTATTTACTTCCTTTTCCATTTCTAATTTTCTTTTTTCTTTTTTTTTTTTTTGAATCATATAATTGCAAACTATGGGCATGTTTTATTAAGAGGATTAGAGTATGAGATTGTGATTATTAATCCATGGGTCCAATTATTCTATGTTTGTTTTGACATTTTGATTTAGGATTATTAATCTAATGCATAATTAGTAATGGTTAGGGTTGGATAGTGAATATCGTACTAATTTGATAGAAAGTCTTGCGAATCAAGCATGACCTATCTGTCTTATTGCACTGTTGTGTTTTGACATAATACTAGTAATGATAAATGAATTTAGTTTTGTTTAGGTAGCGTTGGATAAAGTTTTAGAATTATTATTTGATAATAGTGTTGTATTTTATGTTTGTGAGTTTTGGAATTATGATTTAAGTATGAAAAATTTGTTTAGATGAGTTTTAAAAAAAGTTTTGAATTGAATTTAGAATTTTTGATGTGACATATGATATTTGATTAAAAACTTACAATTCATAACTAAACACGCAATCCAAAATTCTATTCAAAATTCATAATTTTTTTTTTTAAATTTTGAAAATATTTTTTATTTAAAATATAAAAAAAAACAGGTGTCAATTGTCCAAAAAAATAAAAAATAAAAAGATAGTACTGTTCTGGACAACCGGCCGGACGTTCGGGAGGACGACCGGATATGCTAAATTTCAAAATTCAAAATTCCGCTTGGAATGAGTTTTCAAAAATAGGTGTGGAATTAATTTTTAAAAGTTTTATTCAAACACCACACTCAAATATGAGTGTAGAGTCATGATTAGAACTCCATCCCAAAACAGCTTTCTCATGGGGGGTTGTTCCTTCCTTCCTCCCATTACTAAATATTGTTATATCACTGACATTGGAACTACCTGATTTCATTTGAGGCATTAAACTGGGCTTCTCCCAAGCAAACTTTGCATACAATATATGCTTGCGTGTCCATGCCCACGTGAGGTTTTGTTTGTCCATCCACTCCCATTGTGTTGAATGAAATTGTGGCATGGTTGGCACATTTGTGGAGATGGAGATGGAGATGGAGATGGAGATGGGGATGCCACCAAGCCTACAAGCAAGACATTGTAGATATGCTAAGAGTGCGCTTAGATTAATTACTAAATTATTTTCAAATTCTTAGTAATAATTAGGGTAAACTACCAATAGGTGGTAATAGATTGACTTAATTTCCATCAAGTCCTATTGAAAATAAGTTCTAGTAAAATCGTTGCTAAAAATAATTTTTTGTGCCAATTTTTTGCATATGTTGCTAAAAATTGACAATTGGTGACTTTTTTTATCATAATTTTTATAAATTGTCACTAACACTTACATTTAGTGACATTTTTCTACGACAAATTTTTCAAATTGTCTCTGAAAGTTAAAAATTAGTGAACTTTTTTACGATGATTTTTTTAAATTGTCGCTAAAACTTATAATTAGTGATTTTTTTTGTGATAATTTTCAAATTGTCACTGAAAATTAACAATTAGTGACGTATTAATAATGTTTGATGAAAAATGCCATTATTATCATAAGACCTATTCGATAATAAGTCCAACTACTAGGAATTACACGTAAGTTCCCCTAATAATTATCTTTATTTATGCCGATGCTTTCGTTCTTATTATACTTATCCTTGTTCTTGTGGTGCTTCTTAGTGGCAAGCGATCATTCCTTGCACAACTTTTTGGAGAGCTTCCTACAGTTTAGGAGTAGGTGGTATGATTTTCCATATCGTGGAGTAAAAGGAATAGTTGCAGGGGTCATTGTAGGGGAATTTGAGCTCAGCAGGCGTCTTTTCGTGGTCTTATACCGCATGTAAGTTTCACCAGTAACTTTTAGTTTCTCAGTGTATCAATGTTTTGCAATTTTTTTTTTTCCCCCCGGCAGTTGTGCCACTCCTTCAGTTGTTCATGATTTGGAATCTCCTGTTGCAGATCTTCCAATCGAGATCCTGGTGCTAGGGCTGCTGATAGTCTCAGTCCAAAAGACCACACAGGTGTGTTGTCTTCTTTCACTATGACTTCTGCATAATTAAGGAACTTCTAAGTGACACTCTTAGGAATTTAACTTGGGAAGTTTAAACCTGGTTGGAAGACTGGGGTGTACTGGATGTTGGCCATAACTGTATTAGTGCAACCTAGGGTTTTAAATATTGGTTTTATTTATTTTAATGTATCGTATTAGCCAATATGTAACGGGCTTTTGGACTTACGATACTGTTATTCACTGATATATCAGCCGATATGTCCAATGTCAACCAATATATGACCGCATCATAGATACTGATACGTATTCTGATACTATTATTTAGAACCATGGCGCAACCTAATGCAAATAGCTTGAATATGGTTTATTTATACTTCTTTATGACAAATCTGTGTCTTTCTTTTTAGTGACTGCATATTTTCAAATTTAGATTCAAGAGTTGAATGCAGACGATTAATATTGTCTAGGAACATTTCTTATCATATTTTTATGTTCCCATGTTATTCATGTGCATTGGCTTTTGAGAATATGATGTCGTCTTCATAAATGTGCACGATTTTATGTCCCCATCTTATTCATGTGTATCAGATTTTGAGAATATGATGTTGTCTTCATAAATATGCCAAATTTTACGGTAATGTCTAGGGTGGAGCATTTATTGTTTCCAATTTGCGTTCAATATCAACATTAGTCATCAGATTAGATGCGAAAATCGAATATTATTTGATCATTCCATAAAAACTCTCAAGTTTGTTGTTTGTTCTTTCATTTTTCATTTTGGCGCATTTTGTTATCCTACTCATTTATTATTTACTTTAAATTTTAAAATTTAGCCAGTAATTATCATCTTACGTTGCCTAGGAAAATTATGATCATTGAAACTATGAAAACATGAAATTTTGTTCTTGTTATGATATTCATCTTTATTATCAAGACACTATTAACAAATTCCACATGTAGCCCTCTTGCAGGAAAAGAAGTTACTTGACATGCCTAAGTTGTTGGATATATGTGCTATATATGGTCATGAAAATGAAGATTTGACCAGATCATTGGTAAACATGCACATTTCTACCTTATTTGTAATTGTAAATGATTAGGTATTTTAAGCAATGCTCTTTTTGAGTTGAGATTGTTAAATCTATCCTCTTTTTTTTGTTATCTAATCCTATTTTGCCATATTGAGTAGAAAGTTGGAAGCTTTGTAAATTGTAACAATGCTTGACCTTAAGTTAAATATATATTCTTGGAGTTTGTTTATTTATTTCTTGGCAACCAATGAGATTCTATTAGAAAAGAGAAGTTGGCAGAGGGATAATAAATCCTTAGAAGATTTTTAAAAGGTTACAGAAGAAAACTTTGCTAGACAATTATGACATTAAGTTTCAAGCTTTTGCCCACCTTGGGAGGTGTTAACTTTGTCATCATGCCTCTCTTTACGGGAATGAATTGGCCTTACAATTAGTTAATTGGTGAACCCTATGTCAAGTCCACCACGGTAGATGTCACAGGACTAATTTTCAGTATATAAAAATTTTCCTGCGATGGCACTAAGTCCCAACTCTTGGTCTCAGACAATGTATGCAACTCACACACACAGATTAAATTTCGTCAAGCATACAAGATAAGTAACACAGAAAATGTATGCAACTCACACACACAAATTAAATTTCGTCAAGCATACAAGATAAGCAACACAAAAATTATGAGAAAACCCACCTTGATTATTGCACCAACAATTACAAAGGAAAGCCAAATGCCAAACTCTCAAACGCTTGATGAATTCGAGTTTGCATGGCCATGCCTATATATAGGCTACAATCAGAACATTTGAAATTCAAACAAGCTACAAAACATAGGGGACACATGCCACCTGGCATGGCAAGTGATACCCCCAACCGCTAATGGGTTAACACAGATTTGAAACAAACTTAAATAAATAATTGTCACCAACTGCTCCCTTATTTCTCAAGTCACTAGCCAAATAGAGCCCGAAGTGCCATTTGTTGGTCTTGGTCAAGCCTAACTGCCTTGCTAATTAACCAAATTGTGCACCACGCCTTGCTATCATGCCATCTGATTGTGTCAAACCCCCATGTATGCTGCAGCATAGCATTAAGGTCATATTAATGCCATGCACGTGCCATGTTGCTCATACTTTGGCCAAGGGTTGGGTGCCACCACCGAACAACACATTTGATTGCCCACCTTGTTGTATTGGCATGCCTCCCTCATGGCGCGGTTCAAGCCTAACATAGGTGCATGGTGCCACCAAGTGTCAAGCCGTCAGCTCCCAAATATCAAGGTGCTAACAGTAGATGACAAGCCAAATATATGTCATCCACAAGATGATGATTCAACTTTATTGATATTGTTTGGTGGTGAAAATAGGACGTCTCTTGCATCCCTTAGAGTTGATAATAGAGCTAATAGATGCTTTATTGGCATTCTCTATCTTGTTTGAAAACCATGGTTGTTTTTGAAAACAAAAATATTGAGGTGGTCATACTTCATATGCCCAGTGTTGCGCTCCGCTTTGTTGGATTTTCTTTTATATGAGAAGTTAAAAAATGACATTGTTTCATTTTTTTTTTTTTTGTTTAAAAGTAGTCTTTGATAATTTATAAAACAACGTAAGGTTGTTTCCCTTAAAAATGGGGTGTTCTGAAAAAACAAAGAGAGTAAAATTAGTTTTACCCCTCATGTGGTATAGGCTTGGAGAACTTTATCCTCTGGGTTTTAAAAATAACCACATACCTCTCATGTGGTTTTGGATTGCATTGCAACACTAACTTGATTAGCATTTGCTTGCCATTCTTTTCGCTCGCCTCTAGGCTTATCCCTCTGCCCCATCCTACTAATAATAATGAAGGGCTTGCCCTGGCCATGTTCTAGCTCACTAAGTGTAGTAGATGATTATACCCTTTGTTCTCTTTCTCTACATCTCATTATTTTTGTAAAATAAAAAAATTAAAAAGAAAATTTCTAAATCAAATAGCAATTAAGAAATTTGATTTTCTTAATTTTTAACCTAATTACTAAATTTTAACGTAATTACTAATTTAATAACAATTAAACGATAAATTTTTTCATATATATATATGAACTTGGTAGCAAGTTCATATGCATGCACATTTATATATATGTATACATTAAGATTGCAAATTGTTAGGATTTGAATCCTAACCTTCAGGACATTACAAGAGACTAATGAGATAGATTGGAGGACACAAATTAGACCCAGAACCACAAATTAACATGTAAGGAAAGGCTAAAGCTGCTCTACCATGTTTGTGTGCCTGTTCCGAAGCTTTGGATTGAGTTGTTGTAATCGCAAGGAGGGAGGCATTGGCGAGGGAGTATAGGGAGGGATGGGGAGGTGGGAAAGGCAAGGAGCAGTGGCATGTGGTGGTAGAGAGCTAGTGGTGGAAGAGGCTGGAGTGGGTGGTGGTGGGAGGGTAAGGTTAGGGTTAGGGTTTTTGTTAAGTTTTGAAGGATGAATATGAAATGAAGGGTAATTTGGTCTTTTACATATTCAAATTTGATTTTGATAGAATTTTTTATCCTACTCTGAACTTTTGTGTGTGGCCCAATTTCTACCTATTTGGACGGAAAATGTAACTAGCAATTTAGTCCAAAATTATGAAGCACAGACACCTCTCCGGAGGTCGCGTATAGGTGTTGGACATGCTCCGGACACGTGTCAGACACGCTGGAAAGAGTTGGACATGTTGGAACACTTTAGGCATGCTGCGGACACGTTGGGACATGTTGAGGACACTATTTTTTTCAAAAAAAATTATAATTTTTAATTTTTTTACTAAAATAGCATACCTAAAGTTGATAAATTTGGTAAAATTAAATATTTGATATAGAATACAAATTAAATATTTAAAAATATATATATAATAAAAATATATGTTTTGAATGTGTCCCTAACGTGTCGTGTGCTGCATTTTTTGAAAATTTACGTGTCCACGTATCTGTGTCATGTCACGTGTCCGTGTCCGTGTCCGTGCTTCTTAGGTCCAAAACCATATGGGAGGTATGTGGCTATTTTTAAAACATAGGGGGTAAAGTGCTATCGGACCATACCAGAAGGTGCTAGAGTGGATAGTTCATAAAACAAAAAACAAGTTTTTGATTTGATTTTTTAAAACAATAACAGAAAACTGTTTTCAAAAATAAAACAAATGCCTCCTACAGTTACTTGATCAATGGTTCTTTAAAATCACAATGCCATCGCTAACATAAATTAACAAAATCTTGGCTCTTCAAAATCACATCCTTATGATGCCTTCACTAACAGAGTTTAATCAAGTTTCATCCCAACTATTTTGGATCACCTGCATAAACTTATTCTAAAATCTGGCTTTATTAAAGCTATATTTGTTTCAAAGCTAGGATGACATTTGGTTTGATGGTATGCCATATGTTCTGTTTTGTCCTTGCTCTTTCCATATCCTTAGTACAATAACTAACTACCGAAGAAGTATGGATACGAACATGAACACGACACGAACATAGACACATCGACATCCTTCTTGAATTCATTTACTTCAATTTTTCCATCCTTTTGGGCAATTGGCCTTTTCTCAACAATGCATGCATTCCTTGTCATTTTTTATCCTCCTTCCCTTAGCTTAGTACGATAACTACCTACCTAAGAAGTACGGATATGAACATGATGCGGCACAGACATAGAGACATCCTTCTTGAATTCATTTACTTCAACCGTTCCATCCCCATGGCCAATTGGCATTTTCTGAACAATGCATGCATTCGTTATCATTTCTTATTCTTATGGAGACTCTAGATACCCCTTTGAATTCCTGACGACGAGTTATCACATGTTTTATGCCACATCATGGTGCTAGGATGTTGCTAACACCATACTACCTTGATATGGAGCATTTTATGTTGTGTTTAGATCTTGGACTTGTGGAAGGAAAAAAGAAAAAGAAATTAACTTATATTTATTTTTCCCCCCTCGACAAATCCAAGATCCAAACAAAACCTTAAATTTTGTTGTTGGTTTGTTTGAAGCCTCTCACTTCTTGATCGATCAGGCTTGTTGGGAGGAAACACAACATTTTGTCAACTGATGTAGTGCCAATTTCTGCTGTTGCTCCTGCTCTGTGTAGCAGCTACTTTGGAGTTTGGATTGTTTTAAACTTTGAATCCAATTGTGGGTGCAAAGATCCCCCCCCAACAACACCCCCCCCCCCCCCCCCTCCCCTTCTCTCATTCACTCTCTCTCTCTCACACATGTAGTATGTTTTGCAGGTTGTGAATGCTTTGAAGGCCCAGCCTAGTATCCATGATAGTTTTATTGCTGCATTGTCGCATTTCCTGAAAATTGTCCACACAATGCATCAACGTTGCAGTGCGTCTCTAGAGGTATACTTTCGCAATGAACTTTTTGTCTTACTGATCATGGAAGGAATCTTTTTTCTTTTTTTCTTTTTTTTGTATAGCTGGTGTTTTAGATTTATATCAGTATTATGTCTCTGAAATCTGAATGTTGAGTTTAGATTTTTTTCTGACTCACCCACGGTTTTGTTTGGTGTATGCTATTGACTTGACATTTCTAGTTAAAAATCATTAGTTGATTTGGTTTTCATCTGAATTCATAGTATTTATGGCCAAAATGTTTTTGGATGAAGATTTTGAATACCTAAAATATGAATATTTTAGCATTTTTAATTCTCATCAAGTATGTGATATGCTTGTCAAATTCTAAGTTGGTATTTTTTCGAGCGGCTTTAGTGATTTTATTGGGGAGATCCAGAGATGGTATATTTGTCTAGAACGTTAGAGTTGGATTTTGGTTGGAAACTCTTTAAAAAATAAAAAATAAAAAATTTGGAGGCCACTTTTATCCCCCTTGCAAGTTCAAGGTGGAATTTGGTATTCTATTACCTTTTTTCTTACTAGATTGGTGTCTATTTTCTGCATATTACTTCTATCTATATCTTTATCTCATTGAATGATGCCCTATCATTTTATTCTTTTTTTTTTTTTTTTTTTTTTCCTTTTCCATGTGATTTATGTCCTTGATGAACTTCTGTATCGAGATCTTAAGTAGCTCAATTACTAATTTTTGAGCGGTCGTTAACTACATTTTTCATCAAAACCTATCTTTTTGTGGATTTGGTGATGAAATCATCCTAGGTATCTCAGGTGTTGAAAGGCTATGAAAATATATGACAAAGCGTCAACTGTGTTAAGTGAAAAAAAACATGTTTTGTGATGGTGAATTCTATGTAAATAGGGATTCGGATGTGTAAAATTTGGTTTAATGAGGAGGTCAAAAGTTGTTTGGAATGAATTTGATTACTAGTGGGATTTCTGAAGGAGAGTACAGTTTATGCACTTACTGAATAGAAAATAGCACCTACATTACCTTCGTCCTCTTTTTTTTGATGACCTTTAAGGCTATTGAATTTATTTTTGTGTTCTTTTGCCTATCCATAGTCAGATCTTTTGGGAAGTTTAACTCCTTTCTGGACCATGTTACATGGATTCTTCAAAGTGTTTGAAGTACCTGTGCTGGACACATTGATGGCTAGGTATTAATATGTCTACCATGTTTGATTTTGGCATGTACCCAAAAGCATGTCAATTAATTGAAGTTTCTGGTATTGTTGTACATGTACTGCCCTAACAATGTTGTCTATTGCATGGTTGCTTCAATATGAGTAAAGTAGCATTGCTAAATGCTCTTATGTTACATAAAGGTACTATTCAATGTTAGAAAATAAATTAAGTTTTTATTGAACAAAATATGAATGTTTAATTGTGCATTCATGTCCTTAAATTGAAGGATTAGATAAACGTGATGCTTTGAGACATACCTAGACCTGACACACACACTCGAGTCCATGTAACATAATGTTGAGATCATTGTGTCCCTGTGTAAGCTGAAGTTTGCAAACAGCGAATAATAGAATATAAACTGGGAATTTGAGAGTAGTATTATTGTATTTACCCTACATATATGTTTCAGAATTTATTAGCTTATTTTGATGTTCTATCTTTGCTTAAGTTTCTTCTTTGGCCTTCTCCAAAGAGCTGCATTACAACTAAAGAGTTCATACATCTGTAAATCATTCTAGAAATTTCTTCCCTGGATTTTTATACAGGTTCTATTTTCTTCTCATGGCCATGAAGATCAAGGATCCAGTCAGCTTTGTGCAGACTATTTGGAGGTTATAGCTCATGCATAAATAATTTTTTTGGTCCCTGTTTGTTTGTTGCGGTGGAGATTATTTCCTTGGAGAAACTACATAACGTGATTGTTCTATGGTCTAAACCCTTTTTTTTTTGTCGTAGAGACTAGTTTCAAATGATTACACTAAAATATTGGAGGAAAAAGTTTCTCTAAATTAGTATTAAACATAAATTTCTTATACAGGCACCATGCAGGCAAAAATTATTTTTCTTTAATTATGCAAGCCACTGAAAGAAGAATTTTGTTTGGAAATAATCTCCAGAGCAAACAAAGTGTCTCTTCACCTCTTTCTCTTACTTTTTAGTACAGATGCATGACCTTATATTTCAGTGATTATGAACTTTTCTGGTTTTCTCCCCAGGTAATGGACTTCATAAATGATGCTATTGTATCCATGGATGCTTTTGTAAGTGCATACAAGCCTGCAGCCGTCTTTTTCTCATGCCCTGTTGAAATGAGGTATCGAACTTATGATGGAAATTTGACATTTATCTCTTAAGAATGGAGCTGGTTTTTAAATAACGGGGTATGTATTGTATTGGTGATATGGTCATATATCGGTCGATAACTGAGTGAATAATAGTATCGTAAAGCTAAAGTCCCACTACTTAACGACAGATATTTAAAACTTGTTTTTACCATATGAATTGATATGCAATCATCCACGGTTTTGGGTTTAGTTTTTGTAACATATTGGATTCATTGAGTCAATAATTAATCTAATGAATGAAAGGTCAGACATTTGGTTTTTATGAATGGGTTGTTTGCTAGATCTGTTGGTTACTATTTGAGATCATGTAGCCATACCATCAGAAACATGTTAATTTATGAACTGAGAAATATTGAAGCGGAACCTTCTACTTGTTGCATGGTTTATAAATTTTGGCCATGGTGTTGGCAGGCTCCTATGAAATTGGTTATTCTTGCCCTGCTTGATATTGAACAATTGGCTGGTATATGAAAATTCCAAAAATTTCAAACATCAGAAACAACCACAAATGCATATCTGAGGAGCATTATGGTTACCTATTATAAAATACAACTCAATGATCATTCTAATGAATGAATATAAAATAATGGCTTTAGTTTTTGTAATGTAACCGGTTCAATGAGTCAATAATCAATTTGAGGATGAACACAGTAACCTATTAGGTCTTTTTGGATGGTTCTTTTTCTAGATAGGCTGTGTCTATTAAAGATAATGTACCTATACCGATACTGTCAGAACACATAACATATTACCTTGTTAATTGGTGTTGCTTATGCAAGCAAGGTGGGGAATGTGTCCCATTTTCTGATTCACTGAGGTCATGAGGGAGTTGTGGGAATTGATTTTGGTGATGTTTGGGATGCCTAGGAAATTCAGAGTATTGGTAGATGCTTTGCATTGTTGGAGAGGGGGATCAATGGAAAATGTCAGAGGAAAGCTTAATTGTTGGTTCCCCCATGCATAATGTGGATTTTTTTGGGGTGAGAATGTCATATGAGGACACGTAAGGGTGTAAAACAACCTTTGCATAGGTTGAAGAGTTCGTTTTTGGTCATTTTGTATATTGGTCTATGTTACATGGACTTAGGTATGGGTGTTAATGTGTTTAAGCATCAAATTCAAATTCATGTTATTCTCATGTCTAAGGACTAAGATGCATGGGCACAACAAGGACCCACAACATGACACATGAAGGATGCATACAAAATATGTAGTTTTATATGTTTATTGTATGTCATATCTATGAATATTCAAAATGCAACAAACACCATTCCTGAAGTTTAAAGGAGAGATTAATAGATATATATTTACCTTAATTTTCTTTCATCATTGTATCCTCTAAATCATAGTTGTGAAATCGGGATTCGAATTATGAATCGAAATGGCCTCGTACCGAATTGTGAATCGAATCGAATCAAATTGTGAATCGTAAAGATTCAGTCATTTTTTCTAAATTATATAGAAAAATATATCTACACACTTGGATGTTAAATATATCTTATGAATATAAAATATTTAGACTTGAATCAATAAAAATGTTGTTTTGAATGATGATTACATAGTTTAATAGGTAAGAAATTAACAACGGTTCCTATGTAAGATCATCATTTTATTTTTTTTTCTTTTTTAGATATTTCTTATCAACCATTCTTAATAAAGACAGTAAACAAAGATAAACTTTCCATTTCTAAAGTAACAATAATCTAACAATGATATTGATATATGGACAATAAGCATACATACTTTTTTAAGTAACAATGACCAAATAATAAGAAAAAATATTTAGGATCTTTTATTTTAAAGCCTAAAATATTTTAAAAGATATAACTGATCTCACCCATGTAATATTTAACTATATTTAATTTAATAAAATAACAATAGATAATTCATGATGTAAGTTACTTTAATCTTAAACATCTTTAGAAGATATATTATAATTTTGTTTTTTAAAGGAAAAAAATGAGAAGAAAAACATGTTGGGCTTGTTTAGTTTGTATCTCAAGATATAATTTTTGAAAAAAAATTTCAAAATTATGTTTGGTTCAATTTTTTTGAATTTTTTTTTTCAAAATTACTTTTTTTTCTCCTACACATCAATCAATCACTTTTTCTCTCTTCTCTCTCCTTCTCAATCACTTTTTCTTTTACTTACATCTACTCCAGTACAACAAAATATCAAATCATCCCAAACTCTCAAACTATTTTTAAAATATACAACCAAACAAACCAAAAAAATTTCTAAACTCTTTTCCCAAAATATTTTTTAAAAATTTATATCGAAACATAAACCAAACACACCCGTTGTGTTTGACTAAATCTGATTGGATCTTATTAAAAACTCAATGATCATAATCACTAAAATAACAAAAAATCATATATATTGGTTATTTTGGCAATAAACGCTATTAGAAGTTGCATTATCTCATTTTTAATTAAAAAATGGAGAAAAAAGGAGTTGAAAATATGTCGGACACGATAGTTTTAAGAATTGCGTGAATCGTAAAAAGTGTATTGAATCGTGAATCGATTGTGAATCGTGCGATTCACTAGAGATTCACTTCCAAAATAGATTCATCCATAGATTTGTATCGATTTTGCAAAAAATGCGAATTGAATTGTGAATCAAAAGATTTCGATAACAAAGCTCTAAATTATTTTGTTTATAATTTATTTCATGCATGTCCCTAAATGTTTGAAGCATGTTTGAGTCTAAAATTTTTAAAAATAATATGACACGTTTGGATATGTGTTTGATACATGTTGGGAACTATCCAATGAGTGTTGGTGTTGGATATGGACATGCATCTTCTTAGAAGTGTTTGTGTTTTTTAGTCTATTGACATAGGTACATAGCAAAATAATTATATTTCTTAATATTCTTTTATTTTTTGGAATTAAATGGTGTTTAAAAGGTGACATAGAGCCTTTTTTTGGGGGATATACTAAACATTTGGGTAAATGTCCAAGTACACATGCTGGACACATCTCATACCTTTACCTGTGTGAAGTGTCCAGCATGAGTACTTCACTTATTTAGGAGAGTCTATGTAACAAAGTAGTTGAACCTTGGGGAGGGAGAATCCTAACATGGAACAATTTTTGGACTTCATTGAACCATTTGAGTTGTAAGGAGTGCACAAGTTCTTTTAATAGGAGTTGGGTGTTTTCCTTTGTTTTGTAGCTATGTAAATGGGTGGCATCACTAATTCGTGGTATGCTCAAGGTTGGATAATTTTCTGTATTCTGAAACAAGAAAGAGGAGGGGGTGGGGGAATAGATTCATATAATGGGGGTGTTTGGTGGGGCTTTTTTAAGTCAACTTATGGCTTATGGCTTTTAAAAAGTTATTTTAGACTATTTGATTAAATTTATTTCAAACAGCTTCTGATTCTAACAACTTATTTTAAGTCAAAAAAACTGATTCTGAAAAGCTGCTCACCCTTGCTTCTGATTATCAGCTTCTGCTATGGACATGTTAATTCACGGTTATACTCTTAGATTTTTTTATTTTTTATTTTTTATAAAAATAGAAAAAGACCCAAATGGATTATAAAATATTATTATTATTTTTTACTAGAAATGTAAACAAATAGTGAATAATAAAAAATAAAAATTAATTAAAAAAACTACTTCACAGCTTATTTAACAAACACTACTCAGCAACTTAAATTTATAATCCAACAGCTATACCAAATAGATTAACAGCTTCTGATTAAAGTCATAATCTATAATCTGTTAAGCTATAATCTATAATCTGTTTTAACAGCTACACCAAAAAGGACCAATGTAATGTGAAATAGCATAAGCAACAAGTGCGCATGAGCACATCTTAGCGACATTATGGTACTAGGTAAAATGGAAAGTTCTCCACATCTTTATATGCAAGAACACAGAAAATGCATAAGATGGGAAGTGAGGATTAGTTATCCGGGTTGTCTAAGTCAATAATGTGAAAAAGTGGGAAATGAGGGTTCTGAAGCTATTTATGTTTACATTTTCTAGTTGTTATGGTTGTATTTTATTCTGAATGTAGACAACTATACATATTAGACAGTACCAAGCTAACTTGTCAATATCTTTAATTATAAGTCCAATTCCTTGCCATTTTATCAGCACTTTGAATTGCTTGTGAAGCACCATCCAACTAAATCTTTTGTAAATGCAGTTTTGGAAATGAGGAATTGCTCAGTACCCTAGCAAGATTACATGATTCATTGCTTCCATCTTTACAGAGGGGATTTCGAATTATCTTTACTACAGGAGAAGATGGACTTCAGGGAACAAATGGTGATATGCTTTCTAATATCACTCTGAGTTTGAAGATGTTATCAATGAGGATAGTGAAATTTGGTTGGAATTTACTGGATGTTTGCTATCTTAGTGATGAAGTGTTTGAAGGCAGCTTCCCCCTTCCAGTTGTCACGAAGATGTTCCCAGCAAAAGTGGAGGATCCTGTCATAAGGGCAGACATTTTGGTTCAGACTTTTAGGGAAATCAGTGGAGGATATTCATATGTTCAAGAGGGCTGGAGCTGGGGAACATTTTTCCAAAATGTTGAAAAAAAGCACAAGATAATGGAGAGAGTTGAGTTTTTGCAGAGTACAGGTATGTATTCTTATTTAAAAAAGCTGGTTTTGAAGAGATTTTGCTCAACTCTAGTTACTCTACCAACACAGTAAGCCTTTTTTCTTCTTATTGGTGTGTTAAGTGCTGAGACAGTGAGTGTGAAGAGTACTTAAAATTTAAAAAGACAAAAGGTTTAGGCAATGTATTCCACTTCTTGCTTCAAAAGGCCTAAGCCTTTGGATTCTTTATTTTTCTATATTTTGTAAAATATTTAAAATTAAAGTTGAAGTGGAAACATGGTAACAAATGACATAGGCATGTAATACCATTTTTTTTCTTCATTCTGTAAGCATAATTGAAACAATGTCAAGAACAGTTATCTATTGAATTATTTGTATTGAAGTTTTATTTGTGTTTTTGTTTTCATGGAGAGATCCAATATTCATATATTTTCAATTTTTTGGGCTGCTGTTCACTTGGCCTTACTCAAAAGTTTGTTAATGATGACTATTTGGAATGATTGGCAAGCATGTAAAGGGGAAAAAAGGATAATCTAAAATTTCACACGGAGCGTGCTCTAGATATTTTATTAACTTATTTTGGTTGAATTGAAGTTTTTTTCCCTGTATTTTACGTGTCAGATTGTTGATGGTTATATTTATAATCATGGTTTAGGTGTCTGGGGTCTTTTGGTAATTTTACAAATTATTGGACATGGCTTTTAGTGTTTATTCATTCGCCATCTTATGGACTCGAGTTATGTTTTGGGGTATATGTAATTTTTTATTTGATCTAGAATAATCAAAGTCAGAGTTTTATTATCCCCAAGTTATAATTTTTTCAGAAACAAAGAGGATTTATTAATAATTAATGTGTAAATTACATTAATCCTCCTTGAGGATGGGAGAAAATACAATTAGCTTTGTCATTTTGGCATAATTACACCAATCTTCCTTTTAGTAAGGTTAAAGGAACCATGTTACATGGACTCCTCAATTTTGACGAAGTACTCATGCCGACACGACACGACACGTCACGGCACGGGTACGGGTATGGAATCCGGCTGGGATACGACATGGAGAAAGTGGATACGGCATATGAAGAAGAAAAATGGCATACCTGCAATTAGGACTATGAAAATGGAGATTAGGGCTTCGATCTTCATCTCAGGTGCGATCTTCATCTTCTTCGATCTCCCTCTCTTTCTCTCACTCGACTTTGTTCTCTATCTCTCGATCTGTCATCTCTCTCTTCGTCTCTCTCGATCATTCTCTTTGTCTCTCTCTTCTTTCACTCTTGATCGTTCTCTTCTTCTCTATCCTCTCTTACTTTCGATGTCTTCGTCTCTCCGCTCTGTTTTCTTCTCTCTCTCTCTCTCTCTCTCTCTCTCTCTCTCCTTTTTAATATAATTTATTTTATACAATGTAATTTATATAATATACCATATTAAATTATATATGTAATATAATTTATTTTATGCCTAATATAATTTTTATTTGTTATTTATTTTTTTAATAGAATCTATTATTTCTTAACTTTTTTTTTAACTCATCTTCATATCCACATATCGTCAATTTTTAGTTTTGAAGTGTCCGATCCCGAGATACGCACCCACACCTGATATCCGCACCCGAGTCCGTGTAACGTAGACCAAAACTAATGCAAATAGTGTGAAAACATAAGGATAAATAAAGAAAAATATATATTTCAGTGTAAAAGAGATGATAACATCATTTTTTCATTTGAATAACCAATGAGTTATTAATGAAATAGGGGCCAAGTGTTATGTGAATTAAAATCATAAGGGAGCCCAATGTAGTTATGCCAAAACTATGAGATTTGTCATATTTTCTCAAAACCTCAGTGGAGGTTAGTGTAATTTGTCCTTTATTAATTATAAAGAAAAGCGAGAATGTACAAAGAGAACAAGAGATCTTCCGCGTGCGCGCACACAAAAAAAAAAAAAAAAAAAAACAGAATAATTAGCGGAACTAGCAGAAATATTTAATTCTTCTATTACGTAGAGTTGAGTTCAGAGGCTTTAATTGATGCTTTATGCAACCTCACCTTAGAGTTGAGTTTTAGAGGCTTTCTGTGATATTTTTTGCAACTTTATATTGTAGGGTTACTTCTAAGGAGCTCTAAGTGGGAAACTAAGATTCTTCTTCCACGAATCTTCGGTTACTATTTCATTAGAGTTGAGTTTTAAAGGCTTTGTGTTATGCTTTGAGCAACTTTATCTTATGGAGTTATTTCTAAGGAGCTCTATGTAGGAAACCAACTAAGTTATTATTCTTGGGTTACTATTGCATTAAAAAAGTTTATTCTTCACTCCCAAAACTCTAACCTTTGAATTAACAACTGAAAACTCCTAAACGATGACTGTCCAGTGAATTGCTATGACTAATTCCAGAAATCTTGCAATCCAACTTATAAAAACAAGCTAAATGTCAAGCTTTTCTCGCTCTAAGCTTTCCATATCCGAAACCCACCATAATTCATATTGTAGGCAGCCTTCAGCTTTAGTTTCCTAATATGTCCTACATCGGGGAAGCAACTGATTCAGGATATAAATGCATCAAGTTGAGGTAAAAAATATACAGACAAGGAGAGGAGGTACACAAATATCTTATGTTGCAAAACACTACATAAACAAATTCCCTCCTCTAAAGTTGATGGTGTTTTTGTCAATGGCTTGAGAAAGTGGTATGTAGTCATGTGAATGTATCTAATATATCATGGAAAAAAGTGGCCAATCATCGTATTTTTTGTGTTTGTTTATTTGGGCAGCATGGAAAACTATATGCTTATACCTGCTATTCTTGCTAAGACTGGTATGATTATCTCATAAAACATTTGCTAATTTGATATGAAAGCTTCGGGGCTTTCTGCACGGACATAGCGTTTACCAACTTGTCAGAACTTTTTTAGTATTTATTAAAGCATTCCGCATCATGCATATAAAAAAATGAGTATTTTTATGTAACATGCGCTAAGTTTGCTACAAAACTGATTGTGATTATTCAATATGCTTGGGGATTGAGAACAACTACTGTATAATAGAGTATGTCTTGGAGAGAAAACCATCACCACAGATTATTGAATGTTCATTCTTGTACGCTATATGCTCATTATTATTTTGCAAACTTATCTTTTGAATCAATCCTTGCTTGTGAAATCATTACTTCCAATGTTATCATGCAGGATGGGTTTTAATGGATGATGAACAATTCCAATATCTTTCTGGAATCATGAAGCATCCTTTGGAAGCCAATACTAAGGAGATGCCTCATGTACCAACCTCTCTGGCAAACAAGAAGTTAGAGGTGGATGAAGACACTGCAATTGTCGAGTCCAAAATCAGTCAAATAAGAGACCTTTTCCCCGACTACGGCAAGGGCTTCTTATCTGCTTGTCTTGAAGTCTATAACCAGAATCCAGAAGAGGTGATCCAGAGGATTTTGGAAGGAACCCTCCATGAAGATTTACAGTCACTGGACACGTCACTAGAAATTATTCCACCTCCCAAGTCCACTTCTGTGAGCAGCAATGATAAAGGGAAAGGGAAACTATTCGAACCTATGGCCCCCCCACCCTCTACCAATGTGGCACCTACAATCACGGATCGACGAACTGTGGGCCCATCATTGTCATCATCGTCGTCTTCAGTTGGGAGATTTGTCAGGAAGTCTAAAGTCAACTCATCTGATTCTGCAGCCCTAGATTCCAGAGATGAAAAGGTTTTGGCAAAGACCACTGGCCTAATATCGCAACTCCAACTTGAGTATGAAGATGAGTATGATGACTCTTTTGATGATTTAGGTCTCAGTGTTGCTGATTCAGGGGTGGAGGAAACTGAGATACTGGGAGAGAAAATAAATTCAAATCGGGGAAAATCATGGGAGACAGATGCTGGAAGTTCTGCTCCGAGTGCTGCTAATTCTAAATGGAACTCACGAAAGAAGCCTCAGTTCTTTGTCAAGGATGGTAAGAACTACAGCTACAAAGTGGCAGATTCAGTTGCGGTTTCGAATTACGATGAAGCGACGCTAGTCAATCAAGCCCAGAGAGAATTAATCCATGGTCTTGGACGTGGTGGTAACCTTCCTTTGGGTGCGGTTAAGAGGCTGACAGAATCAAATGAGGAGCAGGAAGGTGAGACTGATGTCACCGAGGTTGGGGGACGTGGGAATTCTAGGGGTAGAGGGAGGAGGGGAGGAGGAGGGGGAAGAAATCATTACAGGAAAGACCGGGCCTTGAAGAAGCACTTCACTGGATTGACTGGTAATTAGGCATACAGAGGAGAGAATGATAACTTTTTTTTTTCTTGTTCTTTTTTGCCCATAAAATTTTATCAAAAGATGAATATATTGAAATCAAATTACCGTTTATTTGTATAGAGCTATGAACGACTGTAAAGCCAGTTTTTTGTTGCTGGTATTTCATCATCTGCGATCGGTCTTGGCCACTTAGATGAATGTCCATGTGGGTATGTTTATTTCTTCTGAGAAGCACTAAGAATATTTGTATGGTTACACTTCATCGAGAGTTTTGGGGTAAATGCTGAAGAAATCAGTATTATGTTTTGGTGAACGCATAGATTTTGTTTTTGTTCTGTGTTATATATCAGTGATCCCATTTCTTTTGCCTTGTATGGGTTAGGAGCAGTACACAGAAGCAGCACCTTTTTCACCTTTTGTTGTTTTACAAATATGAAGAGGCTCCTATCTAAAATAATAATAATTTGGAAAGGCTGTGTGACCACACATTTCACCCCTGCTTTTCTTTTCCTTCACAAATTTCTATTTAAATTCATAATCTAAATACATTATCTACAATCTCATTGTGACATTTGGTAACACACACACTAACAATGGCAATTTCTCTTAATCTTGTCTATAATTAACCTTGTTCTAGTTTGCCCTTGTGTTTTCTTATTTGCAAAATAATTCTCTCACGACTTCTCTCAAACAACACTTTAGGCTTTGTTTGGGAACATGTTAATTTAGTAACTTTTTGACTATTTGGCTAAAATATGAGTTAAAAAAATTATTATGTTTAGGATGATTTTTTGACTTTTTACAAAAAAATGTGCAAAAAGTAGAGAGAAAAGAGAATCTTTGACTTTTTGGTATGAATTATTGACTTTTTGACTAATTTAATAATTTTTCGATTAATAGGGAGAGTTATCAAATGAGGCCTTAGTCTATACATTAAAATGTTTTCTTCACCAACTCAGAACTTTTGATTAATAAAAGGAGGGTACCAAGGATGGGACCTAGACACGAGGCAAGAGAGGGTGATCTCCCTTACAATTTAAAAAAAACTCTTTTATATAATATATTGACCTTAGTTTGAGCCAGCATCCTACCGAATATTCACCCAAAAAAAAAAGCATCCTTACATAGACTCGAGTTTAGGCCGAGTCATAATTAACTGTGGCCTTGTGTTGTACTTTAAAAAAAATAAAATTGTACACTTATTACTAGCTAGTAGCTATATCTTTTGATACAGTGGAAGAGAGTGCTTGATTATTAACTATTAATTATTTTCAAATTATATAGATTCTCTCCCTCTAATTAAAAAAAGAAAAATTAAGTGATTGCATGATGTCACGCCCTCAAAATATTACAGATAAACCAATTCATAAGAGAAGTGAACATAATAGAATCAATATCCTTTCATTCATTAGAGTTTATATTACAAAAAATATTGCATGCATTATACATTCATAAATGTTCATCTTGAATCTATAGCATGTAATATTAGTTAATAATCAACAAAATAAATGCCCTATGGGTTTACATCTTTCCAAGATATCACTTGGTTACAACAAAAGAGAGTCCTATGCTCTATACATGTTAAGCCCTCGGCTTAAATAAACGTTTAAATACAAAACAACAAAATGGAGCCTCAAACTCTTAGGTCCTCCCAAGTTATGTCATTGGAGGAAACATGTCACCGGTACCTAAAAATAGTTTCCCAAGTATGGTGAGCCATAGCCCAGTAGAAACAGTCTAATACAATGTATGAAATTTAACTAAGATATAAGTGTCAGATAAATGTTCAATATTCATGATCAATTTACATTCTTTCCATAACCATTCAATTCTGATGTTCATTCACATTTTTTCATTTCGAGTTAATTTATTTCATTCCAAATCATATGGTAAATATACAAAATTTTCCAAATGATCCAACTGAGACTACAACTCAGTGGTTCCCTATCCACGTAACCATCATACAAACACTTTAACCTCGTCATTTTACGGAAATTTCGTCCGCGGGATCGGCACCCATGTATACATAAGATTTCAGGACTTTCATCCTGGATACTCCGGCCAACTTAATTCTCAATGGAGTCTATCCCCTATCTCCTCCCAAACAATGGAATACATCCCCTTTCTTCTCCCAAAACATTATACATATACAATAAATTTAAATTCATCCTCATGTACAATAACTATCCATAACACATATTCAATGTCTTAGTCATACCATCATATTCAATGACAAACTTAAATGATTAGTTTCAATTTATCTAATCATTATACAATTTCTACTACAATCATAGCTATCTTCCACCGATAGCCCAATACAGATATTTCTAAACAGATATACAACCTTTATAATAGATAATTTATCAAATTTCCATGAATGAGTGATTAAACAAATCCAACTACACCATTCATTTACGCTTTCTTCCAATTTCACATTTTTCACATCAATTTCATTATTTATACAAAATAATATTCAAAATACATTTAGGGTAAATCTCTCTCTTATTCAAATATTAACCCAAAGGCTAAAATTCATCATTTTAATACAAGATATCCTCATATTCAAAACCTCATAATCATCTATGGATCACAATATAGAAACCCCTCTTTCAATTTGAGAACAAGCCCTAGTTTACCCAACAACTCCCAAGATTTTCACTATTTATACATAACCACAAATAACTAGGTTAAAAGTCATAGTAAAGTGTAGAATATCCCTATCTCAAAGAGAGAAGACGAGTCAAGCAAGAGAAAAATGCCAAAAGTACCGAAATCCAACTCTAATCGATTCAAAGAGAAGATCTTGAGAAGCTCCACCTTTTTATTAAAGGGAGTAGGGTGGAGAAATCAAAAGATCTAGGCTAAAATGTAGAGAGAGAGAGTATTTTAGAGAGAAAGGCTCTCAACTTTAGGGTTTTGGTTGAAAAAATATGAAAAAGTGATATAAAAGGTACTTTTCGCAATCTGATATACGCACAGTCTGCTCGAGCAGAGGGTTTGACCCTCGAGCGTCAGACACAAAGATTTGTTCTGCTCGAGCGCAAGAAGAGGCCCGTTCGAGCGCAGAATACACATCTCCAGAACTCTTGCAGATGTCAGACCAACCGCTCGAGCTCAAGAAGATATGCTCGAGCGACCACCTGCTTGAGCGTAAGAAACGTCGCTCGAGTGTGAAAAACATTCCTCCAGCACTTTTGTAGAAGTGCAGAGTGCTGAGAGTTTACAACTCCTGCTCGAGCGCAAGAAAGGCTGCTCGAGCGGAGGACCAAAATGTACATAGCCCGCTCGAGCGTAAGACCAAAAATCTGGGCAACACAAAATTTGAAAACTAAGTAACCAACATGTTCTAAACACAACCTAACAACCCAAAGATAAATTTCAAAGGTATGCAAGGGAAGAAAGAGATAGACAACAATCTGAACGGATAAAACTCAAGCCCGGAACATCACAAGAGTTGGGTAAAAATTGTGATCACTATACATGACCTATACCTTTTGATCTATGAAACATAGAGTTTAAAGTATAAAATTTAACAATTTCAACAAAATATAAAAAAAATAAAAATAAAAAGATTGATTTCTCACAACTAATGTCAATAGATTTTCTTACAAAATAAAATTCAAAATTCAAAATTCAAAATTCAAAAACATTTTTTAAAATTCTTTTCAAAACTTATAACCAAACAATTTTTTTTTCCCTCCAAAACTCAATTCATAATTTCGTACTTAAATCACAACTCTACACTCAAATTATAATTCTAAAACTAAACCAAACGGATGATATATAATTCCTCCAATAATGGGCTTTTTTTTTTAGGCAAAGTCAATGGTCAATTTTTTTTACGTAAAACTCTAACCAATTTAGGCCTCGTTTGGGAAGAAACTATTATAATAAATTTTTAATTTTTTGGCTAAAATATAAAGTGAAAAAAACTAGTATGTTTAAAATGACTTTTTGATTTTTTACGAAAAGATGTGTAAAAAGCAGAGAAAAAAGGGAATCTTTGACTTTTTTGTATAGGTTATAGACTTTTTGATTTTTTTAGTAATTTTTTTTTTTTTTTTTAGGCTAAAACTCTCGCATGCCAAATGAGGCCTTAGGCAAGGGTAGTAATGTTCGAGCACGGGGGTGCCCGTGCTTGCTATGGGTGCAGTCTCCTTCATTGGGGAAAAGGTATATTGTTGTGCCTAAGGCACGGTAGTTATTGTTATACTTTTTGTGAAAGGTCGTTCTAAATATTTTTTGGTAATCTGAACCGTTAAATTGAAGGGTTCGTCGAGTAAATCATCCATACAAAAAATTAAGTTTATTGGATATCTATAGCCCTATAGCCAAAGAACATTTATTTTTATAAAAATTAACAGTTAACATAACTTTCATAAATTTTTAAAAATAATTAGGACTGAATCATGGGGTTATAAATATCCGATTAACTTGATTTTTTACATGAATAATATTCTTGACGAACCCTACAATATAAATAATTCAGATCATCAAAAAACACTCGGGATGACCTCCCACAAAGAGCACAGTAGTAACTGTTGTGCGTTAGGCACAACAGTATCCACGTTTCCCTTCATTAGGCCTACTCCGATCTCTCGAGTTTATTTTATTTTATTATCAAAGATAGGAGGTTAGTATATGTTAGTAAAATTAAGTTACAACTTAAAGAGATTGTTGCTAATCCATTAGCTCAAACTACAAATATTTCACTCACTGCACTTTAAGGCGCGAATACAGGTCACTCGGTCTCCCAAGTTGATTTAATTCATTTATTTTTTAAACTTTGTTAAATAGATTATTTATGAAAAGAATTAATCATTATATTTTTCTTTAAAAATTGAAATTTTATATTTAAACAAAATTAGAAGTAAAAAAATGTAGCACTTGTGTCTTTTAAAGCTTTTGATAAGTGTATTTGAACCCTTTATTTTAATTTGGGAATCTTTGGAGTTGTTGTACTTTAGTTTTGGAGGTGTACAAATTGATTTAAACTTGTTAGGATTGCTCGTTCATGCTTGTTCGCGTTGAAAAGTTGTTTGAAAACTTGAAAATCATGTTCTGGGGTCGACACCGGTCTTGGTGGTGTCGACACCTTCTCTTTTAGTTGGCCACAAGGGTCGACACCAATCTGGGAAGGGTTGACCCTTGTTCTGAAATTGCTCACTGTATTTTGGTGTCGACACTAGTCTGGGAAGGGGTCGACACCTGCTATAGGCCTGTTTGGTAAAGCTGTGGAAAAGTGATTATAGATTATAACTTAACAGATTATGACTTATAGCTGTGAACATAAGTTGTTAATCTGTTTGGTGCGGCTGTGAGATTATGAATTTAAGTAGCAGAGTAGTGTTTGGTTAATAAGTTGTAAAATAATTTTTTACTGTATAATTGTCCTTTCTGCCCTTATATGATATAAAAATGATTATTTTGTCCTTTTTTTTCAGTTTTAATTTAAAAAAAAATATATTTCATTAATAAAAGTTAATATAAGTAGTATTAATTAGTATCAATTAATGTAAAAATTGATACATTTGCTAAAAATGTAATGGAAGTATTATTGTTACAATTATTTTTCATTATAAATTAATTAGTATCAATCAATTGCTTAATTAGTATCAATTAATACTAAAATTATTAATTAGTATCAATTAATGGCTTAATTAGTCTCAATTAATATTAAAATTATTAATTAGTATAAATTAATATTAATATTTAATTTTTATTAGTATCAATTAATATTAATAATCAAAAATTGTTATTAATTAGTATCAATTAATAATTAATTCATTACAAAAGTATACAATATTAATAATTAATACCAATTAATATTGATTTTTTTTCTTTTTCTTCAGAAATATACAATTTTTTTATTTTTTAATTAATATAAAAATATACATTATGAATTTATTAATAATTAATACCAATTAATATTCATTTTTCAATTAATATTGATTTTTTTTCTTTTTCTTCAGAAATATACATTTTTTTATTTTTTAATTAATATTAATATTTGGATATTGACGAGGGCATTTAAGTAATTTTAGTCCCCTCACACCAGCTGCGTGCTTAAGTCAAAAATTTAAGCACACTCTAACCAGCTTTTGAGATAAGCTGAGAAATAGATTGATTTAAGCTATAAGCTGGTTAACTTAAATTGCACAAAACACAATATTTTAGCTTAAATTAAGCTAAAAACTCAAATAAGCAGCTTATAAGCTCTACCAAACAGGCCCTATGTTGTCAAACTTAGTGTTCCAGCTTTTCTTCTTGGGGGTCAACACCTAAGTTGCAGGGGTCGACACCTACTATGTTTTTCCAAATTTTGTTTTTGTCGGTTTAGGCCTATTTTTTGGGGGTTTTGACCAGATATTTTGTGTTGACTTTGGGGCTTATTTCTAATTTTACCTAATGCTATAAATAGGTTCTCACTTAACCCTTTTCTTTATTTCTTCTTCCCTTTTCTTCCTCTAAACCATGAGACTCTCTCTCTCTCTCTCTCTCTTTCTCAAAAAGCACTTTTCACTCATAGATCCTTAGATCTACTTACTTGAAGGCCTTTCCTCACCTTGCTCCTTTGAGATATATTGTAGAGTTTGTCGAGGGCTTCATTTTGATCGGAGCAAAACGTCGTTTCTCCTCCGTCAACTTTTGGATTTTTCTTCCTTCTTCCTCTTCTAAGCTTGAGGTATGGATATTCTACTCTCCTATATGGGTTTTAACATAGATATTGTCATCTTGTATAAATGGTGTGATTTGGGAAAGTTTTGGTGGATTTTTTGGTTGGTTTCTATATATATGAAAGAGGGGTTTTCTATTTGGGTTCCTTATGGGCATGAGAGTTCTTGAACATGTTATGACTTGAGAAGAATTGATGAAATTTGGTCTTTGGTATAATATTTAATAAGGGGGGGGGATTTGCCATAATTTGAATTAAATAAGTAATTTTGTATAAATAACGAGATTGGCTTGGAAATTATGGGATTGAAGGAACATGTGATTAAATGGCATAGTTGGATTAATAAATTATTCACCTATGAAAAAAAATGATAAATTATCTGTTGATAGATTTATTTATCTGTTTAGAAATATCAGCTTTGGGCTATCGGTGCAGGAGAGTCATGATTGTTGTAGAAACTACATGATGATTAGGTAAATTGAAACTAATCAATTTGATTATGTCATTGAATATAACGGTTGGATTAAAATGTTCAATATGTGATTTAATTGGTCATTGTATATGATAACGTGTTTTAATACATTGCATATGTATCTTGTTTGGAAGGAAATGGGAGATAGACTCCATTTATAATTAAATTGGCCGGAGTGTCCAGGGTGAAAGTCCCGAAACCTTGCATATATGGGTGCCGGTTCCCTCGGATGAAAATTTCGTAAAATGGCAAATCATGAAATCTTGTGCATATATGGGTACCGGTTCCCTCGGATGAAAATTCTGTAAAATGGCAAAACTTGAGTTCATGTGCATATATGGGTGCCGGTTCCCTCGGACGTAGTTTCGTAAAATGGTAAGAAAACAGAAGTGTTGAATGATGTTTGTTATTGAAGTGTTGATAATATGAGTTGTAGTTTCATTTGAATTGTTTGAATAAAAATGAACCATGTCAATGAATTGATTCGGATAAATAAATGGAAGTGAATTGAAATATGGATGTCAATGTTGATTGGTTACGGAAAGGGTGTAAGTTGGTTTACAAGCGTTGAACATTTATCGAATGCTAATATTTTAGTTAATTCTCATATATTGTTTAGCATATCTCTACTAGGTTTTGGCTCACCTTACTTGGGATACCATTTTTCAGGTATAGGAGACATACCGCATCCAAGATCTTAGCTTGGGAGGTCTAGGGGTTGAAGACTCCCTTTTTGTTATTTTGTTTTGATGTTAAATGTATATTTAAGCCTAAGGCTTTCCATGTACAAAGTTAGGACTCTAATTTTATTGTAACCAAGTTATTACTTGGAAAGATGTAAGTCCGTAGGGCACTCATTTTGTTATTAAAAGTTAACATTACATGTAGTATCTTTTGTAAAGAAGACTCTGAAGAATGAAAAGACAATATTTTTCCTATGTTTATGACAATTTGTGAATGGTTGTCTTGTACTATTTTAGAGGGCGTTACAAAAAAAAAAAAAAAAAGAAAAGAAAAGAAAAAATGATGTGGGAGAATCCTAAGAAAAAAAAGTAAGAATAAATAATACCATTTAAAAAATATATATTATGATCACGTAACTTTAGATATGTGATTACAGATATTTAATTAATTTAATTTTTTATATGACTTAAGTTTGTCTCCAGTCTTAATCGAATTAGATTGAGTTGTTAGGTTTTTGTGGGCTCACCATGAAGTCCAAATTGACAATCCAAACCATTAAATGTATAGAACTCATCAAATATTTCATTCCTATAAAAAAAAAAAAAAAAATCACATTGATCAAATATCAATATCCACTTGATCAATTCATATTTCTGTCAATGATAAATATAATTTTTAAAATATTTGTTGACAAAAATGTAAATTTATTAAGTGACTATCGATATCTGATTAATATGATTTTTTGCAAGAATGAAATATTTGACGAATTCTATATATTAAACTGTTCGGACCATCGAAATAGCCTCAAAATAGACACTTAATGAATTAGACTGGACGATCCAATTAAACTATCCAACTCAAGACAATCTAATCCCTCGTTTGGCAACTTTCAATTTTAATAAAAAAAAATCAAAACATTACTATAAATTATTACATCATTCTTTTTATTCTATAAAAATTAAAAAAATTATTAAAATAACATCAACGAGGCGCCCACACATGAATGATTCAAATTATTATGAGGGGGTTGGTATAGGCCCATTGATTTGATGGACAACAAAACTTGCATCTACTTAGGGGTGTTTTGAGAAGTTGATAAAAAGTTAGTTTTTAGCTTTTTATCATGTTTTTTAGCTTTTTGGAAAGTGATTTGAGAAGTTAGTAAAAAGTTGACTTTTTGCTTTTTAGTTTAATATTTATTTATATTGTCAAATCAAATTAAAATGACCAAAATATCCTTACCCAACATAAGAAATTTTTTTTAAAATTTTTTTTTTCACAGGCCCTAATTCGTAATTTTACACCTACATTTTTAGCACTTGTCAAACCAATTTTCTGGCGTTTTTGACACTTGTGTTTTTGGATAAAATGTCTAAAAACGTGACTTTTTGCTATGTTTTCAAAATGGCACTTAAGCTCCCTGGTGCCAGTGGTGTGTACTATGGATCTTTTGGAAAGTAAAAAGAAAAGTTAATTTTTTATTTTTATTCATTTTGAATCACATCATTTTTTATATTTTTTATTCATAAAAAAATAAAATAAATTAAAAAAATTAAAAAATCAATTTTTTTACTAACTTCTCAAAACACCACTATATGAGAACGTTGTCAATGGCTCCCTGGTGCCAGTGGCGTGCACTATATGAATGTTGTCGGTGGTGTGCACCGTGGCTTGTTTTGAAAAGGGTTAAATAAATTTATTTTTTTATTTATTATGAGAAGATGGATAAAAAATAAAAAAGTAATATAATTTAAATAAATTAACTTATAAATCACTTCTCAAATGAGAATGTATATGCAGCTCTTACTGGTAATTTTTTATGGTTATATTATCAATATTGTAATTTTTGTTATATTTTTTTTGTAAAAAAAAAATTATAATTGTTATTTTAAGTAGGCAACGAAAGAGTGAGTGAATTGAATTATTAAAAATAATTTCATAATATTAAAAAATTAACCTGAATAATAAATAAATAAATATACTCAACAATATAAAATAGAGTAATGAAATAGAATGAGTAAAGAAAAGATAAATCAAACACAACAATTTATAATGGTTCGACACGCCGGGCTTACGTCCACTCTCCAAGTATCCTCCTCGAAATTTCTCCACTATTCTTCAAATAGTATTACACCACTAGTTTCACGGGTGTTAGTAAACCTTTATAATAAGTGACCAATTCCGATCACTCTGATTAGTTTAGAATCCGGTGCCTAGTCACACCTAATCCAAGAGATTTTATTCCAAGAAATTACTCACAAAAACTCCCTTTTTACAAGTATAAAAATGAATAAGGGATAAAAAATAAAAACAAAAAAATCATTATGCAATTTTGCTCAAACTCTCAACAAATTTTCTCACATAAAATACAACTCAATGAAGTACAATACAATATTTGAGAGCATTTTAATATCATAGATTTTTCTCTTATTTTTACTTCCTCACTACTGTGTTTCTCCAACTAAAATACTTCTTATATATCATAAAATTATATCTGTTGGCTCATATCTATTGGTGGAGACGCATGTGGAGCATGGGCACCAATCATTTTCAAATATGGTAAGCGGGGATTGAAAATATAGACAACGGTCGCTTTCGATAAATAGTAATTCAATTTTTTCAATCATTTCTCATAAAAAAACGAGTGCATTGCATAGTAATTTTGCTAATAAAATATTTGAATGTACAGTGATTTCTATATTAAAATACTTGTATGCATAGTAAAATCTCTTTAAATAACATTTATATATACCCTTTTTAAAATCTTTACAATTATTGTAAAGATTTTAGATACACTCTAATAAAAATAGCCAACCATCTTACGTGAGTATATCAAATTTTGTCAAAAGAAAACAACTCACCAATATCACATTTGTCCAAAAAATACAACTAGTCAATATCAAATTTGTTAAAAGATGAATAGTGACCAACTGTAATTTCTAAAACATAAATAGTAAATTTTATAATTTTTTTTTTGTAAAATCAAATCTTACACTATAATTTTGATTTAAATAATATTTATAACAAATACATCAAATAACAAATATTTTAAACAACTTATATTTTGTGTCAAAGAATATAAAATATGTATGTTAAAAAATCAGAATTTATACAATAATATTTTAGACATCATCAAAATGAAATCATATAATTAACAATAGTATACACATCTTTAAAAGAAGTATATCATATGCATTCCTAGTTATATCATTTTTTTCTTTGGTTAGGACTAATTTTCTTATTTAGTAATGATATTATTTTAGTTATCACACATGAAATAGTCATACTTCATATTGTGTTTGATTATGATTTTTTTTTTTTTTTGAAGTTATGACTCAAAAAATATGAAATTATATCATTTTATTCTTTAATTATAAGGTGCATATGGTATTTTCTAAAAAGAAATTGTCATTTTGTGATTTGTCTTAATGATTTTTTCTGATGCAATTACAAAATGACACTCTTTTGAATTTTAAATTGTATTTTGAAATTTTTTGAATTTAGATTTTTTGTTAGAAATTTAAAAATGTTTAAGAAAATTTTATTTTTTTATTTTAAATATATAATTTTTATTTTAAATGTTTTTTAATCTTAAATATTTTATTTTATTTTTAAATATTTTTTAAATATTTTAAACTCAAAACATAACTCCAAACTCAAATCATAACTAAACACATAATATAAAATTTAATTCAAAACTCATAGCCAAACAGATAATTCAAAACTTAATTCAAAAACTCTTTTTAAAATTCTATTAACAAAATTGTTTAAAATTATTTTTTATTTTATATTTTTCTGAAAAGAAAATTCAAAATATTTTTTTATTTTTAAAAAAATAGTTTTTGTTATTTTTTTAAGTATTGGCCAAATAATTTTGTTATGATTTAGATATATATGGCGATCCAAATTTTTTTAAAATTTTTTAAAAAATAATATTTAAAATAAGTAAATATATTTAAAAAAATGTTTATAAAATAAAATAAAAAAATATTTAAAATAAAAAATAAAAATTATATATTTAAAATAAAAAATTTAAAATATTTTAAAAAATACAACTCAAATATTTAAAAAAATACAGCGTGCAATTTTATGAAACACAGTCCAAATTAAAAAAATACAACTCAAAACTAAATAAATTTTCTCGTTTTAAAACTCAACTCATAACTCATAACTCAAAACACAACTCTAAACTCAAATTATAATTCTAAAAATAATTTTAAGAAAAAAAATAAAAAAATATTATTTAAAAAAAAAAAAGAGTTTTGAAAAAAGTTTAATTATGAATTTTGAAAATATTTTTTGATTTGAGTTTTGAATTGTGTATTTGGTTATGAGTTTTGAAATTTTTTTATTAGAACTACAATTTCAAAACTCAACCAAACGGGACCTTACATTTTGCTAAAAGCATGTACACGAATGCAAATGCAGATACAAAAAGAAAAAAAATGTTCTATTTCATTATCAATAATTATGAGAAAATCACATCGATATATCTATATTTCAAATTTAAATATAGCGGGTTGATTTTGAATTTGAATGATCTGGTACACCTCTTTCATTCTAATTGCTATCCATATAATGAAGAGGATTTAAATCTTAAAATGAACTACAATAAAAAAAAAAAAAAAGTCCAAATTTTAAATAAATGATATAGATCTAATTTAGTATAATGTGGGAAATATCTAAAAACCAATTGATTTACAAATTTAAATTTTGAAGGCCCTTCTGTATGTGTATATATATATACTAGTAGAAAATGCCCGTGCCAGACATGGGCTACTATTGTGTTGATTGAGTAAAAAATAATTAAAAAATACATTATAAATAAAATTAATATTCATCAGTAAAAAACTAATTATTCCATAGAAAGACTAAGGAATAACCATTCTATTTGATGTCATTTCAGTAAATCAAACATAATTTTGAATTGTGTCATAAGGCAAGAATTTATATGGAGGAGATAAAGAATTAGATGAAATAAATAAGTGGATATATACTATTGTATTATATTTAGTTAGGATGGGATAATTAGATAAAATGAGTAGACATTATTATATTATGTTTGGTTAGAATGATTTAAAATATCTAATTATTTTTTATTATTAAATAATGATATCAAGTGTTAATAATAATATGATATTACCGTTATCCAATTTTTTTTTTTTACTTAATGTAACTTCTACATAATATTTATTAAAAAAATTTTTTGAACCTTTCTTCCTCCATATGTCAAATTTAATATGGGTAGGGCAATACTACCAAGAAAAATTATGTAGTGTTCTTGGGACAAATTCACATGTTACTCCAATGTGAAATTTATTTATTAAAATTGTGAGGTCCAATACTTTTTATTAGAATTTTGAAGGACAAGTTGACAAGTGTCATGTAATAAGTGATGTGAAGTTGTGAGATTCAATACTTTTTATTAGAATTTTGAGGATAAGTTGACGAGTGATAAATGATGTGAAACAATATTCCAACACTACCAAATAATCATTCACTCCACTACTTAAATGTTGCTTTGGCAAATGAAAACTTGATTGAAGCGTTTAGAGATATAATATATTGTTAAATATGACATTTTGCTTGAATATGCTATTAGGCCTCTTCAAATTATTTTTTTTTCTAAACAAAACCAATGTAACAGTAATATTAAGTTATTGACATGTGTCAGCATTCAATAATAGAACATTACACGATGGTGACTATGTAAATATAATTATATTAGGGTTGGTTTGGGAAAGTGGGTTGGTTTTTTGACTTTTTAACTTTTTTGGTTATTTTAGCCTGAGCTAAAAAGTTTGGTTTGGAAAGGATTTTTTGATTTTTTGGCTTTTTTAGCTTTTTTTGTGAGAGAAGAGTGTAATAATTATGAGTTGAATGTGATATTTTGTTTTTTGTAACTAAAATAGCCTGTTTTATTTTTTGTAGCTAAAATAGTTAAAAAAAAGCCCAATCTAGCTATTCCCAAACGGACCCAAAGGGAACACATTTGCATAGTGAGGTGAGCTATATCCATGTAGTAGCCACATGAACGTGAACAGTGGAAGGAAGAACAAGTAAATTCCATTAAAGGACTCGCAAAAACAAAGGAAGCCCTAAAAACAGAGGGTAATTCTTACAGAAATAGGACAAAAAACAAGCCACCCATGCATGAACAATAAACTCAAAGCAACTCTTATTGTAATATAGATATATTGACACATTGCAATGTTGGTACCATACCAGCTAAAGAGCAAATGGTAATTTGATTGAGCTAAATACCAGTTAGTACTATCAAAAAAGCAATTAGCAAAATACTGAATTTTAATATTTACACTACTGACCCGGGCATTAGAGCATTATTTATAGTATTAACTCACAAAACATATTAATCTAAAAAAAACTCACAAAACACCGTCAATAGTGACATTAGTTTAGTAATAGACAATAATTTAGTCAATGCTCATAAGATACGACGTGAAAATGGCTCATAAGTAAAAATGAAAGGATTTGAAGTTAATTATGTTTGTGCTTGAGGGGAAAAAAAAATGGTACATGTGTTTGGTTTGAGTTTTCTGAATTAAGTTTTTTGAAAATTGACTTTTTTAGTTTTCGTATTTCTTTGTTTTTAGTGAATATTTTTTAAATTTTAAACATTTTTTTTTTACTTTTTTAGATGCACATTACTTAGATGTATTTAAAAAGTAAAAAATTTGTGAAAAAATATTTTAAAAAATTAATAAATACATAAAAATACAAAAAATGTACTGAATTCTTGTATTTTTTTTGTATTTTTGATATTTAGTGAATTTTTAAAAGATTTTTTTAACAATATTTTTACTTTTTAGGTGTATTTATGTTAGGTGTGTCTAAAAAGTAAAAAAATTGCTTAAAATATTAAAAAAATTCAATAAAAATAAAAAAATACGAAAAATAAAAAAGTAAAATTTTTTGAATTTTTTTTTTTTTGAAAATTGGAAACAAGCGAGCTCCACACCAATTTTATGTTTGAAACGGAACCATTTTTTATTTTTTTGGCAAAGGTTTTGAATAACTTCTCCAAACCAATTTTATGTTTGAAACTGAACCATTTTTTTATTTTTTTGGCAAAGGTTTTGAATAACTTGTAACTCCAAAAGCTTAGAAGAATCTCTCATAGCTTCTTAATATTTTTTTTTGAAAATTATTATTCTTTTGGGAAGGTGCAGCTACAATTTGTCTTAGTTCTTATTTTACTGAACTAATTATGTGAGGACCAAAACAAACAAAATAGCTTCCAACCAAACTAAAAAAGATTACAAGTGTGGGTGATGTTGGTAATTTTCTACAAGAAAAAGTTTAACAAGCTTCTTTTTTTTCTTTTTTTCTTTTTTCATTCGCATTTTTAAATTGATTTCAGGTCTATTATGAATATAAAAATTAAATATATAAATAACAAAATATATAAATATATATATATATATATATGAATGAATAAGATTTTATAAATTTATTAATGCAGTCTATTTCTAAAATAATCTTATTTATTCATTAATATTCTGTATGAGATTTTTATCGACTTATTCCATTGATTTTATCAAAAGAAAATAATGCAGGCAAACTTATTTACAGTATTTGACTTATTTCTTCTTCCTGAACATGTTCCAAATTTCATAGAGTGTGGAATCTTAATCTTTTTTTTTTTTTCAAAATTTTTGTTATTAAAGCCAAAAGAAAAGAAGGTAAATAACTATACAAAAAAAAGTCAAAGATTCCCTTTATTATTTATTTTTTACACGTTTTTTTTTTAAAAAGTCAAAAATATTCTAAATATATTAATTTTTTTCAACTTATATTTTAGTCAATAAATTAAAAAGTTACTAAAATAGTCTATTTTCAAAAGTTTAGACAAAATGCTTTGCTAAACCGTGAAAATGGTGCCCAAGTCCACCTATGGGCTAAACCCAACAGATTTTTTCTGATAGGCTGGGTCGGGTGCTAGGCAAAAGACTTTAATCCCCAGCCCTCACCAATGGGCTTGGCCCAAATGACTAACAAGTCAGCCCGTAGGCTAAGCCCAACAAATTGAGATTCGAACCTACTTTTGGACCCTTTTTTCTTATTTTTTTGATATTTTCTATCCAATTAGCAGCCGAGACTCCTTTAACGGGCCAAATGACTGAACTACTTCAACAACTAGGCCCAACCTAATCTAAGTCTAATTTGAGTTGGGCCAATTCGTTGGATATGGGCTTGGACTGAGTATATGGCTTTTAGTGCATATGCATCTTCCACATCATTGTTTTGGTTCCATTTTTCTAAACCTAGTTTTTTTGAAAATTTTGAAATTTTTGTTTGCTTATTTTGAAAATGGGATAAAGTTTTAGAATCTTGGTTTTGATGTGACAATTTTTTTTTTTTTTTTTTTTGTCATTGGTCAATGTATCTAGCCTTCTCTCTCAACTTTTGGAGGGAAATTTGAAATTGCATAGTGTATTTTTTGAAAACTGACATCGGTGGGCCCATAGAAGCTTTTGGCCCACAACTTAGAGCCTAATTCACGGTTCAAGCACTAAAGCCCAACACCATTAAAAATCCAACGTTGCACCAGGAACCAACGGCATCCAAACACTTGTCAAAAGGAGAACCGGCCACGTAAGCAGACAAAGATTCTACAGAGTTATTACACCACACATCAGCCATTAATGAGGCTCCTGTAGCATTAAATGCGATAACCCTTTCACGTTGGAATGGGCTGCCTCACCATGAACAAGGTAAGCTAGAGCATAGACTTTCGGCCAACATAACAGGTCGGAGTGGACAAGAAAATGATGAACAAATGATACAAGGAGACTTCCAAGACACAAAAAATGTTAAGTTCTCTATTCTTACTCTCATTCAACTCATCACCAACCTCTCTCTCTCTCTCTCTCTCTCTCTTCTAATTTGATTGTCGGAGGGTCCGCCGAGGGACACCCGTTCCCGATTGGGCATTTGTGTAGGTACTCCAGTGGGCTCAGTAATCAGTACAATGGTGTTGGAAGTATGGGTCAACCCTGCTCACCCTTCAGGAATAGTAGTATCATCAGTTGGCGCCATCTGTGGGAACACCACTCTTTGTGACAGTTGTGCTTATTGTTACTAGAGACCTGTTCCCGATAATTCCTTCCCGCTGATCATCACCGCTTTGTGGCTGCCTACTTCGACTTGGTCACAGCAAGAGCTCGGCTGCACCACCGCCAGGACTTCCATTTTCTTTGCCCTTTGAGCGTACTCCAGCCCCTTTGCGCAGGCACTCCGCGCGGCTTTCCTCTAGCCAGCTGTCTTAACCCTTAGGCTTTGCAACTGCACTTTCACCCCTTCCAACTAGGCCTTTAGCGCCTTCGTCTCCACCTTGTGCACATTGTCTTATTCAGCAGGGTAGCCGCCAAGGTCGTCGTCTCTGCCTGCGCTGAGCAGAACCCCCTCAAGAGGTTGGCCTCTGTGAATTACGCCATCGACCGCACAGTTGCATCCTCCACTACCCCGACGAGACGGTTTGTAGCAACCCTGGCTTCGCCCCCTTCTTTTGCTGATCGATTGGCCACTGCGTGCATGTGGTACATAGTAGTCTTCAATGTGGCACTCACCTCTAATTTGCTTGCCCCACATTTCCCTTTGCCAGGACTTGGGGATGCTTCTAGCACAGGCACCATCTTGGGTGATTGCGGTCCCAACCTCTCGCTAACTGCCAGCTACTTGGGCTTCGCCGTGCTTATCACCTCTTAGGCAATTGGGCCCATAGCTTCTTCTCCCACCACCCTTGTCTCCCCCACCTCCACTTCTGGGGCTTCCTTCACCTTTCCCTTCGTCGTCTTCTTCAAAATTGGACCCCCCTCACTCTCCTCTGCCGCCGCTCTCTTTTTCTTCTTCTTCTTTAACACCGCATCCACCTCCTGTTTGCCCTTCTCCTTCAGCGGATCCACTAGGGGTAGTAACGGCAAAAAGTTAGTCAAGTCTTTATCTCCCAAAGGCTTGGGACGTGGTCTGACTCGCTCCTTCATCACTAGCTTAGGCGAAGGACCTAATTGCGATTCCTTATACTTGTCAGCCCTGGCAAATGTCTTCCGCTCCTCTGCCTCTTGTGCCTTTCTCCTTGCTTCCAACTTCTCCAATGCAAGGTCCTTCTTAGTCGGCTGCGGCCCTAGACTTAAGGCGAACAAGGCCGAGGGTTGGATCAGGTCATCCCACTTCACACCTTCCTTTTCCTTCCACTCCTTCACCCGTTTCACCCTATTTTCGGCCTCTGCCTCCAGCCTTGGCTCCACTGACTTCGTGGGGACTTTCCACATGGTGCGCACCCCATTTCATCATTTACTGATACATAGAACCACCTCGGTCTCCACCCCTTCACCGATGATGGTAAGCCCGCCACTAATCCTCTGTTTGCCACCGCCTGCAAGGTCACTCACGTTTCTTGTTGACCAAAGGCCTTGTAGCAAGAAAAGAATTCCTCCACTATCATCGATGTCCCCCCGGTCGCCTGTGGCCATGCAATCACGCAAGCCATTAGTATTTTCCATGCGTTGGGTATCAACTGCCCTAGCGCCACCTTCAATTTAGTACGCCCACAACTATTTGAGGGGGAGGAGGCGGCAGCCTCAGACCCGCCCGCAATGCTTCTTCGTATAGCGTAAATTCCGTCAGACGTGCATTTGACGCCCTCTCATTCAACGTGGGCAGTGTCAACTCTATCTCCACCGAAATCTGGTACTTCCTTCGTACCTCCTCTAACTCCTCCGCCATAAACGTCGACTTGTTGACCTTGGTGTGCCAGTGGTCCGGTTCTATATGGCTAATCGGTCTTGCGGATACGATCATGGTAGACGGACGAGGTTGCGCCGCTTGCACTGCTTCTCTTTCCTCCCGCCTCTCGGTCCTATATTGCTCTGCCAACTCCACCGCATCGTCTTCACCTAATGCCTCTAGCCTCATGGCTGGCACTTCGTCTTGAGCCATCTCTTCTATGTTTTTGTGTATTGCTTCGGATGTCGGCACAAGGAAGTTCGCAAAGTGTTAGAGAGGCGTGTCACACGAAACAAACAAGTTCAACTCTGTGATGTGTTGGTTTTTTGCAAAAAGGTATGTAAAACAAATAACTCCAAATGCCCATGGTTTTCCTATATTCCAACGGTCGAGATTAAACTTCGCCAGTTTGAAAATTTCGAAAGTTTCAATCCCCGCCTTTTCCACGTCCTATTATAGTTCTAACCCTTCGCTTCCTATTAACGCATCACCTCTCTCACCACTGGATCATGCCACGTGTACCACCACGATTCACTACCCTTTTCCCATTGTTTATTCCACTTCACATCATCACGTGCCCCATTGCACCTCGAGCCCCGCGCACCGCCACCCCCCCTCGGTCGGCTTCCCCTTTAGCGAGCGGTCCTTCTCTTGGTTGATCTTCTCTATCGGTCTCCCATTCAGCGGTCGGTCCTCCTCTCGGTCGGTCTTCTCGATCTTCCTCACCATTTTTTAGGATCGCCCCACTTCTCGGTCGGTTTTCTCACTCGGCCCCACATACTCCCCGTATTCTTTCTCATTCTTTTCGTTGGACTGAAGTTGTACTTGGGAATGGGGGACTACTGACATCGATGGGCCCACAAAAGCTTCTGGCCTACCACTTAGAGCCCAATTCACGGTCCCAACACCATTAAAAACCCAATGTTGCACTAGGAACCAATGGCATCCAAACACTTGTCAAGAGGAGAACCGGCCACATAAGCAGACAAAGATCCTGCAGACCCTTCACGTCAAAACGGGCTGCCTCACCATGAACAAGGTAAGCTAGAACGTAGACTTTTGGCCAACATGACAAGTCGGAGTGGACAATGAAATGATGAACAAAGGATATAAGGAGGCTTCCAAGACAAAAAAAAAGGTTAAGTTCTCTATTCTTACTCTCATTCGACTCTAAGACAAAAAAAAGGTTAAGTTCTCTATTCTTACTCTCATTCGACTCATCACCAACCTCTCTCTCTCTTCTAACTTGATTGTCGGAGGGTCCGCCATTCCCCGTTGGGCATTTGTGCAGGTAGGCCAGTGGGCTCAGTAATTAGTACGATGGTGTTAGAAGTGTGGGTCAACCCGACTCGCCCTTCAGAAATAGCAATATCATCAAAAACCAAACATATATCTATTTTCAAAACAAAGTTTTAAACATAAATCTACGATTTTGTAAATAAATTTGTAAACAAATTTACAATTTTATAAATAAATTTAAACATAAATTCACAATTTTTTTTTGTAATGCCAATTTGTAAAAATTGGACGTTTTCCGAAAATTACGTTTTTTTGAAAATTTGTACATAAATTTACGTTTTCCAAAAATTTGTAAAAAATTAGGTTTTTCGCAAATTTGTAAATAAATTTACGTTTTCCGAAAATTTGCAAAAATTACTATTTTTTTAATGCAAATTTGTAAATAAATTTTCTGCATAACATTTATGAAAATTTAATTCTGCGAAAGAAATTTTTTAAAGCCAATTTGGAAAATTTGTTTACGTTTTCTATGGTTGAAATGAGTAGAAATTTTATGATAAAGTCACACAGTTAATGGTAGGATATATACCCATAAATGGGTACATACCAAATTATGTTTTCATATGTATATAGCATGTGTATATATATATAACTAAAATGAGAATATTTTTTGATGTGACAAGTTTTTTTTTTTTTAAATTGTCTCTCTCCTTAAATTAGAGGGAAACTTAAAATTATAATGATGAATTTTTTTGAAAACCGAATAATGATTCTTTTTCAAAATAGAGTTTTCAAATCACTTAAAAAAAAAAATTCAAAAAAATGGAACAAAAAATAACAGTTTTGAACTAACTACCTTTAACAAAAAAGTACAAACAAATAGAGGGGAGGGGAAAATGCTATCCCCTTGGTGGTATGTGTGTGTAAATTAAATGTGAAAATAAAATAAATAATAAATAAAATAACTTTGAAAATAATTATAAATTATTTTTCAAATTAAATGCTTATAGAATTTAAATGTTGAGGCTTGTGTTGGACACAATCTCCTTAAAGTAAATTTTGTCCTCGCTTCGGTGCTTCTAGTTTTAACCAGCGTCTACTTTCAAAGATACAACAACTACATCTTGATTTTACAGCACTATAAAACCAAGTCTGGTGAACCAAAATATGTTGTAACTCTTTCTTTTTCTTTCTAAAATAAAATGCAGAATAACGCAAAGAGACACAGGCAAATGATGACGAAATTCTGATGATAAAATTGATCTCAAGAATGCTGGAATTGAAGGCTTTATATAGGCAAAACAGTGACTGTTTCGAGCAGGTATAAAACTTGTTCAGACAGATTAAAGAGGCACCAACAGATTTAAATTTGTTTGAACAGATTCAATTTCAGGTTGAACTCTTTGAACCAATTCAGGAGGGTCTAACCTATCAGGGCTCTGTTTGGGTGCAAGAAAAATTATTGAACCAATTTATTTTGATTTTTAAAACTGAAAATAAAAATAAATAAATAAAGTTCAAAAGTTTTTAAGTATTGGGTCGGAAAGCCCAACCCAACCTCACACCACGCACCCATGCACAAGACCAGGCCCAGTACTCTCTTGTATAACAATACAAGACTGAAAAGGTCAACGGCGATCACACGATCTCATTCACACCAGACAATTTCCCCAATGATATACTCATTACCCGAGAACATGAACCATTCACCATCCTAGTGAGTACTTTGAGTGCCTAACCAAGAAATTCTTTCCCACACAAAACTCACCCAAAATCTAATAACATCACAAACTCATAACTAATCATGGCACAACACTGCTCCTATTTGCGATTGATAGGACCATAATAAACTCACTAACCAATAACTCAAGATAATAAACGACACACATAAGTGCCATTTCTACTATGCCGAAAAATGAATCTCACACTCCCCTAGACATTCCCTCATAACTTCTACCAACTTCACAAAACTCTAAGGTCTCACATTTCTTTAGGCAGAACACAATTAAAGCCTTAAAATTTTGGCCCTTATTATACCATCGCACTAATCAGGAAATTTTCACGAATTCCTCACTTTTCACAAACAAATCCCAAATTGAACAAGGGTCAACGACTATCACTTGACCATCTCATAATTCAACATTTGATATATAACGACACTAGGATCATCAATCACACTAACAACTTTTCATTACATAAACATAACAGAGAGTTCAAGTTTCATTATGTGCCCCAACACATGAGGGTAAGCAAACAACAATACATATACATATGCAACACATAACCATGGTGCCTCAACATCCCACAGTACACCGATCAATAACAAAAGTTTCACAATTTATAACATCGATCTCTAAAACAAAAGTCCCTCTCAAGGGTGATATTATTGTGCTGAATGAAAAGTTGACCCTTGTGAAGCTTCTGAAGCCTTCCCTTTTTGGCTCTGGTATCGATAACGTCCCTAATTGGACCGAGGAGCCAAGGTCCGACTAGGCTCTGAAACACCCAAAGAAATTACACGTAATAGGCAAAAAATGTCTAACATGGCCCCGTAGACCACAAGTAAAACAAACGGCAGTTTCCCAAGTCTGAGTCTGGCTTAGAGTCCGAAACTCACTGGGTCTCTCTATGGACGAGTCCGAAACCCCTGACAAAGACAAGGACTGAGTCTGAGAGTAAGCATGCACTCGTCTTCACCTCTTACTAAGCCTACAGTGCTTATGAACTATTGGAGTTACCGAAGTGACCTCCTTCCTAATCCAACCAATACTGCTAACCATGGCCTCCACATGAGCCGCCGCCTCAACTAAAGTAAATATAATTATTCCACATAGATCCAACCACCTTCTCATGGATATCGTCACGTAATCTTCTCTTAAACTCATAACAATGATGCTCCTCTGTTGCCATCAACTCTGGAGCAAACCTCGACAAACTAGTGAACCTCATCTCGAACTGAGCCTAAAGAGTAGCATCCTAGCGCAACTTAACAAACTGTTGACTCAACCTTTCCCGAGCAGAAAGAGGGAAATACTTGGCCAAAAAGGCCTCGATAAAAGTAACCCACGTGGCATCCACAGTGTTCTTAGCATACTTCCACCAATAATTCATATCTCCTTTCAATTGGAAGGTCGCCAAAGAAATCCTCTATCTCGTCCTCGACTCTGAGCATATCAAGAGTCTTGATAATCTGTTCCAACCAACTCTCCGCCTCCAGCGGTTTTGTCTCCCCCAAAAACTACGGTGGATTGGAGCGAAGAAACTCCCTAGTAAGCTTGAGGGTACGCCCGTTGTCCCCTTCATTGCAAGTTAGAGTATCTTGCACCGCTCTTACAATCTCGCGTGCAATTTCCTCGCCGACAGCTGATACTGCAATGACAGGTGCTAAGGGAACCGCCGTGCCTCTATTGACACTCCTACTACCCATCCGTCCTCTATTCCCTCGTGTAGACATCCTATAAAACCCCAAAACAAAATCAAACTTAGTGCACATCGCAATAGCCTTCCCGAGACACACACACTCACTACTGCTAAGCTACTAAATACATAACCCCTAAAACATACAATTCCCATTGCACATAAACAATTAAACATCTAAAAAACATACTGAACCAAGTCCACAAAGATAGCCACTCGTCCCAAAACCCTTAAAGAATTCCTATTAGAAACCACGTTGACCAGGCGTGTTTCCAATAGGACCTCAAAGCAAGTTCACTGGCTACAAGTACTATCCAAGAAACTTAATCCCATGCTCACATAAATGCAACATGTAAGTCCTAACATTTATCCTAACTATATGCAACGTCCTCACCAAGCATAACAAACCCCTTTGTCGTAAGAACCACTTCCCACGAGTCTGAAGTATTCATACCCGACTCGCTCTAATACCAAGTTGTCACGTCCCCACCTTCTATTACTCGAATTCCATTACCAAAATCATTATTATAAATTCAATTTCCTTAATTCATAACTTGATTGCCTCACAATTTCAACCACTTTCACCTATTAAGCATTATTACAAAAACAATTAGGGTTTTGCTTCTCTCTACCTATAACATGTTAAACCATTTCCCTCAAATTAACCTAACAACAATTTATTTCCCAAATCTCAACCTTACACATCAATATTTAGATCCCCCTTCATGATTTTCCAAAAAGGTCCATAACAACATGGTTTTTATGCAATAGAATATACCACATGTCTATCTATAAAAGAGATATTGAAAAAGACCAAAGAAATCCCTACCTCAAGAGAGAAGAGGAAAAAAGCCCAAAAATCAACTTTGCCGGAATTCAATCTCTACCGGTCAAGACGAAGCCCTAGATATGTTCATCATTTTGGTATAAGGGACTAGTACCAAAATCTCAATGGATTCTTGAAATAAAAAGAAAATACAAAGTTTTTGAGGGTTTGAGTAGAGAGAGATAAGAGAAAAAGAGAGAAAGATTGTATAGAGAGAGAGAGAGAGAGAAAGAGTGACATTCAGCAAATGAAATAAAAAGGGACAAATGAGCAAAATATAGCTGAAAAGCACGAAAAACGAGGCTGAACACGCGTCTGGCCCCACGTGCGGTGCCCTCTCTTGCACGTAGGGAGCAGCCTCCCCGCAGGTGCGACTCTCACCCCCGCACGTGCAGGCTCTCCTGCACCTCCACTTCCGCACCTGCCTTTTATGCACTGTGCACATAGCCTCCTCCTTGCTTCCCGCATGTGCCTCTTCTCAAGACGTATGGGCCAAGGCCCCACGCACGCCCTAGCCTCCAACTCGAAAAGCCACGGCTTCTCGACACCCCGAGCCGACCTCGCGACCTCAAAATGAGTGAAAACTCGGAATTGAAACAAATACGACCGAAAATTTTGAGAAGGAGTTTTCAACAACTTACGCAGCATAACTGAAACAGAAACGAGACGGTTTTCAAACCAGTCATCACAATTAAAGTGTTTAGACATATAATATACTGTAATCCCAAGCCCTCACCAATGGGCTTGGCCCAAATGACTAACAAGTCAGCCCGTAGGCTAAGCCCAACAAATTGAGTTTCGAACCTACTTTTGGACACTTTTTTCTTATTTTTTTTGAACCTACTTCAGCAACTAGGGCCAACCAAATCTAAGTCTTATTTTAGTTGGGCCAGCTCGTTGGTTATGGGGTTCGACTGAGTATATATGGCTTTTAGTGCATATGGCTTCTTCCAAAAAAAAGAGTACTATTATTTTAAAAATAACAGTTTTGAGCTAGCTACCTTCAACAAAAATTATGATCTTCAATGGAAAAAATGGAGCAGTGATGACCATTCCACCTTTCTTTTAGGTGAATGTTATAAAATTTCTAACCCAAAAGTTTGAGTTGTTTAACTCATATTGACAAAAAAGTACAAACAAATAGGGAAAAAAAATAAAAATAAAAACACTATAGCTTGGTTAGAAATTTCAATCCATTTGTATGGTTGTGATTTCGATTTTTGACCGAGTGGGATGATATACGACATTTTCCACCCACTTTTTTCACCAAAGAGACAAAAATAGTAATAGTAAATAAATAAGCAATAAAAAATTGCACCTGATAATGTCAATATCACATGGCCTTAATTGACCTTTTCACCTCATAAATAGAGCAGTGCTACCTACATACCGACAATTGTTACACAAAAAATATATATATTCAGAATATTTAATTTATGGTTAAGAATTATTTAAGACGTGTATTTCACCATACAAGAGTTGATCTTAACATATATTATTTATCCGAATATGTTTTTGTGCACATGTAAGTATTTGAATAGGAAAAACCACAGCTCTATTTTGTTGAGTTTTCAAATTTTATTTTTAAAAATAAATTACGATTATCAAATCGATTTATTTTTTATTTTTTTTTTGTAGATGATATACACGAAGGTCTAATAAAATAATTAGGTTGGATCATCGAAATGAGACTCGCAGGAAGTCTCACGGAGCCGAACAACACTATCCTACTCTCTGGTCCATATCATAAACTGAAGGGCAGCAGGTCCAATTTATTATTATTTGTTAGGTAAATTGCACTAACCTCCCTTGAGGTTGGAAAAAAATACACTAGTACTACAATTTTAGTACAATTACACTAACCTTTCTTTTAGTAAAGTGAAAGTGCTTAAAACTAATTAAATAATGTAAAAACAAAAAGGAAATAAAAATATTTCAGTATAAATGAGATGCCAATATCAAATTTTCATCTATAAGACTAACAAATTATTGGCAAAAATGAGGTTAAGTATTATGTGAATCAAAACCTTGAGGAAAGTCAATATAATTATGTTAAAACTATAAAGTTTATTATATTTTCTCTACATCTCAGGGAGGTCAGTGTAATTTACCCAAAGTTTTTTGAAAGGAAACACATAAATCTAGTTATTAAATGTATCCAACATATAAGTTGTGATTTTTTTAAGTTTATGTTTGTCTTTAATTTTTTTTAAAAAAATTTTTAGTTAAAATATATTACTTTTGAAAGCCTATTTTATTCAATATATTACTTTTGAAAGCCTATTTTCTAGTTATTTTATTTTTAGTTAAAATAAAAGATTCTATTTTATTTTATTTTTAAAATGGTGGGAAAATATCGGTAAAGACAAAAACAAACCAACTTTTATAGACTTTTTGAATAATGTAATATAAATGGACATTAAAAGGACAATATTTGACAATTATTACAAAAAGTAATTAAAAACAATTTAACTTACAAACTAGTACTAAATGAACTGACAAAATCACAATGAATAATATTAAGAACAATAATGATTTTTCCCCCCGAAATCCCCCCCTCCCCCGGAACAGCCCGAAAGAGAGAGAGAGAGAGAGAGAGAGAAGAGAGGGGAAGAGGATGAGCTCCGCCCGCCGTCGTCTCGCCTCCGCGCAATCGTCACCGTCGCCGATCGCCGATCGTTGCCGCCTGTCAGACCGACCGATCGTCAGTGACCGCCTGACCGCAGCCCGCCGATCATTGCCTCGGCTCCACCTCCGCCTCACCTCGATTTTTGTTCTCCTCCTTCCTCTTCTCCTCCTTCTTCCTCTGATTTTCTTTTTTTGAAACAAAAAAAAAATTCAAAAACGACTTCGTTTTTTGAATTCGGGGGATTCGGGGGGCTCAAATTCAAGCTACCAATAACTACTGTATTAAGAATTACAAATAAATTATCAAATATTCACCCCGATAGAAACCAGCCCATTAGTTACATTGGATTTGCTTGCAAACTTGCATATCATTAATTGCTGGAAAGTGCATGACCTGCAACTTTATTTGGCTAAAATTCAGACCCTTTTGAAGAAAAAGAAAAATGTTTTCATTTAAGCAGCAATAAGATGCAACCAAGTCTACAAATGTGTGTTGGATATGGTTTTCGTTTTCTGTTTTTGAAAATACAAAAAAGACAGAAATTGATACACAAAATTTAATTGATGAACTGTTTTTGAAATCTATTCTTGAATTTTTTTTTTTTTTTTTTTTTTTAAAAACACCTTGATTTTGGGATGTACTCACTTCAGCACAAAAATGAAAAACGATAAGTATATTCCAACTTTTCATTATTTTTGTTCATAAAAATATGAAAGATGAAGATAAAAAATTTAAAAGCGATACTAAAACGGACCTTTTAATGTGACTTTGTAAGCACCGTACAATTTTAAGGTGTGATAAATTATATTGAATTCTTAAAATTTTAAAAAGTTGATAATTAATTCAATAGTTTTAGCATAATTAGAAACACTCCCCCCAACAATTATGACCTTAACAAAATTAATGGATTATGTCAAATTACTTTTTACCTTGCTATTCTTTTTATTTTCCCTTGTTTCTTTCTCTATTCTTTTCTCTCTCTAGTAGGGGTGTGCGCGGTACAATTCGGACGGTTTAAGAGTAAAATTATAAACTGAAAAACGGATGAGCAAATCGGTAAATTGCATTTTGGGCGGCTTAACGAATTGGAAAATATTCTAACAAATTATCAAGCATTTGCATAAATATATAAAATCAATTTACATAATATTTTTCATATATATAACACACTAATTTTACATAATATTATATATATATATATAACTACTAGTAATAGTATTAATTTTACATAATATTTTTCATATATAAAAACTATCTCACCAGAAATTAATTACAGTAATAGTATACCACTGTAGTAGAAGGAATTGGTGATCAATAAAGCAGCCCAAGTAACAATCTAAAAAATAAGTTTTCCAAAATACAAGTTCTACACTTACGTTTCAATGACAATTATCAAAACCACATGAAATCTAATGACTAAATTTCTAAAGTGATCTAGAAAGGGAGAGGCATGTGACTTACCTGGAATTGTTTCACCTCATCTTTAATCCATGGCAAAAGTGATAGTGAACTGCTGAGTCCTGGAGTTAGGTTAAGAATCAGGATGCACAAGGTTCCTGAGTCATTCTTTAGAGAAAGAAGGCATGTGATAGAAAAGAGAAGGATCACATTTTTGTAAGGTTATAATGAACCTTGCATAATCTTTTATTTTTTGTTGTAAATCATTATCCGTTCCACTATATTTCTATATATCTTTAGAATAAGTGGTATTGTTGTATCAGGTTGCCACAATTGAGAGAAGCTAACATATCATCACCTCCCCCCAATTCACCCCATGTTTTTGGTTTTAAATAGGTAAATAGTTCAAGACATGTGTACTTAAATAGCATTTAAAACCTTTTTTTTTTTTTTTGATAAATAAATAGCATTTAAAACATTTGAATTTTAAAATTTCAACAATTTATAATTTTTATTGTCAGAATATTCAAAATATATTAGCAAACCAAAAATCCAATAAATATCAAATTTGATTTAGATAAAAAATTCTTCATATTGTAGGATCATTTTGAATTTTATTTTTAAATGAAAATATCTGCCAAGGATGTCAACTAAAGCTGCATAACCATTTAAAAACAAGGAGAAATCCATCTCATAGATTGAATTTAAAATAGATCATCTAATTGTACTCATGTAGAGAAAACATGGCAGTCATCCAAATGCAAATGGATTTTTTCTTTCCCAATGTTTACTCATCTTAAAAGAACATACTCTTCTAAGATAAAGAAAGGGGCCTAAAACACAAAACAATGCAAAGTAAGTTCACCTCTCCTAGTTTTGTAAATCACGACACCAATAAGAGGGCTTAGTGTTGTGATTTACACAACGTTGAAATGTAAAGGGGGTTTTGGTTTTTTAATTTCATCATTTTAATAAGGACTTGTTAGCTAAACAAGGTTGGTGTTTGCTTAATGAAAAGGAGAGTTGTGTTCTCAAGTACTTCATGCAAGTACTGTCACCAAAGGGATTTCCATGAGTCTTCAAATAAGAGAATGATACAAACCCTTCAGTAAACTCACCCTTGAAAACGAACTTATAATGAAAGGCTGCCCAAGAAACTTATATTCACAAGGTCAAGACTCTTTTATTCAGAAGTGGGATCATAACATTCCACCACACTTAGCAGCCAATGTCCATGGCAGTCCCACTCTATCAACATTGAGCCATTTCACTTCCAACGGGTTGAATCACCTATTAGCATTCAACAACTCAAAATAGATATGTTAATCCAGCCTATACGTCACCTTCTACGTGGCTCAAATAGCAAAGCCACACCCATCCAATCTCATGCTCATATAAGTGCATTTGATCCCATACTCGACATGGTGGCTGGCTCTAATACCAAATGATGTGAACACCTTGGGTAGAATATAACTAATCATTGAAAGGATGCTTAAGAGGCTTATATTCACAAGGTCAAGCCTCTTTTGTTGGCTATGCCTTTGTGTAGGAGAAGAATATCCGTGAGGCGACGATGCTACCCCGGGAGGGGGGGAAGGGGAGATATTTGCAGAAAAGGACTATGGTGGCAAGTTTGTGATGCTCAAAAGATTCTAGTTCGACAAGATAATGAGATTCATGGCATCAATAAGGCTATAATCCGACAACTCACAATGAATGCATCAGTGGTACAAGATTTGCTTACTTCTTCAAGAATGGAATTATTTTCCACAATGGGTTTGTTGCGAACTCGGACTATGTATCTACTAGAGGTTTTCCAGATTGGAGGTAATTTCTTTCATCTTTAGATGGGGAGTTAAGGGTTAATCTTACCATTTAACGAAAGCCCATTTTCAAGATTGCAATCTGGCTAAGCATCCATGAATCATAGGTACTTCGAAAAAATAGTCATGACTGCACCCATTGGCGAACACAAAAGCTTTCTTTTTCTCCTCTGTGCCTCGAGAGTGGGTATTTGGTTAAGAACGGAGTTGCTATCTATGTTCTATAATATAGATGACCAATCTGACTTAGAGGGCTGACTTCTGAGGATAGGTATGCTTATTTCGGCATTTTTATTTTTCTTACAAGCTTCTTATACAGATTCTGTAACGTCCCAAATTTCTAGTCCAAATGATAATACGATAATGATGGCTCTTTTAAGGAAAACTAAATATAAATCTCCAAACTTATATTACATGATGTAATAGTTCCTCATGCAACAATACATTAATCCAACAACAAGTAAATAAACATATAAATACTCCCAAGGGTTTACAAGTTTTCAAGGCTTGAGCTTGGTTACACAAAACGGTTATCCAAACCCACACAAACACAGCCTTGGCTAACACATAAAGTCACAGCAAAATGAGAGCATTGTACTCCCAACACACATACTTCCACGCCCCTAGTTGGGTGGGATCACCACATCTTTTTCTGCACAAAAATCCCGTAAGGTGAGCATAAAGCTCAGTAGGAAATTCTTAACAAAGTATATACATTTTATACAAGTCTCAAGAGATGAAATGCATATGACATGCTATGCTCTTTTTGAAGATAAATCATATTTTCATCTTTTGAAAACCATCATGCTCAATGATATCATGCAATTTCAATTGTTCAAAACTTAACAATTTATTTCAAGGGTGGTAAATACGACTTTGGTAATCCCTAGGTCGGTGTCTGCAAATAGACTATATAAGTACTACTAAATTGTCATTTTTACCGATATTAACCGGAAGGCTCAACACTTATCTGCGCGGGTTTTCGGTCTTTCACCCCGGACTCTCAGACCAACTTATTCAATATCATCTACACCACCTATCAAGACTTACAAACGTATTTATCCCAAAATCATTCCATGAAAACTTGTTTCTCAACATTTTTTTCTCAATGCAAGTTTTCAAATCAACTTTCAAAGTTTAATGTAATCAAATGAATTGATATGCCAATTTCACAAGATAAATATAAATACTTTTATTCCAATTCATCATCTAAGGAATAACACAATTCCTTCTTCTCAAGTATCCTCAACAATTAGTTATTTCAAGACTATTTCAACGTTTTAAACAATAATTTTCAAAATGAACAACAATTCTCATATTCCTTAAAATTCATCATTTATATAAATATAAATAAGAAAGTTTTCAAGCATCCATTTATTTTGACACACAAAATAAATATAACAATATCATTTATGGATTTTCAGTCTCCTTTAAAAAAAATTCCTAAATTCTAGGTTTTCTCACCAAAACTATACAACTCAAATCTTTTGAAAGAAAACTTTCCAAAATCATCTTTTCTTCAATCAACGAAGATCAAAACCCATAAGATCATTTTAAAAGAACAAGAGACAAACCCATCTTCAAAATTGCTCAACTTCTTGAATCAACAATCAATTTCAAAGCTATCGAAAGATGATTTCGAAAATCATATAGATCTTGCAAAAATATATATATATATATATATAACTCTAAGAAAATCTCTTCCTTAAGTTTTGAAGAAGAAATGAGATGAAATCCCCAAAATCAACGGTGTCGAAACTCAATCTTCACCGCACACAACGAAGCCCTCGAGAAGTAAACCAACTTTGATGAAGAACCTATGGCAGAACTCTAATGGATCTTGAGAAATCAAGGTTTTGATCCAATTTGATGTAGGGAAATGTAGAGAGAAGGAAAAGGAAAAGGAAAGAGTTTTTAGAGAGAGAGATATATAAAAGTGATCTGAAATATCAGATTAACGAACTGATATAACATGGTCCGCCGAGTGTGGAAAGCCCCGCTCGAGTGTCAAATACATTTTCCCAGTACTTTTGTAGACATGTCAAACTTCTGAAATCGAACATTCTCCGCTCGAGCGCATAAACGGTCGCTCGAGCGGATAAGCAACTTCTAATGTATTTTGTATTTTTGCGTCGGGGGCGTTGCCCCTCAACCTCGCCAAGGCACTGCCCTAGGACTCGTCAAGGGGCGCTGCCCCTTGGACTCCCGCGAGTTAACCGGGAAGGTCGATCCCCGACATACTCAACGAAGTGGCAAAACTGGGATCGCTACAGATTCTAACTTCTTGTATTGATCTTTTCTATGATCTAATAAATGATGTTTTTTAATCAACAACAAATGGAAAATAATTTAAAATGCACAGATGTCGGCACAACTTTGGTTGCAATATATCAGAACAATGAAGCACAACTACACCACTTGATCATAAAAGCACAATTGCATGTTCATGACTCAATCACTCAAAACAACACAATTGCATGCCATATGATTGTTGCAAAGACAAGAAAAATCAAGGTTCAATGTGATGAAAATTCATCGCAATTTATGAGAAATGGATTATATGTACAAAAGCAAACCTGGTTATCGACAATCTCCTTGGAAGATATCTTAAAAAACCACATGGATGCCATAATACGAAATATTGCGAAAATTGCTCAAAAAGTATTATAAAGATACATACCAGGAACAGCTTGTCAAGAAGTACCTTTCACTATCATTACGTGGCATTGTGCATCATACCTTTGCAACTCCACCTCCTCGGAGAGAGACGCGATCTGATGAAAATGAGTGAGTAGTGGTTCTAGAACTCCCTAGAAGTTACCAGAGATCGCTCCGGAAATGGCCCAAACTAATTACTGAAGTTTTTTTTCTAGATTATTCTATCAAAAAGTTTTTTCAATTACTCAACCATGCGTCTAATTCAACCAAGTACCGTACACAATGGCTGTATATATATATGTTACTGAACCACCCCTTATTTCAATTCTACCTAAAGTGTGTTTGGATTTTGATTTTGTAAAGTCCATTTATAAATTAGGCAAAAAAGAAATGGAGCTTTTTTTAACAAGACCTTATATTTTATTCACAAATTTCTTCTTTTTTACTTTCCCCTCACAAATTCTTACATTGAGAAAAGGGGGGGGGGGGGGGAAATTAAATGACTTTATTAAGAAAAATCAAATATTTGTGTACATAAGTAGCCAACAGACTGCAGCCCTTCTGTTGGAATAAAATTTACTAACCTACTAACATTTTATTGTATAAAAGAAAAGAAAAGAAGCAACTGACGAGCCAAGGCGAGATTATGGTATGGCTTCTTTTAACTACATTTTTACAGTTTGCTGACTCCTTTTCCTCATATCATCTTTTAAAATTAGACAAATATCATCTTCTCATGGATCATGAACCAGATTTTGAGCAATTCTACTGAGTTGGAAATTGTGTAGTTAAAGAAACTTTGATTAAAATTTGATTCAATCTCAATTAATTAGAACTAAGTGTAATTAGTTAATCTTAAGCCTTGATTAACACCGTAATCTAATCCTCAAGTATTTGAGTTCAAAAATTCTTAGATAGAGAGCATTAGAGAGAGAGAGAGCTAGAGAGAGAGAGAGAGAGAGAGAGAGAGAGCTCAATTTGTAGAGAGAGAAGAGCTTGAACCTGAAGAATTTGCTAAGAGGCTTGTGAATTTGTGTTGTAGAAGCTCAAGAACTTGCTAAATTGAGTTCAATTGAAGACCCTAGGTAAGCTTTTGAACCCTAATTTATGAGTTTAAGTTATTTAATGTGTGAATTCTAGAAGATTATGTGTTTAGATGTAAAAATTGAGCTTGAGATAATGAATTTAGAGTCAATTCATGAATGCATGCATAGTTTTGTTGAATTTCATCATTTATGGGCATGATTTTAACTTCCATGTTGAATTTAGAAGATGAATTGTACATGCATACATGGTTCACAAAGTTTTGAAAGTGAATTACATGATTTGGAAGCTTTGGAAAAGAGTGGAAATAATTGATGCTTGCATGGGAGTTTTGGTTTCAATCCATACTTTGAACATGTGTTTGAAGCTCAACTTTATTCTGGAATTTCTAGAATTCTGCCTCACCGCTCGAGCGAATAATCTGTTGCTCGAGCACGTATTGCATATATCCAGTATTTTTGCAGACAATTGTAGTTGGCTTGAGTGACTAAGTCATCGCTCGAACGACCGCCTTTTATTTTACACCTTGGCTTGAGTGAACATCAAGCCCAGATTTAGACCATCTAGTACTTTTCCAGACCAAGTGGTTTGCTCAAGTGACCAATGCTGTGCTCGAGCGAAGTGTTCTGTTTCATCAAATTTTGAAGAGATATATTCTGATCAAATGTGCATTCTCATTCCTTTATGAGCATTCTTAGGCATGAATTGAACATCCTAAATGAATTAAAGTGTTAGAATGATGCCTAAGAGAATTGAATAAGTTATAGAACAATTCAGTTAAGCAATGTAATTCAACATGTGAATGTTGATGTATTGTGTAGGATCATTCGCAAGGACAAGTCAACAACTGAATCACTGTGAGTAATATCATAGTAAAGATATTTTCTTACTTACTTTATTTTTTGAATGTCCTTATGTCGTAAGCTTTCCCGAAACTGTGATTTTGCAAGCGTGAATGAGTTTTTATTTGTTTGATCAATATGATATCTGTAAATGTGATTGATGTGTCATGAAAGTATATGATGGACCTAAGGTCATTCTATATATTTGAATTGGACCCAAGGTCATTATGTACATTTGATAAAATGGACCCAAGGTTGTTCTGAACATCTGATAAGTCTGATTATCTATTATGAATAAACCGAATGGTCATTATACAACTGTAAATGATTGGACCCGAGGTCGTTCTATTATGATTTGATCAATTCCATTATATACTACTGTTATACATTGGACCCGAGGTCATTCTGCTTTCTGTTGGACCCGAGGTCCTTCTGTTACGTATTGCTCATGATATAGAAATACTTATGTCAATTACTAGATCTCATTCACATACCCCTTTACTCTGATATTATTCACTGGGCTTTCGCTTACTATATATTTATATGCATGTAAGTAGTGGGATGTCCAGCCCTATCCTTAGTGAACCTGTGAAAAGTACCGAGTTTTGTGATGTCTGTTATGAGCACCTCACGAACGAGGATTTTGTTTCTTTTGTCTTTTTAATTTTTTGTTTCCTTTTGTTAGTCAAGCTTGACTGCTTCTATATATAAGTTTGGTGTTTGTATGTTAATGACAATGATGCATGGAAGATCTTGGATATATGAAATTTTATTATGCTTGTATGAGTGTGAGTTATTAATATATAAGAAGTTTATGTTCATGCCATTTATGCATAAGCTCATTGGACAAAATTTATTGTTTGCTTCTGCTTCAGGCCCCCTTATTATTATATATGTTTGCATTCTGTTTGAGGCCGTAGGTAATCTCATAATTACTGGCCGATTATGATCCAAACCTCTAGGGACAGGTTCGGGTCATGACATAGAGTCTCATCTATATCCAAACAGAGAGCCTGAAACTATCTAGGATTACTGTCTTCTATCCGAATATCTCAAACTCCGATATGATCACATCATATCTCGACAACTTGGTCCATCAACATGGCACCTCGACTAATGACCTCAGCCACGTGGACAACCGTAAAAATATGTCCCCACACATCTATTTGTAGTTTTAGTTGCCTTTTAAAGCGTGGAAAAGAGAGTTGCAAAACCCAAATTGCATAAAACAATGGTATTTGGCCTAATAGTTGTGTAGTAAACTTTTCATTATTTTTGTTTCTAATAAGTTCGAAAAATAAGAACAAAATGATTAATAAAACATGCATACAAAACTCAAATTGCATGCAAAAAGGGCATTTGGCCTAATAGTTGTGTATCTATAGAGAGGAGTTTGAATTTTTTGTGGTACTTATTCCTCCCACACTATAAAGGTTGTATGTAGCTAGTAACAATTGAAGGGGAAAAAAAAAATGCATACCTAAAATTTGAAGGCTAGAAGATTGGCTTGAAGCTTCAACCTTGTGGTCCACGTGCTTTAATCATCTGACCTACTCCAGCTCACCAATTATGCTTGTCAATTTATGAATTTGAGGTATAACATTTTGCTTTTTCTTTCATTTTCCCCTTTCTTCCTCATTTTCAAAGACATTCACCGAACCCTCCTTAATTATGACTCATTGTTTAGTTGTCCCTAATGTTTAAAATTCAACAATTAACTCCCTTCAACTTTTAACATGTGACAATAAATCTCTTTCGGTAGTAATCTGTTATGTAGTTTTTGGTTTACTGGAATGGATTGAAATGAATGATCATTCCATCAAAATGTTTATTTCAATGTTTGATTGACAAAAAGAGTGAAAAACATTTGAAATGGAATCATCGCTCAAATTGTTAGGGAATGATCATTCCACAGAAAAGCCTGAGGAATGATCATTATTGTGTGTGTTAAAATTTGACTGACCACACACGATCAATAAGATCTTTTCCGTCTTGGAAATTTGGGAATGAAGATGATCTTCTAATGCTGTGTTTGGTTAGGGAATTTGAGGAGCGATTTGGAAAGAGAAATAGAAATGGTAGGTAAAATGTGAATAACACATATCTATATTTCACCTAATTTCATACACCTTTTCCCTTTCCCTTTCCAAATCCCTCCCCAATTTGGTTAGGGGATTTGAGGAGAGATTTGAAAAGGGAAATAGAAATGGTAGGTGAAATGTGAATAAAACATATTTATATTTCACCTAATTTCACACACCTTTTCCCTTTTCCTTCCTAAATCTCTCTCAAAATCCTCTAACCAAACACAGTGTACATGAATTTGCAAGACAGGAACTGTTAGTGTCTTGTCTGACTTTTTGTCAAATGGGCACTCCGATGCTAAAACTCTCTCTCCCTCTAGAACTAGAGAATAATCAATAACTCAAATACTGAAAGGTGTAATCAATTACTAGTACATAATGGGTGTGTTTGATTGGGCGGACTGGATAAGGGGGATTAGAATCCATCGGATTGGAGTCTTGGGACTGTGAATCCCCCGGACTATTTGGTCGGATTGGATATGTATCCTGTGTTTGTTTTTTCATGGGATTAGATGTCCGGACTGTGAATCCCCCGGACTATTTTTAGTGAATCCAACGTTTGGTTGGACGGACTGGATAGGATAAATGAACAAATGACTATTTTACCCTTTTTAATAGTTTACTAAGTAATAGCAATATTAAACATATCTTTAATATTTTAATTATTTTTAACTAAATTAAATAAAAAATTATTTTATTTTATTTTTTACACAATTAAATAAATTTATTTTTAAAAAATAAATAAATAAAATATCAATAAAAATATATATTATTTTTTTAATTAAGATTTTAAATAAATTTGTTTAAAAAAAATAATAATCAAAAAATGAAATTAAATAAAACATCTATTACATTTAAATAATGAAATTAAATAAAACATAAACAAAATTTTAAAATAAAACATCAATAAAATATCCATAAAAAATTATTTCAAAAAATTAAATAAATAAAATATCAATAAAAAGTTAAATAAAATTATTTTATTTTTAAATTGAGACATTTAAATTAATTTTTTTATTAAATATAATACATAATTAAATTTAAATTTGAATTAAATGTGCCACAACAAATGAGGGCAAATGGTCATCTCACCCTCTAATCCAAACAAAGAAACAATCCCACCAATTCTATCCCACACCCCCCCGGATTATTTTATCCCCCATATGGGGGATTAGGAGTCCGGCCGGACATGGAGTCCGACGGACTAAAAAAAAAACAAACATCGGATTAGCTTTACTGTGCGGATTACAATCCGCACAGTAAATAGTCTCCCCCTAATCCCATGAATCAAACAAGCCCAATGTGTACCTCAACACATGAGGTTGTGCTCTTATATATGACTGTCCTTTCTCATCCTAGGTTTTCTTTTCCATGTAAGACTCTACTTGCCTTGTAAGTATTCATTATTTAAAATTTCTTTTCCTAATTGGGTTGGGTTTAATCTCCTCAAGATCTCCATTCTCACCCAACTTAAGAGTCACATTCTCATTGGGATTTCACTATCTAGGAGTCATACTTTGGTTAGAGTTTGACCAATATTACATCCTCAACCAGTATTATCTCATTTGGCACCACAATCTGAGTTGAGTACAATTACATCTCATTCCAATAAACCAAATAGATCATTAGGGTAGTTGATGGAAACATATCATGAACAACACATGACATATTAATTGCATTTTTAAGATGAAACTACTTTTATTTGTTTTTACCAATTCGAATTATGTTTGTATGATGAAAATATTAAATTATAGGAAAAAAAAGCTCACTTTCATGAACTTCCAGACAACAAAACAGGTGGGGACAAGTGGAAGTGGTGGCCGAGGAAAGGAAAGTGGCGAGACGTGGTGCAATTAAGCAGGTGGTGCAATTTATCCAATTTTTAATTGATCCAATACCCCCATAGCAGCTACACAATTTTCTCAGGTATTTGGACAATGCACCAGGAACACCATTTTTTTTCTTCTCCTCTTTCGTTTATACTCCGTTTGGGCAGAACTTTTTCTTTTTTTTTTTTTTTTTTTTTTTTTTCTTTTTTTTTTCTGTATTGTCTAGTGTTTAGTACAATAGAAAACGAAAGTCAATAGAAAACATTTTTCATGGTCAATGGAAAATGTTTTCCATTTTTAAAAAGCAAAAAACATTTTCTGATTTAAATTTTACTAATGTCACCACACCACCACCACACTTCTCACCTCCACCACCACACGACCATCACCATGGCCACCGCAATGATCACCATTGCCATCACCGCCATGCCACCACCTCCAGCTCCACCTCCACCTTCCTTTCACCACCACCATTACCAAACATAGAAAAATATTTGCTGGAAAAATAAAAGTTTTCTGTAAAAAATGTTCTCCGTTTTTTCCGTCCAAACAAACGGAGCGTTAGAATAACTGATATCTCTCAATTGCCAAGATGGATGATATAGTATGCTCTGGCTAGGAGCTACAATTGTGTGGTCTCTCAGGCATTGAAACAATGCCCCAGAAACACAATCCCCCCAAAAAAATGTTACACCACCATACCAAATGATGCAAACCAAACCAAATTCAAAGTTATTTTATTAATGCTCAAAATAACACTTCAGATTTATAAAGAATATAAATTTGACAAATTACAACTGAAACAATTTGTGTGCTCAACACTGTCACTAATTGAAAAATGCTTCCTGTCTGATGATTGTCTGGGATAACAATAATGTCAAAAGGTGAAATTTCAAAAAGCTTCGGATGTGGCTGTTACATGATCTAAAAGACCAACTCTTCAACTAAACCAACTGTATAGTGTCCAGTGTTCCTACCCTGCACGAGAAAACCAACAGATTACACGGATTTAATACATGGGAATCAACAGCATTCAATAGCAGTAGTTAGTGTTGCAGAGAATGGAAGCATTTTTTTTTTTTTTTTGGTTGCTATTTCTTTTACTCCAAAAATTGTTGACGCGAAGATTTCAACCAATCAAGCCACTTTTTGTTTTTTTTTGGAATTAGGAAATATGCCTCAGGCTACAAAGGAAAATAAAAAAGTAACGAGTCCTTAAGATAGGCAGGGGGATTCCGAACCCAATCTAAAGGTAAAACTCCCTTGAATTGAGCAGAAGCCAGCCAATGGGCAGCTCGGTTGATAATCAAGCCACCTTGAACTAGCAAATAGGCTAAAAAATAACCAGCCCACAAAAACAGGGTTCCAAACACCATAAAAATGAGGTCAAATTGATGGGAACTCGTATCATTGACAGAAATTTATGAAAAAGTAAACCATTTGTCAAAAAGTCTTGTATAGCATGATATGACAAACTGTAACATTTTATAGAGAAACCACATTTAATTGATATAGATACTTCCGTTCATACATTGAAAAGGTTAATAATTACTACAAAACCGCAAGTGAAAGACATGTAGAATAATCTTGGATGAAAATAGATTACCTGGGACAAAATTCGTTGCTTGTTCCTAATTTGAGTCCTTGCCTTGTTCACGACTGAGTTCGGTGACTTGTAGAACCTCTGTATGAAAGAGTAAATCAGATTAGAAGAAAACTAATAAAATATAATAAAGAAAAAAAAAACAAAAACACCAGGAAGCAAATATGAAGAAAGAAAAAATATAAATCAATCAGCCAAAAACAATCAACAGAAACAATGCTTATTGATCCTACAGAGTAAAACTTTTCATGTACAGTGTGAAGGTCCCTACGTTGTCATGAATAGACTTTTCTTCATGCCTTGTACATAGAGAAGCCAAATTGGAAATGGTAAAGCATAATGCCTAAAAGTATATAGACAAAATAAAATTGCAAAGCAAATGAAATGGTATGAACTAACCTTGTCAAAACTAGACATATGATGTTCATTTCCTAAAAGCTGCGTTCTCTGTGGTGTAAACCCAAATAAATTGTAAAGAAATTCATTTTCCTGTTTAAACCCAAGGAAAAAGAGGTAATAGGAAAGAGGAAAATCAGGAATCATTGACAAATCGAAAAAGAAGAGAACAATACCAAGGAATGGTTGAGGGAAAAAAAAACCTGCATGTGTTTTATGAAACCTCCCCCAATAAGACGCTTTAAAAAGTTTAGCTGTTAAAAGGAAATAAGAAACACTGAGGGGGAAAATTGAGTTTGAGATTGGAAAACACAAAATTAGTAAGAATAATTCTACACATACTAACAATCTTACTAGAAATATAAGATGCCAAATGTGATTGGTTGTCAAAACAACAATGACATTTAAACATCCGATGATGTTTAGACATCCAATGATGTTTAGACATGTATGTTTTTAGTAAGATTTTAAATAGATGTAGCATTGGTCAATTAGTATAGGCACTCACAATCAAAAGCAAGATTGAAGAGTAGGGGAGGAACCTGTATCAATTGAGACCACAACGTTGTCTTAAGTGGGACACCTCCAATCTTCATTGAGGTTTCCGGAGGATAGCCAGACTGTTTTTTTTGTGCAGTAAGATCATTATAACAGCTAACATAGGAATCAAAAAATATATGGAAAACAAATTAGGTAATACCTCAAGAAAATGAAGAATGTCCCGGAACAAGTTCCGCTGACTGTTAAGATCTTTCTTATTAGATCCTTTACCACCTGCCTCCATGGAAAGGTTTCTTACTTGATTTAGGATTTTCCCCCGCAATCCCTGTATATTGGCAAACATCCGAGAAACATTCCTTTCATGAATGGAGCTGTCACTAAATGCTTTGGCTTCACCAGAGAGCTTCTCCAAATCTCCTATCTCAAAAATTAAAGCAAGTGCTTCACCAGCTGTAATGCGTATAGATCTATCATCCTTTTCTAGCAGAGTAGAAAAATAAGAAATCGACCTGCATCAATTGACCTTGCAGTTCTAATTAAATTTTCTTAACAGCAGCAATTGACCTTGCAGTTCACTGTTATATATTCAACCCTTTTGGAAGGTTATGAGGTCTAGATCCCATAACTGTCCCAGCATAGTAAACAAATCCTAAGAAGGCCAGAAACAGAAATGTACTGTGTGTAAAGTAGTGTCCTATGTACACACACACACACACACACACACACACACAGAGATCAGTGAAGCTAAAAGCCAGATTTACTCACTCTTGCCAGTTTTTAGGATCAAGTGTCCAACCATCCATAGTTGTAAGCAGAAATGACCAAGCAGACACCATTGTCATTATTACAGATGATGAAGGTTTAGTGGCAACTACCTGAGTAGAGAAGTACCATTAGTTTTCCAAAACATATTAAATACAACTACCATCTAATAGATCAACAACCAAGACCTACAGCATTACATGTCAACGCATACTAAGTTGACGTGAAGAGCATTTTCATAAATTTATACTGGCTACAATTTACAAACAAAGCCAACAAAATCAAAATGTCTATAGCAATAATAGGCAAAAAGGAAATAAATATAAACTTGAATAACATGGCATGATCAAGTGTCCAAAAAGTACATTTGCACACCAGGATACAAACATAAACGTGCCACTTGACATGATTAGATGCATTTCCAACTATGAAGCATGAGTACTTTGAAAAATATGTCGTACCTCTACCGGGTACTTAACGGCGTATGATATTTCGTATGGTATTTCTGCATACATACCGCGTACACGTAACACGTACCTAAATTTTTTTCTTCTTAATTTTTGGTGTACCTAGACATACCTAGTATTTATCCAAGCCATATCATACCCCAGTTAAAACAATATTTTCTTCTACTACAAAGATAAAATTCCTTTCACTAGACTTCTTTTTTATTTTTAGTTATGCTTAGCATGATTTTAAAATTAAGCTACGATTTGTAAGTTATTTAATATATTGACATTTAATTTTGATTTATACCTTTACTTTTGGCATTAAATGTTAATTATAGGTTGGATCTCAACAAATTAAACTATTTAATCAATTTTTACATTACTCTAGATTAAAAATAAATATTTTTTTACAAACGTATCAAGCCGCATCTGCATTCTACTTTTTTTAGACTTTCTTGTGACGACGTGCCGTATCGTACCGATTACAAGATTGCATCTGTATCCATGCTTCATAGATTTCCAATAAGAGAAATTTGCATACATACATTGGAGCCCTGTTTTGGATGAACCACTTGCCACATTATTTGCATTGCTTTTTCTGTTTCCTCTGGCTCAGTTCCACCGACAAAGGTAACAATAGCCAAACACTCCAGTAACTACAAAAAAAAAAAAAAAATCCATATTTTCAGTTAACCAAAAGGTTTCAGAGAAGTTGCAGGAATAAAGAACTAAATGATATCACCTAGTCAAAATACAAATAACAAACATACCGATGATGTCTTGGATGCTACAGACCCAGATTTGAGAGCCTGTGAAATAGGGGGGACTGAATCTTCCAATATTTCTTGTGCTTTGTCCCCAGGACCAGTGGTCAGAGCCAACAATCCTACCATGGCAAACTTATTTAAAAATACTCAAAATGAAACAAAAGAGAGTAAATGATGGGTTAAAGACTTACCAATGACACGAGATGCTAAAGATATCTCATTCACAGACCCCCGCTTTATTGAATTCAGACACTGATGCAGTAAAGTAACAAACCTAAATGCAAAACACCATACGAATCCATAAATATATGGATACGATAGGAACAGTGCAACACAGACAATGATATAACACTCATAGCTATGGGCAGTAGATGAGTCAACACACAAAGGTATAACTTTTTTTTTTTTTTGGGAGGGGGGGGGGGGGGGGGGGGGGGGTTTCTCTTTTGTTCCCTGATTTTCACTTCACAACCAACAACATGAAAATCAATGAGTGGGGATTAAAAAACAAAAAAAAATAGAACAACATATTCAGCCAGGGAGCATGAAATCAATCGTGGTTATTAAATCGCGCAAACTCCAATGCATGCAAATGTATACTACTTGAAATAGGATAATTAAAAAATAGAAAAAAGGTCATTGTAGTGCATAAAAACAAAGATTGATGTTCATCCTCTGCTGAACCTTCTAAAAAATATATAAACTAACAGTGACCTGAAATTCATGATGAACACAAACAACTGAAACAAAGGGAATCACAACTCCTGTATTTGATATTTTTCTAATTTAAAAAATGAAAAAGACACAATAAAAATCCTTAACAAAGCATTCAAAAAAAGAAAGACAATAAAATTTGAAAAAGAAATGCAATAAAAATCCTTACTTCTTTTCGACAAACTCGTGCTGCAAGTTGCTATTAAAAGCCTCTATAATTGCTACCAAAGCCTTCTCTCTTGTTGACCCCCTGCATTCAGGTAAAAGATTGCATTGGTAGGGTTAAAAGACGGCAAATTTCACATAGTTAAGGCTCTGTTACCATTTATAGCACAATTCACGGACGCAAACATAATAAACTTAACTAAAAGTAAGCACCTTTTCTCGTATAAGGCATCTAAGCATTGATCAAGTAAACTCTCTTTAACCAGCTGCACCTCTTCAGTGCCGAACATCTCCATGTTATTTGATTGGCCACTCGACCACGAACTCACACCATCACTATCTTCGGTATCCAACATCGCAGCATTCTTACGTCGAGAACTACCTGCAAAATACAGCAAAACCAATACCCAGACACCATCAATTCCAACCCCCAATTAAAACACAGAAAAAAAAGCTAATTTGTCACTAAATCAACCCATCCAAACAGAGTGTTAAGCAGAATAGCTAATGCTGTATTAGGGTTTTGAAGAGTCTATTTGTTGTTAAACATAAATTATATAACACTGGGTGTTTGGGAGGAGCTTTTTTTTAGCCCTTTTTTTTGGGGGGCTAAAATAGCACTGAAAGATAAAATAAGTTAAAATAATTAATAAAATAAAATATCACATCAAACACACAATTATTTTAATTTTTTACTTACAAACATCACATTTAATTATAAAAAAAAAACCTACATACCTTCCCAAACACAAAAAAATTTAACTTTCTAAAATAGTCTACTAAAATAATAAATTTCCAAACACCCACATTAACTGAATAGCATAACAACGATTTGATTGAACATGACATCGAAGAGAAAATCTGAATTAATCAAACAGAGAAACCCTAGCTAGAATAATCAATACATAAATAAATAAATAATACAGAACTTACGCTTTCCCATTGGTGAGGTTGCGTAGATCAAATGAAAGTAGGTGGATGAGTAGGAATCAGAGGGTGAAAAGATTTGCAGAAGAAGAGATCGGAGGAGTGAGATTGAATTGAAAGAAGGCAGCGAAATTGAGTTGAAACCAAGGACCATGTATCCATTAAAATTTTGGGAGGCGCGGAAACAGAGAGATTTTCCCTTTTTCTTTCTCGGTCTCTAGATTTGAGGTCGTATAGATTTAGGGAGCAAATAACGGAATTTGGAAAGAGAGAGAGGGGAAAAAGTTTATATAGTATTGGGAAGGCGGGGAGAGAGAGAGAGAGAGAGAGAGAGAGAGAGAGAGAGAGAGACGAAGGAATTGGAGGGAGGGGGGTGTTTGTGCTGCAGAGGGAAACACAGGAATATCATTCATTCAAATTGGGTAGTTTGTAATATTCGGCGCATACTAGCCACGTGGCACGATCTGGACCGTGTTAGGAGACATTGGGGTAACCCTTTATTATTATTATTATTATTTTATTTTGAACAAAAGGATAATTGTGTTTATAGTGGGTCATGGGTTAGGAATTTTACGTCAATGGAAAAAAAAAGCGAGAAAAAAATCATAATATATGGGGTAATTATAGTAATTTTGTTAGTAATTATTACATTTTTATAAAATTTTATTGATTAGACATATCACATTAGTATACTAATGTGGTGTACTTTGATTTATTGAATAATTTCTCGTTAAGTGCTAGTTGAAGGATGATTCAGCTCTTCTGTTTAGATTTTTAAAAAATTTAGCCAAACTAAATTTTTTAGGCTTAACATGTTAATGTGTAAAGTATTGGGTTGGGTTTCCCTCCTATGTGGAGGAAGGCCCAAAACATTTAGTAAAACCCATGTGAGTTTCAAACCCACATGAAGAGGTTATGTTTTTTAAAAGATCTGACCCATGAGTTTAGGATGACAAAAACTCTTTCTCTGTAACACAAAAAGAGACGTAGCAGCAACCACCAAAACAGAGAGGAGAGGAGAAATTCTGTCTAGTAGTGTTCAAGCTATTCGATCAACAAGCATTTGTGGTTCGATTGAGCTGAAATTTGGTAGGCGAGTTAACAACTCAAGACTCTAAATTCTGGACGGTGGAGATCAGATTTGAAGTATTCTACTACTGGTTTTTGGCCTGTGAACAGTACCCATTTTTGGTGAGATTTTTCCTAAACTTTGTATTTTGATCTTTGGTTGCCAAGGAAGCTTATTTGTAAGTTGTTCTTGATTGTTTGCCTCTAGTTCTATCTAGAGAGAACTCTTGTATACCCATTATTTGTTGATAGTAGAGATATTTGGTGGATTACGGTCCCGTGGTTTTTCCTTTCCACATCGGGAAGGTTTTCCACGTTAAAAATTTGTTGTCGCCTTGTTGTGTGATTGTTGGATCATCGTTTTCAGATTATTTTCAGAATATATTGTGCTCTATTAAATTGCTTCCTAATAGGTTCACACAAAGAGGGAGAATAAACTACTTCTGCTATTTTTGTGCCAGATTCGGATATTTTGAATTGTTTTTTTTGTTTTGTTTTCTCCCAACATAGTGGTATTAGAGCCAAGTTCATATTGTTGTAGGTCTTGTGTTGAATAATGGAAGCAAATTTAAGTAGAATGGTTACTTTGAATGGTTCTAATTATCACATGGAAAGGAAAAATGGAAGACCTCCTTTGTGTGAAACAATTTCATCTACCGGTGTTTGCTACTGAAAAACTAGAAAATAAATCTGATGAAGAATTGACATTACTACATCGACAAGTGTGTGGGTACATTAGGCAATGGGTGGATGATAATGTTTTGAATCATATTAGTGGAGAGACACATGCCCGTACACTCTGGAACAAACTTGAACAATTGTATGCTCGGAAGACTGGAAATAATAAAATGTTTCTAATAAAGCAATTGATGACCTTGAGATACCAAGATGGAACCTCATTGACAAATCACTTGAACACTTTTTAAGGAGTAATTAATCAGTTGGCTGGAATGGGTATCAAGTTCGACGATAAGGTACAGGGGTTGTGCTTGCTTGGTACATTGCCGGACTCTTGGGAGACATTTAGAATGTTATTATTTAACTGGGCTCCAGATGGTGTAATCAATATGGATCTGGCTAAGAGCAGTATTTTAAATGAAGAGATAAGGAGGAAATCACAGGGATCTTCTTCACAGTCAGAGGTTTTGATTACAGAAAGGAGGGGGAGAAGCAAGAGCAGAGGTTCGAAGAACAGAGATAGAGGTAGAAGCAAGTCCAACAAGTTTGCTAATGCTGAGTGTTATCATTGTGGCATGAAAGGGCACATCAAGAAACAGTGTAGAAAATTGAAGAGAGAGAACAAGAAGAAAGGGATTGAGCATGATGGAAATGATAATGATCAAGTTGCCACCACTACTTCCGAAGACTTTCTCATTGTTTATGATGAAGATGTTATTAACATAGCATGCCATGAGACCAACTGGGTGATTGATAGTGGTGTCTCTATTCATGCTAAATCTCGAAAAGATTTCTTCACATCCTACATACCTGGTGACTTTGGTTCGGTAAAGATGGGTAATGATGGCTTGGCCAAAATTATTGGTGTTGGAGATGTGCACTTGGAGACGAATAATGGCACGAGGTTGGTTCTTAGAGATGTAAAGCATATTCCTGATATCCGTATGAATTTGATTTCTGCAGGTAAACTTGATGATGAAAGATATTGCAACACTTTCAGTAATGGTCAGTGGAAGCTCACTAGGGGTGCTATGGTTGTAGCTCGAGGCAAGAAACATTCTTCTTTGTACGTAATGCAAGCAAGGCTCCCCAAAGAAGTTATTAATGCAATGGATGATGAGTCTACAGTGGAATTGTGGCATACAAGGCTTACTCACATGAGTGAGAAAGACCTGGCAACATTGGCTAAAAAGAATCTTCTGTCTGGAATGAAGAATGCACTTTTGAAAAGGTGTACTTACTGTTTGGTAGGAAAGCAGAATAGAGTTTCCTTCAAGAGTTCCCCTCCTTCAAGAAAGCCAAATGTACTTGATTTGGTATATTCAGATATTTGTGGTCCTATAAAGACAAGAACACTTGGTGGCTCCCGTTACTTTGTGACCTTCATAGATGATTATTCAAGGAAGTTGTGGGTCTACACTTTAAAAAGCAAAGATCAAGTATTGGAGACTTTTAAACATTTCCAAGCCTAAGTTGAGAGACAGACTGGAAAGAAGCTCAAGTGTATCAGAACAGATAATGGGGGAGAGTATTGCGGTCCTTTTGATGATTATTGCAGACAATAGGGTATTTGACATCAAAAGACAACCCCGAAGACTTCTCAGTTGAATGGTTTAGTTGAAAGGATGAACATGACACTGGTTGAAAGAGTTAGATACTTACTTTCACAGGCATGATTGCCAAGATCCTTTTGGGGTGAGGCTTTGAGCACAGTTGTACATGTTCTTAATCTCACACCATGTGTTCCTCTTCAGTTCGATGTACCAGACAAAGTTTGGACTGGCAAGGATGTTTCCTATGATCACCTGCGTGTCTTTGGATATAAAGCATTTGTTCATATTCCCAAAAATGAGAGGTCTAAGCTCGATATGAAGACCCGACAGTGCATTTTTCTAGACTATGGCCTAGATGAGTTTGGCTACAGGTTATATGATCCAGTTGACAAGAAACTAGTGAGAAGCCGAGATGTTGTGTTTATTGAAGATCAAACTATACAAGATATTGAAAAAGCAGAGAACACAATGTCCTGGCATAGAGATGGTCTAGTTGACTTGGATCCGGTTCCTCTGACAGATTTGCTTGCACAGGTTGAACATGATGTTCAGGATGACCAACAAGGTTTAGGTGATGCAGATGATCCCTTACAGGCTGAGACAGGTGATGAGACTCTTGAGCAGTTGGCAACACCAGAGATACCACCAGATGTTCCAACCAGGAGGTCAGCTAGAGACCGATATCCTTCCACTTAGTATTCTGCAGATGCCTATGTGTTAATGATTGATGGGGGAGAGCCGAAGGGTTATGCAGAAGCTATGGAAGATGATCATAAGCTGGAATGGGCTGATGCGATGCAAGATGAGATGCAATCATTGCATGACAATCACACTTTTGAGTTAGTGAAGCTGCCTAAGGGCAGGAGAGCTTTAAAGAACAAGTAGGTGTATAGGGTGAAACATGATGAACTCACTTCACAACCATGATACAAAGCTAGACTAGTTGTTAAAGGGTTCAGTTAGAGAAAAGGCATTGATTTTGATGAGATCTTCTCACCAGTTGTAAAAATGTCTTCTATTCGTGTGTTTCTTGGCTTAGCCGCTAGTCTAGACTTAGAAATTGAGCAAATGGATGTGAAAACTACCTTCCTTCATGGAGACCTGGAGGAAAATATTTACATGGAACAACCAGAGGGTTTCAGGGTGAAAGGAAAAGAGGATTATTTGTGTCAGCTAAAGAAAAGTCTTTATGGTCTGAAGCAGGCACCCGGGCAGTGGTATAAGAAGTTTGAGTCAGTTATAGAGAAGCAAGGCTACATGAAAACTACTTCTGACCATTGTGTATTTGTGCAGAAATTCTCTGATGATGATTTTATTATTTTACTGCTCTATGTTGATAACATGTTGATTGTTGGCAGGAATCCTTCAAGAATTGACAAATTGAAGAAGCAACTAAGCAAGTTCTTTGCCATGAAAGACTTGGGGCCAACAAAGCAAATTCTTAGTATTCGAATCTATCGAAACAGAAAAGAGAAGAAGTTGTACATGTCACAAGAGCAGTACATTGAAAAAGTGCTTGAAAGATTCAATATGAACAATGCTAAAGTGGTTAGCTTACCTCTTGATACTCATTTTAAGTTAAGCACTAATCAAAGCCCTTCTACAAATAAAGAGAAGGAAGATATGGAAAGAGTTTCATATGCCTCAGCTGTGGGAAGCTTAATGTATGCAATGGTCTGCACAAGGCCAGATATAGCTCATTTAGTTGGTGTAGTTAGCCGATTTCTTTCAAATCCAGGGAGAGAGGATTGGAATGCAGTAAAGTGGATAATGAGATATCTTAGAGTCACTTCCAGGTTGACACTCAGTTTTGGAAATGGACAACCAATTTTAGTTGGCTACACTGATGCAAATATGGCAGGAGATGTGGATACCCGTAAGTCCACTTCGGGTTATTTGATCACTTTCTCAGGTGGAGTTGGTTCTTGGCAGTCGAGGTTGCAAAAATGTGTTGCACTCTCTACAACAGAGGCAGACAGAGTTTATTGCGGCAACGGAAGCTTGTAAAGAGTTGCTATGGATGAAAAAGTTCTTGACGGAGCTTGGTTTCAAAGAACAACAATATGTGTTGTTTTGTGATAACCAAAGCGCTATTCACTTGGCTAAGAACTCTACATTCCATTCGAGGTCGAAGCACATCGACGTGAGGTACCATTGGATAAGAGAAATTCTTAATCATAAGTTGTTAGAACTTGAAAAAATTCATACTGATGATAATGGTACTGATATGTTGACAAAAGCTTTGGTAAGGGAGAAGCTTGAGACATGTTGTTCAATTGCCGGGATGGAGAATCCTTCCACCTAGTCGGAAAGGAGAGATTTGTAGGGTTGGGTTTCCCTCCTATGTGGAGGAAGGCCCAAAACATTTAGTAAAACCCATGTGAGTTCCAAAGCCCACATGGAGAGGTTATGTTTTTGAAAAGATCTAGCCCATGAGTTTAGGATGACAAAAACCCTTTCTCTATAACACAGAAAGAGACGTAGCAGCAGCCACCAAAACAGAGATGAGAGGAGAAATTCTGTCCAGCAGTGATCAAGCTCTCTGATCAACAAGCATCTGTGGTCCGATTGAGCTGAAAATTGGTAGGCGAGTTAACAACTCAAGACTCTAAATTCTGGACGGTGGAGATCAGATTTGGAGTATTCTACTGCTGGTTTTTGGCCCGTGAATAGTACCCGTTTTTGGTGAGATTTTTCCTAAACTTTGTATTTTGATCTTTGGTTGCCAAGAAAGCTTATTTGTAAGTTGTTCTTGATTGTTTGCTTCTAGTTCTATCTAGAGAGAACTCTTGTATACCCATTATTTGTTGATAGTGGAGATATTTGGTGGACTACGGTCCCGTGGTTTTTCCTTTCTACATCAGGAAGGTTTTCCACGTTAAAAATTTGCTATTGCCTTGTTGTTTGATTGTTGGATCATCGTTTTCAAATTATTTTCAGAATATATTGTGCTCTATTAAATTGCTTCCTAATAGGTTCATACAAAGAGGTAAAATAAACTACTTCCGCTATTTTTGTGTCGGATTCGGATATTTCGAATTGGTTTTTTTTTTTTTGTTTTCTCCCAACATAAAGGACAATTTAAAATATTTTATTTTTTAAATCCCTGAGCAGGAGATGTGTTCTTCATGAAGGACATACTAATATTTTTTTTCCCAATCCCATTGGTGAGATTACATCAAACACATAATTATTTTAATTTTTCTCTCACAAACATCACATTTAATTATAAAAAAATCTACCTACCTTTCCAAACACAAAAATTTTAACTTTCTAAAATAATTTACTAAAATAACAACTTTCCAAACATTCACATTAACTGAATAGCATAACAACGATTTGATTGAACATGACATCGAAGAGAAAATCTGAATTAATCAAATAGAGAAACCCTAGCTAGAATAATCAATTCATAAATAAATAAATAAATAAATGATACAGAACTTACGCTTTCCCATTGGTGAGGTTGCGTAGATCAAATGAAAGTAGGTGGATGAGTAGGAATCAGAGGGTGAAAAGATTTGCAGAAGAAGAGATCGGAGGAGTGAGATTGAATTGAAAGAAGGCAGCGAAATTGAGTTGAATCCAAGGACCATGTATCCATTAAAATTTTGGGAGGTACGGAAACAGAGAGATTTTCTCTTTTTCTTTCTCGGTCTCTAGATTTGAGGTTGTATAGATTTAGGGAGAAAATAACGGAATTTGGAAAGAGAGAGACGGGAAAAAGTTTATGTATTGGGAAGGCAGAGAGAGAGAGAGAGAGAGAGAGAGACGATGGAATTGGAGGGAGGGGGGGGGGGGGGTGTTTGTGCTGCTGAGGGAAAAACAGGAATATCATTCATTCAAATTGGGTGGTTTGTAATATTCGGCGCATACTAGCCACGTGGCATGATCTGGACCGTGTTCGGAGAGATTGGGGTAACCGTTTTATTATTATTATTATTATTATTTTATTTTATTTTGAGCAAAAGGACAATAGTGTTTATACTGGATCATGAGTTAGGAATTTTACGTCAATGGGAATAATATACGAGAAAAAAATAAATCATAATATATGTGGTAGTTATAGTAATTTTTTTAGTAATTATTACATTTTTTAAAAAATTTTATTGATTGGAGATATCGCATTAGTGTAATGATGTGGTAAACTTGACCTATTGAATAATTTCTTGTTAAGGGTTAGTTGAAGGCTAGTTCGGCTCTTCTGCTTAGATCTTTAAAATATTTAGCCAAAATTTCTTATGCTCAACATGTTAGTGTGTAAAGGATAATTTAAAATATTTTACTTCTTATACCCCCGAGCAAAAGGTGTGTTCTTCATAAAGGACATATTAATATATTTTTTTCATTTTTCTAGACAATCGTACGCTAGATATATGTCTCAAAGATTTGGATTGTGAACGTAAGATTGATCATTATTTTGAGTGTTTGATCCAGAGAACCTCCAGCAGAATATGAATCTTTGACTGTGAACGTAAGATTGATCATTATTTTGAGTGTTTGATCCAGAGAACCTCCAGCAAAATATGAAAGGAAGTCCAAAATAGCTGTCATTCATATGCCAAGAAAGAAGCATGCTTGCCTCCTCCACCGCTCTGTCATGTGATTCAGGAGAAGTCCACAAGATTGCGAGTGTTCTGTTTTTATTGTTTGTATTAGAAAAATGCCTAAGACCCCCAGTGGGGGTCACTGGGTGTCGTGTGTGTAGACCCGTGATTGGCCCAAAAAAAAAAACTCTTTTTTTTTTTTTTTTTTTTTTCCAGCAAATGGCAGCGCGCCACGTCACTGGAGATCGGCCCCCATTGGGGGTCGGAAGCAGCGCTCTTTGTATTATATCTATAAAAAGGTATGTATGTCTAGAGTAAAAGTGTGAAGTGGTGAGAGTCAAAGAGAAGAAAACAAATTTGTACAAGTGTTGCTCTGTATGTTATTCAAATTTAGTAATTTGAATAAGTTTTGCAATTTCTCTTAGTTTCAATCACTACAAGTGATTGAGTGATTCTCATCCACCCAACACAGTGTTCATGTTAGATTTCAAATTCCATTTAATCATTGTTTGATTGTTATTCGAGTTTGATCATATATGTTGAATTTTGATTAATTGTTTATTTTTTTCGATTTATTTGTGTTGTTTGTGATTCAGAATAGTGTTTGTTTACTAGTTTGTAAATATGAAAGTAAATTTTTATCTTTGCTTGTTGTAGTTGCTCATTGTAAGATATATTTTGCTTTTTTATAGTAAAATTTTACTCTAATAGTGTGTCCTTATGTGATTTGTTTGTGAACTCATAGCAAAGATATGTTTCCTAATTGATTGACAGTAAATTTTATTGTGAATCAGAATAAAATTTTACTATTCATAGTAAAATTTTAATGTTTACGTCAATTTCGATAGTAATTTTTTTGAAAAGAATTTTATAATCAATTTAAATCTTGTTTGATAGATTTTGATGAGAGAATTCTAAAAATACAAATTTTTTTAAAAAAAACGACACTTATATCAAAAGTTATATAATTTTAAAATTTAAATTATTAAATAAGTCACTAAGGTTATTTTGGTAATAGTGGTGTGTGTTGGACTTTTTAAGAATATATATATATATATAATTTATTTATTTATTCATTTTTGTGCATGATCTTAATACATTAAAGTTTTATTATGAGGGGGCTTTGGCCAAATTCCCCTAGATTTTTATAACTTTGATTTTATTTATACATTTATTAATAGTTTGTTTGGATAAAAAAATATTTTTTTATTGGTGATTGGCACCCCCTCAAATCACCACCTCCACCACCCCCCCCTTTTGACACGTGGCGGGTGATGATTGGAGGGAAAAGAAAAAAAAAGAGAAAATAAAAAAAAAGGTGATCAATCAAATCAAGAGGGGGTCCAAAGGGGGTCCTGCACATTATTCATATTTTTTTATATTCAGTGATGGAGATGGTGATGGTGATGGTGATGAAGGTAAAGATAAAGGTGGTGCAGTGGTGGCAGTAATGACGTAGCTGTGGTGATGGTAGCACTACAAGAAATGTCACTTTTAGCTACCAAATTATTGGTCGGCAAAAGGCATAATTTTAGTCGCTAAAACCATTTAGCGACCAAAATTTTTCGTCGCTAAGGTCGTCGCGGAAACCCTGTCGGCGATAGTATTGGCGACTAAAATTTGTTTGGTCACCAAAAGTGTACACATTTGGCTACTAATGGTAGTTTGGTCGGGGAAGGTATCAGTTTTAGCTACTAAAAAATTGGTAGCCGAAAGTACACATTTGGCTACTAATCTTAATTTAGTCGGCAAAAGGTATGTTTTGGCCACTAAAGTATTAGTAGCCAATAATTTATTTCTCTCATTCTCAAATTTTTTAGCTACTAAAAAATTGGTAGAAAAGTCCACATTTGGCTACTAATCTTAATTTAGTCGGCAAAAGGTGTGTTTTGGCTACTAAAGTATTAGTAGCCAATAGTTTTTGTGGCAAAAACATTTTGGATTATGTTTTTGCTACTAAATTATTAGTAGCCAAAACTCTTGATTACCTATTTCGCTACCAAAACATTTGCTGGCCAAATAATTTTCTATTTTTTTTTTAAAAAAAAAATTTATAAACAACCTGTATTCATTTATATTACAACCTGTACCCTGTATAAACAATATAATCCATCAACACTAAAATATATTATCAACCATTAAATCATTCAACAACGTGCACACATTTCAGTTCAAGCATCCAAAACGTCCAATGCTATATATAATACAAATTCCATACACTCCAAGTCTAATCCAACGTCAATAATCCAACGTCAGATTTTTTGAAATGATTTTTTTGGGTTGTTGTTGTTGACATTGTGTTCAAATCATGTTTGAAAGTAGGGGATTTCAACAAAGGACACCAGATCAGTATTCAACATTACAAATCTACTATAGGAAAAATAAATTTCAGCTTCAATCATATCAAAGTACAGATATATGTTTTAGTTCCATAACAACTCGCATATCGGTCAAAGTTGTGCAATGGCAAGCTCAAAAATGGATCTGGCCCTCTCAGTTTCACTAAGCGATCTCTCTAACTCAGAATACTTGCTCCACACATAGCAGTTCTCTGGGGCCCACTCCAAATATTTCTCATAAAGCTTTCGGCAACGATCTATGTTACCAAGTTGCAGCTCTATCTCAATGTACTTCTTGAATATCTGTTTGTTAAAATGAGGGCAAATCAGAAACTAGAAATCATGAAGAACAATACTAATGGCATTCCACTGAGCAATTATACTAAACTAAACCAGAGAAATATTTAAAATGACAATGAGCAAATGAAAATCACAGAAACATAAAATCAAACCAAAATTACACAAAATCACTATGATCTAAAAGATAGTTCAGCTAAGATTCAGACCATATGTATACCAGAAATCACCAGAAATTTCAAACCCTACCATAAAAGAAATTTCAAACCCTACCATAAAGGTGACCATACACGACTGCTATATCCAAGAGAAATTATTTCTGTCCTGCAAGCTTACTTTGGTGCCTTATCTATGTCTTAATTTTTTCAAAATTATTGTGTCCTATATTTTTGTCTGTATTGATGTGTTAAAAGAAATATGAGATAAAAGAAGTGAATGAAAATCGAAAAAGAGTTACCTTCATTTTCTTTGGTGAGATGAACCCATTGCACATAAAGGTTTAGAGCTCTGTTGTGGATTGGCATTTGTAAGCAAGTCCAAGCTACTAGGAGAGCATTTGAGCATTTCTCTGTTGAGGAACCACTTGAACTGAGATCACCACCCTAGTTGATTTACCTTAACAAAACAAGAAAAAAAGAAGTAAAATAAGCGAAATGGACCATGAGTTTAATAAATTGCTATACCAAACACGAGCACAGAGAAAGAGAGAGAATGATTCAATTTAGCAGCATGTAGATCTTCAAACAAGTTTGTGAAGTAAACGCAACGAAGCAAGCAATCCAATAACTGAACTCCAACTACCATAATTATTGTGGAAAATTTAACCTCATTCTGTTCATTATTCTTATCTTTGTCCCAACGAAAAGGTATGAACAAATGAATAATTGATCAGTACGGTGTTTTGTTACAACAGGGAATTGGTTACTTATTGTAGGTGTTGAAATTTGAACACACACATGAGAAGAAGTTAAAATAAAAAGAACACACACATCATCATAACCATCTAAAACCTCGAGCTTAACTCTTCTAGTGTAAGTACCTCGAGTATTTTCTCCCAACTGCACCATATTGGTTACTTAAAATTTGACCCTTGACAATAAACCGAGGCGCTTCTTTAAAGAAATCCACAATCTTTGAAAAGCGGGGAAAAAAGCTCGAAATTGCACTGAAAAATTTACTAAAAGGCGATAATGAGGGGATTGAACGACTTGAGCTTTGCAACTCTCAATATCCGCATAACGTGAATCCATCTCCACCGCCTCGACCGAATCATCGGCATTGGTCTCACTTAATCTTTTCACGAATACAAAACGAATGCAAACCCGATCGCGTTACGCTTCTTCCGTGATAGAACAAAGCGGTTTAGGTATTAATGTACTCTGGTTTTCTGAAACAAGATTACACATACAACCGACAAAGAATAAAAATTTAAAAGAAAAAAAGAGGCAAAAACCAATGTGGTATATGTAGGGGAGGATTCACCGTTCGATTTCGATAATTTGGTATATTCCAGGGGAAAAAAGCTAATTACCTTTCAAGAAATTGGACTGTGCAACGAAGACGACAGGAATCTCCATGCTCGTAGACCCACTGCGGCTAAACATATTCTCTGGAAAAGCTATAAGCAAGATATGAAAAGCTATAAGCAACTTAATAAGCTGCACAAAACAAAGCCTTTCTAGTCTAATTTTGAAGTAGCTCAAACAAAAAATTTTGTACATAATGATGTGTCTTTCTGATTTGAAGTTATAACACTAGTCATTGTGGTTCATAAATTCAAAAATATTGTTGTCACGCCATTCTAAATAGATTTTTTGTTTAAAAATTATGTTGGTAGATCATTTCTCAGCATAAAATGCTAGCAATTATGTCTTTCTAAAAATAAATAATAATGAGAAGAAAAAAAATCGAAGGCAAAAAAGGTACTGTGTCGAGCATGTATTTATTAGTATGGATCCTATTAACTCCATGTCTAGTAATAAATAAATAAATAATCTGTTTATATTTAGCACTACTCTTTGTCAAATGTACATTACAATTTGAGAAAGTCTAGATATACAAAATTAAATTACAATAAAGTATCAAGAATATATATATATAATATATATCAGCACAATACCACATATACATTCTCAATACTTTTCATAATTTAATTATTTGTATATAGACTCTTTCTTAATAATTCACATTCATTATATACAAATTATCTAAAGTGTTAATCAACCTTGATGTGCATGTCTCAACAAATTTTCCTTTTTTGTGTTAATCAACATGACTTGCTTGTAAAAAATTTTGCTACGTGACTAAATTGAAACACCACAAGCAATATTACATGATGGTCGAGATAATTGAATAATTATTTGAAAACATACAAGAGAGTGACAAGAACTTGAGTGCAAAGCTTAGTAGGACATGTATGTTGGGCACAAAGCAAACAAATGTAACTACATGTTGGACACTTGCAAAAGGAATTTAAAGACATAATCTAGGTGGTAATTAAATGAATATGGTTAATGAAACGTTACCCAAATAATAATTAGATTTTCTCAAACTCATGTTTTGGAATTGCTATTGCCTCGTAAGTGGCATCGTAGTAAGGCATCATGTGATAAAATATTTAAAATTAAAGTTTCCTTGAAGATTTTAAAATTTTTAAATCTCTGATTTCTTATATGATGCATTTAGCATTGGCGGAATGAAAGTAGTTAAGGTGGTGTGGACTCTAAACACTTCACTATGCGGTGCCTTGTTACACTATCACTTACATGGGCGGCAGCAAGAAATTCCCACCCCCCTCCAAAAAAAAAAGGGTATTTACCAAAAATCCTATCTCACAAAGCTTTTACCAATTGGTCCTAAGGTTATTTCTATTTTAAGAATGAATGAGTTAAAATGACATTAAAACTACATTCTTTATTTGTTTAATATATAGAATAAATCTATATATTAAAACTACATATTTGATTCTTTATTTATTCTTTATTTAATACGACATGACTTATATTTTCACATAGACATTGATTGTTTGATTCTTTATATTAAAACTACATGAGTTAAAAATTGCCTAATATATGAGCGCATTCTAGCTAACAAGACATAAAACTCAATACGGATTAAAATAACTAGAGCTTTGATATTATACATCAACATATACTCATTGTTCACAAATTCATTGGTTCTTGCCTTTGTATTTGCAACTTTGCAATAAAGATTAGTGTCAATAGGCTACTCATATGGCAAATTGAGAATAGTGTCTGTGAAATGAAGATTAGTAAATGTTAAGACCGCCAACATACACATCAACAGGCTCCAATACTGCACATGAAAGATGCTAAATAGAACTCAAGTGCATATAATCATCTTAGTAGTAAATGACATATACATAAAAGATCCTCAGAAGAGACCAATGTAGCGTCAAACTATAGAGATTAGTGTTAGCAAAAGTGGCACTTACATTTCTTTCATCTTATCAACCAACTCTTCGGAATTGTTAGGGTCCATAAATCTCAAATAGTACCTGGACATGAGCAGAATGTAAGATGACTAAGAATCTAATTTAAAAAAAAAAAAAAAAAAAGAGTGTAACTAAAATGAGAATGTTGAGGAAAGATGAACAATGCTATGAGAAAAAATAAAATAAGACATAAATGCATTAGGGAAAACATAGAAGTGACACCATAAAATGAGCAAAAGTTGTTTGAAATGAAATGGCCATGTACAATTTAGACCAATTAACAGTCAACCAAAATTGTTAGGATAAATCTCAATTTAACTTGAGGAGCCATTGAACTATATATAAATCATTGTCAGAGGTAGAATACCAAGTATCTGTCATTTTCATAAATAAATAAACAAATAAGCGGGAAAGAAAACAAACCATCATCATTTAACGACCCATCACCACTTGAAGCCTCATAAAGTGCAACGCAATTCTTGCCCAAGTCCTTCTTTGCATTCTTTAAATCCTAAATTTTCAAATCAAAAGAGCAGAGGTCCGAAAGACACAATGGTGTCCTTTCTCCCTTCCAATAGACACACGAGATTAGAGGGTTTTACCAGAAAAACACAACAGGGCCAACCTCCTCGCAGATTTGTATTAGCTGCTCTTCAGTGGCATCATAGGGTATATTGCCAACTACTACAAAATTGAACCAAACAAACATCGTGAAATAAGTTAGGGTTTAATTGGCGGTGGCAAGAATAAAAAGGATGCTTTTTTTTCTCGATTTCTCACTAACCAAGCAGAGATTCAGCGATTAATCTATGAATGAATCGAAATAAAGAGAAATAGGAGGTGAGTTTGGGGAGAGAACCAAAAACGCAGCGATCTTGAAGTGGACATGAATTAATCGAAGAAGGTGAAGCTCGAGTCTTCATCTTCTTCCTCCTCTGCATCGTTCTCTTCTTTACTTGTTCTTTATAGGGGAAGGGAGAAACCCTAGATAAAGTGTGAGAAATAGGGAAATAGGGGAAGGGAGAAAGAGAGAGAGAGAAAGAGAGAGAGAGAGACCCAGATCTGAAAGAGAGAGAGACCAGAGATCAAATTAGAGCTGAGAGAGAGAGGACTTACACGGTCTCTTGAAGGACCCCTTGGCAAATACAACCCGACCAAATGCCAGCGACGCAAAAGGTGAGCACAGAACATGCCGTAGTCCGGCGCCGTGAGACTCCATTTGCAAAGTCCGCCGGAATCACCAAGTTGGGATTGAGAGATTCAGACCGCGAGAGAGAGAGAACATCTGTAAAGGCTAGGGCAAATATAAGGAAAAGTAGAAAAATTAATGGAAAATTAATTTTTATTAAAACATTTGGTTGACGAAAGGATTGGTAGCCAAATGTATACCTACAGCGACTAAAAGAATTTTTGTCGCTGAAAATCCAGATTTGCCGACTAAATGTTTAGTCGCCAAAGACAAAAATTAATTTTTTATTAAAACATTTGCCGACTAAAGCATTTGGTAGCCAAATGTATACATACGGCGACTAAAAGAATTTTGTCGCTGAAAACAAACTTTTGGCTACCAAAATTTTGGTAGCCAAAAGTAAAAAATAATTTTTTTATTTTTCGAAAAATTATAATTTTTTTCTAAAATTTCAAAAAAAATTCAATAAAGATAAAAATTAACAAAAAAATAAAATATTTGTTGCTTATTTTGAATTTTGAATTTGTTAGATTCGCTCGATAAAATGAATTGAAAAAATAAATTATCTTAAAATAGGTGTTTTTTTAGATGTTGCCCAATGGTTCATGTGATACAAAAATAAAATTTTAAATATTAATTTATTATCTTAAAAGAAAATAGAAGTAAATGTTACAAAGTTTCTATACAGATTCAAACCAAGTTTATCTTAAATATTTGTCTTAATATGTTTTTTTACTGAAAAATATAATAATATATTTTAAAATATTATATTCTTATATTTTATATTCTTATATTTTCTTATATTCTTGTATTTTTTAAATTTTATGACGATAATAATATATTCTTATATATTTTAATATTTTATAAGAATATATTTTAAAATATTATATTCTTATATTTGCTTATATTTTAAAATTTTTCTTATATTCTTATATTGTAAAATATAGTTAATTTTTTTTTGGGACTCCTGCATGACTAATTAGTGAATTTCAAATTAGAGAGGGAATTTCAAATTAAGATAAAATTTTGTGAAAATATTTGCTGCTAATTTTGTGAAAAATAGATCAGGCTTGTTAAATTAATTTTATTGATTGTTTATACTTTTTACTTTATTGGAGTTTTATGACGAGAGAGAGCGAGCTGGAGGAGGGCAGAGGCGTGAGAGAGAGAGAGAGAGAGAGAGAGAGAAAGAGAGAGAGAGAGTCAGAGAGTGAGAGACAGAAAAACGAAATATGAAATCTGAAGCCAATGAAGCACAATTTCCCTTCGAAGTTTCCCTCCGAAGTCTGAAGCACAATTTTTAAATTTTGTAATTATAATCGCCGACTAAAATTTAGTCAGTAAAAAATAAAATAAAAAAATATATTAAAAGTAACAAAAAAAATATAAATTATTTTTAAAAAATTTAAATAAAAGTAATGGTAGTAGTAATGGTGGTGGTGATGGTGATGGCGAAAGAGATTAGTGGTGAAGTTGTGGTAGTGGTAGTGTAAATGGAGTGGCAGGGGTAAAAGAGAGGTAATGGTAGTAGTAGTAGCAGTAGTAGTAGTGGTGGTAGTAGAGTGGTAGCGATAGTAGTAGTAATGGTAGTCGTAGAGGTGAAGTAGCGACAGTAGAAGTAATAGTGGTGGTGGAATGGTGTTTGCAGTAGTGGTGAAGGTGGTAGAGGAGATGGGTGGTGAGAGAGAGTGATAGACAGAAAAGAAACATAGAGAGAAGAGAGCTGGACGAGAGAGACAGAGAGAGATAGCGAGACGACCAAATGAGCAAGAGAGACATAAAAAGAAAGAGAGATGAATGAGAGAGACAAAGAGAAAGATAGAGAGAAGAGAGATGAGCGAGAGAGATAAAGAGAAGAGAGATGAGTGAGAGACACAGAGAGACACACAGATGAGGGAAAGAGTGAGCAATGTAAACACAATGGGGGAGAGAGATAAACAGACAGATAGACACATAGAAAGAAAGAGAAAGAGAGAAGAGTGAGAGACAGACAAACAGACACAGAGAGAGAAAAAAAGAGAGAAGAGTGATAAGTGAGAGAGACATAAAGAGAGAAAGAGATATAGAGAGACATAGAGAGAAAGAGATGTGAAAAATAGATCAGGCTTGTTAAATTAATATTTTTTAATTTTATTTATTGTTTATACTTTTTACTTTATTGGAGTTTTATGACTCAGTTTATGAAAAAAAAATTACAAAATTTAGAAATAGAGACAGAGATAAAGACAGAGACATAATAGAAAAGAGAAAGAGATAGAGACAGAGACAGAGAGAAACAAGATATGAGTAAGAGATAGACAAAGAGAGAAAGAGAAAAAAGAGATGATCGAGAGAAAGACATAGAAAGAGATAGAGAGAGAGAGAGAGAAAGAAAAGATAGAGAGAGAGAGAGAGAGAGAGAGAGAGAGAGAGAGAGAGAGAAGAGGCGAGGGCAGTGATGTCGGAGAGCGAAAAGAGATGATCGAGAGAAAGACATAGAAAAAGAGAGAGATAAAGAGAGAAGAGAGAGAGAGAGAGCGAGAGAAGAGAGATGAGCAAGAGAGATAGAGAAAAGAGAGATGAACGAAAGAGACAGAAACAGATAGAGAAAGGAGAGAAGAGATAGATGTGTGAGAGACACAGAGAGAGAGACAGACAGACAGATAGACAAACAGATAGATGAGTGAAGGCCTTGAATGCCCAGCCCCCTGCTTTGCTCGCCACTCCCATCTCCAGTCTCTCTGTCTCTCTCTCTTAATATACAAAATCAAGAAAATACAACCCTAGAGAGTGAGAGACAGAAAAACTAAAATCTAAAATCTGAAGCCAATGAAAATAATGTTTTCCTCCCAAGTTTCCCTCCGAAGTCTGAAGCATAATTTTTAAATTTTGTAATTATAATCGGCGACTAAAATTTAGTCGGTAAAAAATATATTAAAAAAATATATTAAAAGTAACAAAAAAAATTCATTATTTAAAAAAAAATTTAAATAAAAGTAACAAATATATTAAAATGATATTTAAATAAAAATATAAGTAATAAAATTATAAATTAAAAATATTAAATTATCTTAAATATTTATCTTAATATTTTTTTTACTGAAAAATATAATCACAAATTGAGCTTTTAATTTTATATTCTTATATTTTATATATAAGAATATATATATATATATATAATAAGAAAGAAAAGAAAAAAAAGAAAATTAAAAAAAAAGAAGGAAAAATTTTTTAAATAAAATTAAAGCAGTGGAACCCGTGTTTTAAATTTTTTTGATGTTTTATTTTATTTAATTTCATTATTTAAATTCTGCCACAAAATATTTAAATTTTATTGATGTTTTATTTTATTTAATTATTAACATTTTTTAAAATAAATTTATTTAAAATTTTAATTAAAAAATAACATATATTTTTATTGATATTTTATTTATTTAATTAAAAAAATAGATTTATTTAATTGCGTAAAAAATCAAATAAAATAAAAGAAAAGCAACTTTTGGCGACTAAATGTTTAGTCGCCAAAGACAAAAATTAATTTTTTATTAAAACATTTTCCGACTAAAGGATTTAGTAGCCGAATGTGTACCTACGGCGACTAAAAGCATTTTTGTCGCTGAAAATCAACTTTTGGCGACTAAATGTTTAGTCGCCAAAGACAAAAATTAATTTTTTGTTAAAACATTTGCCGACTAAAGGATTTGGTAGCCAAATGTATACCTACGGCGACTAAAAGATTTTTTGTCGCTGAAACTTGACATTTGGCGACCAAAAGTTTGGTCGGGAAAGATTAAAAATTAATTTTTTTATTTTCATTCGGCTACCAAACAATTTAGTAGCTAAAGGTACCTCTACGGCTACTAAATTTTTATTTAGTCGCCAATTGTGATATGTTTAGCTACTAAAAATTGTTTTAGTCGCCAATTGTATTATCTTTAGCTACTAAATTTTTTTTAGTAGCCAATAATCAACATTCCCCTACTAAAAAATATTAGTAGCTAAAAAGTTGACTTTTGGCGACTAAAATTATTTTTGGTAGCCAATTCCGTGACTTTTGGCGACTAAATTGATTTTAGTAGCTAAAAGTGGTCGGCAAAAATGCTTTTTCTTGTAGTGTAGTGTGGTGGTGGAGGTGAGAGTAGTGGAGTGAGACTTTAGTTGGGAAAATATTTTTCATCTTTTAGAAATAAAAAAAAGATCTATCAAAACAAACTTGTTTTTCATTGATTATCAAAAATATGTTTTGTAGACTTTCATTTTTCATTGTACCAAATGTATGAAAAAAAAAAACTGGCAAAACAAACAGAGTATAATAGAGTGTGTTAACAATATATAGATTTTGATTGGTTGAGACTCGTGAAGCCTACTATTTTGTGTGGAATTATTATATTGTTTAGATATGAAGTTCACATATTTAGACCATTGTGAGGAAGTTGAATTTCAATTTTTAATGTCCAAATCATGTGAAGCTTTAAAGCAACAAACAACACGTCATTAATAAGAGAATCCAAGGACTATAATAAAAATATATCGAAAATGACATCATTTTTGACACAATATTAATACTAGTCTCAAAACAAATCCTGAAATATTAGAATCCCCCCGTCAGGAGACCTTCAGAAAACTTCCAATGTTGGTTCTAGATTTCCATTCTCCAACGAGCCTAATTATTGTGCCTAGGGCTCAGAAACAAACACAAATAAGCAACCAAACAAGAACCCACAAAGATTTACATAGTTCGGCGAGTCGCCTAAGTCTATAGGCAGCGAAATTTCACTAAAACTGAATAAAGAAATTACAAAATATGTCTCACTCTCAACCTCACCTCACTCACTCTTTTTCTACCACTCTTGGCTAAGACTTGATGCTCTACACTATTTGCTCTTTGTTCCCTCTTTGCACCCCTATTTATATGCATATTTTTGGGGCCAATAGGCATAATATCATGATTCTAATGTATTTGACTCCAGTTTACCTTTGTTTATCTTAATTTGCCTGATGTGATGTATCCATGATGAGAGTTTGATTTTGGTTTGTCTTTGGCATGCTTTAGAGTATATGTTTGCATTAGTAGTAACATCTAAGATTATGTAATTATCTATCTAATCATTTTGTTTAAGGTGTTTGATGCTGCAAATTTTTGGTGAGTTCTCTCTCCCTCTCTCTCTCTCTCTCTTTAATGTAAAATCACTTTCCAAGAGTCCACGGTTTTCAAATGCAGTTAACCCAAGCACTAAATTGTAACAGCTCCAAAATATACGATATAATCCGTAACAAATGAATCCGGATAACGATGACAAAGCAACAATAAACACAATAAGATGAGAGCTCTCTCACAGATGTATGCATAATGATCAGTCAATACATATATTCTTCAAATATAATATGAAATATAAAGCATTAACTACTAACTGGATTTAACATCCTTAGGCAAACACCGACAAAAGAAAATGGTGTAACCCTTGAAACACATATGGCATTCTGCCTAGAAATAAAGGCACGTGGCCCCAATTAAAAGAGCTCCTCTAGCTCGTCTCATCTTCCACGCCAATTCATGATCGTGGCGTACCACTAGTACTTGAAAAGATTTTAAGAACGTGGGATAAACATATAGTCTAGTAGGCAAAATCTTTAATTTCAATTAATATAATTCTTTACATATATATGATCATGATGTTCCAGATTGTACATAGATAATATGGCGTTTATCATTTTGTCCAAAAACACTTAAATATTTCCAAAACTCTTTCATTTACCTTAAAAACTTATATCCGTATTATCCGACACAAGTCTACTCAAATCTAATTACTTCCAAACACTTGCATAATTCAAAATGATTCACACTTACAATTCATCACTCACAAAGTAGTTCAATCTATACTTATACATGCATACCAAAAGTGAATCCGAACACTTACCACCTAGCCTCACTATGTCCCACGTAAACAACCTCACTTTACCAGTTGCTAGCAGGAAATAATGTGGTACCTACTTATAGCTCACCTTCGCTTTACCGATTGCTAGCTAAAAGGAACACGGTATCTATGTATAGCATAACCCCACTTTACCGAATGCTAACTAGAAGGAACTTAGTACCTTTATATAGGTCCTGTTTGGTGTAACTGTTAAAACAGATTATAAATTATAACTTAAGAGATTATATATTATAACTTTAATCAGAAGTTGTTAATCTGTTTGGTATAGTTGTTAGATTATAGATTTAAGTTGCTGAGTAGTGTTTGTTCAATAAACTGCGAAGTAGTTTTTTCAATTAACTTTTATTTTTTATTATTCACTATTTGTCTACATTTCTCATAAAAATAATAATAATATTTTATAGTCCATTTGTGTTTTTTCTATTTTTAAAAAATAAAAAATAAAAAATCTAAGAGTATAATCATGAATTAACATGTCCACAATGAAATTGATAATCGAGTAAGGAGTGAGCGACTTCTCGAATCAACTTTTTGACTTAAAATAAATTATTAGAATCAAAGCTGCTTGAAATAACACCGCAACAAAATCGCCTATAACCACGCTTTTTTAGACAACGTTTTTTGAAAAAAGTCAGAGAAGACATAAAGACACGCGCGTTCCACTTTATTACGGTGCTCGGTTTTCCCACTGTCCCCATTTCTCTTTCCGTCATTTTGTTTTCTCTCTCCATTTCTCTCTCCGTCCTAGATCTAGGGTTTTCTCTGTCTCCTCAGGCTCCTTGAGAGATTCACGGGGTTGATTCCGATCATTTGTGCAGATCTAATTCTAAATCCATTGATTCTTGCATCAATTTGGTTGAAATTTCTTGATAGTTTTTGTTTTCTTATTGATTCTCGATGATTTTGTAGAGGAAGATGGTTCGATTGAGTTGCACAAATCGGGGTTCTGAGACCGCGGAGTGAAGAAGGATGAAGATCATCGGGATTGAGACAGGGATCGATCGAGACCGATCGAGTCGAAAGAGGAAACCAACCAATGAAATGATAGGTTTTTCTGCTCCAAGAAAAGCTCGAGCAGGTGTGGATTAGACTGTTCTGAATCGCCTATTTTGTATTGAGAGATTGGTTAATTTTGCTAATCTTTTTTTGTAGTTTCAGCTTCGATAAAGAGGTCTCATGGCGTTGGATGCGCTCTGCCTGTTGAAGCTCCTCCTCAGTTCTGGTCCTCCCATCGCTACCATCCCTCAGGTCCTCTCTCTCTATAGTGGAGGACAGAGAATCGCGGGCTTTAGGTTTTCTTCACATTCTACACAGCAATGGAGACTCCTGTGAAGTCCTTCAATCCAAACAAGCACTTAAAAGAACAGTAACAATAATAATTTCTTCAATTCCTCCATTCTTTCTCTAAACATATCTCCTTCTTATATATATGTGTGTGTGTATGTAATTGTTTCTTCTCTCTCATTTACTTGTTTGATGTTTATATGATTAGATTTGTAAGCAATTTGACTGGATCTTCCATGCTTGAAGTCATTGCTCTTGTGACTGCTGTGCCTGTGAGTTTTTTTTATTTGTTATTATTATTTTTTTCCCATTCAGAATTGACTAATTCAAAATATGTGAATTTTGTAAATGAGTAAATTTGGTGTTTCTCAGGCTCTGATTCTTCCGCGAGATTGTTTCTGATCCACTGACAAACAAGGTAAATCACACTGATGAATTCTTTGAATTTGGTAATAATTTCACATCTTTCTGTATGTTTGGAAAAATATTTTCAGATTAGTGGTAAACTTTACAAACACTTAACAAGTATAATCATAAACTTTTTTTCATGAATTTGTAATTAATTTTTTAAAATACATCGACATGTGATTTCCCCTAATTTTTTGTGCTGTCTAATCTATTTCTTTTCAATAAGTTGTGTAGGAAATTAATGTATTGATATTATTGATTGATTTCTAATGTTCTTACAAGAGTTCTCTTTTATAGAGGGAAATGGGATACAATGGAGCCATAATGGAGCACTATACCATAATGGATCACTAACTATATCACTAACTATATGGGGCACTAACTATAGCACTAACTAATGGAGCATTAACTAATGTGGAGTAGGTGGAGTAATTGTAGGTGGAGGAGGTAGAAATTGTAGGTGGAGTAGGTAGAAATTGTTACATAGAATTTGTTACATTCAACAGCCCCCCTCAAACTTAAGGGGGTTAGGAACTAACCAACTTGAGTTTGGAGAGAGTAACAAAACAGGAAAAAATAATTTGATAAATAAAATAAAAGTGGATAGGAGACACTGTATGGTCATGTCAGACCGATGTAGAAGACAGTTTATGGGGTCATATCGGACCGTTGTAGAAGATAGTTTATGGGGTCATATCGGACCGATGTAGAAAACAGTTTACGGGGTCATGTCGGACCGTTGTAGAAAAGCGATCTTGGGTCATGTCGGACCGTTGTAGAAGACACTATATGGTATGTCGAACCGTTGTGGCCGAGAACCGAAATCAATGTCGAACAGCCATCGAGTCTTGTCGGACCCATATAGGAGCTAACCGGAATCAATGTCGGGACAGTTTACAGAGTCTTGTCGGACCCATATAGAAGCTAACCGGAATCAATGTCAGGACAGTTTACAGAGTCTTGTCGGACCCATATAGGAGCTAACCGGAATCAATGTCGGGACAGTTTACAGAGTCTTGTCGAACCCTTATAGAAGCTAACTGGAATCAAAGTCGGGACAGTTTACCGAGTCTTGTCGGACCCAAAAAAGGCGTGTCCAATCTTATCAAAAGGCGTGCCATCAAAAGACGTGCCCGACAGCAATCAAAAGTCGAGCCATCAAAAGGCGCGCCGATTTGTCGTCTTGCGTTGAGAGGCGCGTAATACGCGTGTCGGCCTTGCCTATTTAAACCAAGGCGAGGCTGCCGCTGATGCATAACAAACTAGCTGAAAAAACTCTTCGTTCTCTCTGTAACACTTCTGAGAGAGATACTCTGTAACACGCTGTTGCTCGGAAAATGGCTTCTTCTTCCAGCCCCGTTACCCAGAACATAGCCTCTTCGTCCCGTGGTCTCACTCTCTTTCCCGACCTCAACGAGGCCACAAGAGAGATAGCCGGGGCAGTTGCCCTTGAACCTCAACCAAGTGCCCCTAGACCAAGCGCCCCTGGGTTTACGCCGTTGAATTTTCCAATGTTGTCAGTTGAGCAGATAATGGCTGCTCAATCTGATATTGAGGCCAATCATTATACTCTGAAGTCATGTGTTGAGACAATGACGGCGGTCAACAACCTGTCGCACCGGCTTCAGAGTAGAACAAATGAGGTGCAGCAGGTAAAAGCCCAACTGTCTCTGCTCCAGAGCATGTATACGGATGCGGCGAAGATATATGTGTCTTTGAAGGCAGAAAATAAGGAACTGAAGCGGAAGGCCACAGTGATGCTTAGATTTGGAGGTCCTCCATATGTGACGGTGGAGGAGCAACGGAAAGTGAACGTGCTCGGCGGCGTGGGAAACACGGAGGTAGCACCGGCAAGGGATGCCCAAGACAAAGGCAAGAAGAAGAGAATAGCTGAAGAGGCGAAGAAGTGAGGCCGGTTGTTTGTGGTGGTTAGGGGTTATGGTTGTGATGTTGTGTGTTTTTTTTTGTGTAAAATGGTGATCGGGTTTGATTCCCGGCATGAATAAAATAAGGTTGGTGACATTACTGCAATTGGTTTCTCTTTTTGGATGACCCAGATTTTTTTTTTCTGAGTATTCCAATTCTTGGAGAAGAAATCAAAGCCAAATGGCCCCCCCCAGATCCAAATCCCGACAAACTGATGGAAGCAGCTTTTGCAGCCAAAGGGTTAAACTGAGGCGTAGGTGTGGGTAGCACCAATGGTGTATCTGTGTCTCCTTCTCCCTAACCCAAACTGCTGAGAGAGAGAGAGGGGTTGGTTCTCTAATACAATGGATCTTAAGTCATTCAAGCTGGACATTGATGAACTCATAAGTGAGTTCACTGAGAACAATCTAACAACTTTGGCTGATATGAAGAGAGTATGGCTTTCGAGAAAGTTCTCCTTCATATTTGAGGCGAATCCTTCTACAAACTTGGCTATCTTTATGCAATCACTGTATGCTCACTCAATTGGTTACATGGTCTCAACAGCTTCTTTATCACATAGACTGGGTGGTCTCTATTGCCTTTACTGCCTCCATGAAGTTCAACCATTCAAACCTCCTTTCAAAATTTATTTATCTCTGGGGGGGCTGAAAAGACTTAGAAACCTTGTCATTGATGTAAAAGAAAAGGGCATAAAAGTAGCATCTGCTTTGGTCAAACAGATGCTGGAAAGTAATGTGTTCCTTTTTGGGTTTGTGGACATACATGATGGCTCTGTGACTGAGAGGGTAAATGAACTCACAGGTATACAGAATGCTCGTGTTCAAGTTGCACATAAGAAGTTATTTTCAAATACACGGATCGAGAATTTCATCCACATGGACTTGGGTATGGAACTTGACGTTGATGTACTCAAGAAAATGTCCACTGCTTATGCAGTGGCCAAGGAACTGGCAATCAAAGAGGCTAGCGAGCTGGTGGATGTCCAAAACATAAAACACATTGCAGAAAATAAGAAATTGATCGGAGAGGTGATGGAGAAAACTGCTCAAGACTGGAACACCCAGAAAGAATCATTTTATCAACAAACAGGATTAAACCAGGCTGCTGGTGAAGGACCCCAACTATCGAAAGACAAAGAAAACTTTGAACAACAGCGAGACGATGTCAACTTTGAACAGGAAGGCAATGAACATTTTGGACAAGAGAAAGATGGTGAAAACATTGAATAACCAGAAGATGATGAAAAATTTGGTGACGAGCCGGAACGACAGATGTTGTCTGGTGAGGAACTGTAACAGAGATGCCTGTCGGGTGAAAAAAAGAGTACTATCTGCTGAGGAACCAGTACAACGTGTAATGCCTCAAAAATATAGGCGAGGTTAAAATGGAAGATGCAGGGAATTGAAGGTATGTGTAGAAAATTCCAGCGGGCAGCGAAGGCAAGGTTGCCGGCCGGCTGCCCTTAGGCTCTGATACCATGTAGGAAATTAATGTATTGATATTATTGATTGATTTCTAATGTTCTTACAAGAGCTCTCTTTTATAGAGAGAAATGGGATACAATGGAGCTATAATGGAGCACTATACCATAATGGATCACTAACTATATCACTAACTATATGGGGCACTAACTATAGCACTAACTAATGGAGCACTAACTAATGTGGAGTAGGTGGAGTAATTGTAGGTGGAGGAGGTAGAAATTGTAGGTGGAGTAGGTAGAAATTGTTACATATAATTTGTTACATTCAACAAGTTGGCATGCATTTAATTTTGTGATGGGGAGGTGGTTAATTCTTAGGTTTTTATCAAGGATCAAAATTTTGTTTCAGAATGTTGTTTTGGTCTTGGAAAAGGAAACATTTTGGTAAATAAAGGATTTTTTTTTTTCAAAAGAGGGAAAAATTGAAAATTATTTTGAAAAAAGCTAAATAATGCTAATACATTCTCAATAATTAAATAATTGAACATAACACACAGCTATAGAAGAGAAGGCCTATGCAAAAAAAATGTGAAGATGGTGCGGTGATCTGAAAAAGAGACTTGAACAACTTGATAAGAGCTTGGATGACATTTTGCCCTTTTGCTAGTTATTCCAATTTAAAATGCAAAACTCAATTCTAATTATTTCTTAACAAATTCTTTGAGTTTGAATTTACATTGTTTTTAATTTTAAATTTTCGAGTTGACATTAGAAAGGAGAAAGTAAGCATTTCCAAGCTTGCCTAAGAATTACGAGACTTGCCATGAACTTTGAATCACTTAGTTGATATTGCAAAAATGCATGAGTAATCTTTACACGGTTGTTACGGTGACTACTCGAAAATGTTTGACATCTTAGTGGGCCTTGACCTTTTGGCTTTTACAAATTGAGATTAGGGTTGATTGCTCCATCTAACTTATAGGAGCCCTTTAATATATATATATATATTTTATAGACAACATATGGGGTTGCCATACTTTTTATTCATTAGGTCAACTTCTTGTTGGTTGGGATCTAACTGTTGTCTCTAGGCCCATCAGTTTGTCATCACATTTGGATTTATTTGGTTAGTTAGCACAATTTGTTTATTTATGCACACATTTAGAATGCTTGCACTGGAACAGGGTGGATGGTACCATTGTGTTTCATGTTGTATGCTTATGCTGCAAAAGTTTTGTTTTAAACATTGTCAATTTTAAACTTTGACATGTGCAGGGAATCTGCACAAGTCCAGTTTTGTTGTCACTAGTTTTGAAAAGGATTACTTCTAGTAATCTGACTTTCTAAATCAGCAACTAATATTTGCAGGGGTGGTGGTTTGTGCACTCATTGTTTCAGTGCCTAGGAAAAAAAAAAAATTGAAAGTCAAATCTGTAAGATTTTCTTTTGTTTCATGAGCGCACACGCGCGCGCACACACACACACACATATGTTGTAATAACTCATATCTGTTTGAATGCAGATTTGTTTGATTTTGTTTCATGGTGAGTGTTGATTTTGTTTCAGATCTATTCGAATTCCGCTTAGTTATGAATTGATGATTTTGTTCATCAATTTCTAGTTTCACATTTTAGTTTATTTGCAAATTTTATCTTATTAATGAAGTTGAATTTGTTCAGGATTTTATTCTTAGTTTATATTTATTTCCATATTGGAATTTATTAGTTTGGTTTGCCTATATATTGCTTTGGATGAACTATAGTTTATTATTGTCTCTCTTACTGATTGAATATGCACACACAGTCATAGGATTTTATTCCTTTTTCTACATTTTTGTTCCTTTTTCCCCAAAATGATGTATGACCTTGACAGTGTTCTTATTATCAACACCGAGTTTGGAGTGGAATGTGCACCTGCAATTGTATTTTTGAAAAAACATGGAATCAAACCTGTTGTGTACCATGGTATGTCACTCTATTTATTTTGTTTCCCCTATTATAAGGTGCTTTACTTTGGAAGATCAATGTGATACATGAAATAGAGATAGTAATACTTACTGGGAATATATATTAAGTTTTTTGAGAGACTTTTTCTTAACCAATTAGCGTTTTGATAAAACAAAACAATATTTTAGTCAAGTTAGTGTGATCAAGAGAAAGGTGGTCTCTGTTTTGTAGTTTGTTTTTGTCTACTGTTTTTGGAAGTGTTTTGGTTTGGGTCTATCATGGTTTGAAGCTTCATTTTGAGGTTTTGTTTTGGAATGTTTTTGGAAACCCAAATAGCTTTGGGGTTACACTTGGGGACATGTTAAAACATTAGAAGCGTTTTTTTTTTGGTGCAAATAAAGCTGAGTGAAAATATTGACCAGGAGTATTACGGCAGATATGTTAAAACATTAGAAACATAATAGGAGCTTTTCTTTATTCAAGAACCGCTGTCCATTTTTCTTGCTTTTCTCCCACTTTTGCAAGTACCTACTATTTGGGACTTTCAATGAGGATGAAACTAGGTCATGGCTAAAGTCTGAGAAGCATGTGGAAAAAAAAGAATTGGAAGTTGGTTCTTTAACTATTGTGACTGGATTATCTTTTGGGTGGCAATTTAGATTTAATGTTACCTTGCATTGACATATATTTGGTGTTTTTTTTTTTTTTTTTTAATTTTTGGATTGAAGAGTACATATATTTTGTGTAGTAAAAATCTCATGAAATGTGCAATTATATTGGATATATAAAATTGTGATTAGCTTAATGTATGGTTGGCATATGGATATGTAAATTTGAGCCATTTATGTTTTTAGTTAAATTCTCAAGCTGTAAACTTAGTTAATTTTTTTTTTTTGGAGGAATTAATTTCTTTGGTTTATATTCTGTTCTCTTCCCACCCCACCACACGCACACCCAAAAAATAAATAAAAAATAGTGGCGTTTTTTAAATAACGCCACTAAATGACGTCATATATTTGTGACAGAAAGGGAACAGACGTTAAATATTTTGCAGCGTTTAAAAAACGCCGTCTAATATGTTTAGCGACGTTTTTTAAACGTTCTAAAGCTATTGCGGTGGCCGTATCAGCGACGAAAATATTAAACGCCATTGTAAGTTTTTACGGCGTTTTTCAGGCTTTTAGCGGCGTTTTAAAAACGACTCTAAAACTCAAATTTCCTGCAGTGTAAGTTTAACCAAACAGTCCAAAATAACTTTTTAAAAGCCAGAAGCCATAAATTGGCCCAAAAAAGCCCCAGCAAACACCCCCATAGCACAAAACAAATCACAATACAAGTGTATCTCAATTTATTTGCATTTATCACCATTCCCATTACATAATCTAACAAATCATCAAATCACCTAATTATCATCATTTAGTTTGCATATCATGAATCATTCACAAATGGGTTTCAGTTCACCCTATTTCTACAATAATGCAATTCTCTACTGATTGTCAACAACAGTTATCTTTATCAAAATATCCCAAAATAAGCAATATTAGAGCATAACTAACAACAATGTATATAATGATACTCTCAATGACTTCAATAAGGTATAAAATGAATCAATTTCCAAATTGTTATCCATCTTAATCAATAGTTCAAATTCTTATCATTTAATCAAATTACATCTTTCAATTCTAATTTCTCAAAATGATTACAAATTTCTAATTTTCGCAATTTATACAATGTCTTGTATTTCATAATGGTTCAATTACATTAACACAATTGTCATCCATTTCCAACAATTCCAAAGTTTCAATTAATAACATTTCTCATCAATTTCATATATATAATTAAATTTTCCATTTTTCCCAATTTCACGAAGTTCATGTATATTAGATCTTTTCCTCAATTTAGGGCTTTTTCAATTTTGAATACCTAATGCTTAATTAATTTTAGAAATCTACATTTCATAAGAAAATTTAAAAGAAATACTTTGTACATTCCCAAACTCAAGATTTCACATTTCATGCTTTGAAAATTTCTACACATTTCCTAAATTTATGCAAGAAAATACCACATATCCATCTATAAAATTACTTAAGAGAAATTAACGAAATCCTTAGCTCAAATAGAGAAGAGGAGAAAGAAAGCCCGAAAAATTGAACGTGCTGAAGTTGCAATCACTCCTGATCAAAATGAAGCTCTTGACATGCTCTATATTTCGTATCAAATGAGCAAAGTGAAACTCTAACTCTAACTATGGTGGATCAAAATTTTTGTAGAGTTTGGGTAAAGTTTTAAGAGATGAGAGAACTACGAGAGAGAGAGAGAGAGAGAGAGAGAGAAAAAAGTGAGGAAAGATAGAGAGTTTGGGTCAATATAAAGTGTAAGGGCAAAAAGTGGGTTTGGGCCCACAAATTTGGCTTAAAATGATAGCTTTTATGCGCTAAATTTGAATAGACCGCTCGAGCGACTAAAGTTGTGCCCAAGCAGTGATTGAAGGCTTGTGAGATCTTTACTTTCTGAAACAGACCCTCGAGCGGTCAAATGTGCGCTTGAGCAATGAATTGGTGCTTTCAGGATCTCAGTCAATTTTGAAAATTAGAGCTGCCTAGGTCTATGGACTGCTTGAGCAACAAAAGTTGCGCTCGAGCGAAATGCACTAACAACTTAGGTACTCAAACTTCAAACGGGCATATCTCTCTCGTTTGAACTCCATTTTGGGATGTTCTTATGTCTAAATAGAAGCCCCGAAAATAAGCTTTCCAATGTTTCTAGCCTTCATCAAGATTCAAAATGTGGAGAGAGAAAAATGATAAAAGAGTGAAGGCTACTCAAGAAATAAATATCCGAATTGAAGGTTTTGGTCCAATCTTACTCAACCGTCATGATAACACATCAATCAATTCTCTAATATCAATTAAGGAGGTTCTCAATTATGACAATCAAAGAGCCAAATGTACTTCTATTAACTTAAGGAGTTTGAAGTGCTACAATTTGAATTGATCGTCTGAACTTTATACTTTATGAAGATTGATAGGATTTGGTAAACAGACCTTCAGGGCTTCAGAGGTTTAAATTGTTGTGAAAATTGTGTATTTAAATAAAACAAACATATTCATATTTAATTAAATTGATTTATAGAATGAGAAATCATGGGACTAAATCATACAACTTGATGAACATAAATATTCAATAAAACAAAATATTAAAACAAAATAGTAATAGGAAGCAAACCAAAGCCTATGTGATACCACAGTCTCCTTAAAACAGATTCACTGCCTCACCGTGGGTGCTGGAGGTATGTCGGCGTCTGTCTCCCAAGATATGACGGTTAGAACCCACTAACACAGAAGCACCTTTTGTTTAGTTCCGGCGAACTAACAATGGCAGCACTCTTTCGCACAGGAAGAAGATTATAGGAACAAACTGACTGTATAGTATAAGAGCCAAAATTCTGTATTCCAATCGAAGAGGATGATCTCCTTTTATACATAATGGAGGAGACAAGATGAGCCTTTCTATAACAAATGCAAAATTCATTTTTTGCCAACCTGAAGAAGTAATGTAAGGAAAATTGATGGTGTAAATCACCATCTTAAGTGTAGAGGTTACACACAATATAGACTTGTGTATATATCTGTAGCCACCACATGGACTTAGCCTAAAAAGATTAGGTTGGTGGACCACCAATCTGGCTCAACCTAATCCTAACTCAGAGTAAGCCTCAAGCCCAAGTCCAAGTCCCAAGATCCATGATCCACAACCCATGACACACAGACTACAGACCATGGACTACGGACTGAACCCGATTCGATCTAGTCTAGGCGGGCGAGCGGGCGGTGAACGAGCACGCATGTGGCAATTTTTGCATAACCAACTTGGACCATAGTTTTGGCCCAAGCGCATCCTTGAATCATCCATTACTCATTTCCTTCGGAAAATTTGGATGTCCCGAAGGGTTCATGCCCTTATCTAAAACTTGGGATTTAAACACCCATTAATGTTTTCCTCTACAATCAATGTAGGATAGGTAGTTATACACTATTCCTAATACCTCATTCATGAGGCCAACTTTATGAGACAATTTTTCATTCAATTCTTTATGATTTTTGGTTATTCTTTTTGTAATGTAAAGATTTTGTTACAAAGAATCTAAACCCATTTGATCCCATCTCAACCAGTGGTTGGGACCTACTTTAATTTCCTATTAAAGTCACCATAAAATCATTTTTTTCAAGAATCCTCCACATGGATAAAAATTGACCAAATAAAGAAAACTGTACAACATTTAACAACAAAGACTCAGAGAAAGAGCACGCAGACTAATCCTGCATCAGAAAAGGTAATTATTGGCCTTGAACCTTTAATAGTGAAAGCCTATCGGATTTACTGGCTAACTAGTGAATATGATGTCTTGAACTGATACATCGTTTGTGTAAACCATGACAACAGACCTCATGCAAGAGTCGATCCAACCATTGTTCTTGTTCTCATTCTTTGTGTTCGGTATAGCCTTGGAACATTAGCTTTGGATTAGTGAGTGTTTTTAAAAATTGACCTTGTCAATTCTTAAAGAAGCTACCCCACTTTGTACTCACATCGGTGACCTACCCCCACAGGGTATTCAAATCACTTAGGTCATTAAAAGCATTAGCTTAACCTACTACCCCCACAGGGTATCACTATATAAAGGAATGGGCAAGAGGATTTACCTCTTTAGTGATCCATCTATCACACGCAGTTAGGTTGTCTCTTTGAACCTAGGTCTTGGAATCTCCAGTCAATTAGGTTGGATTTTCCGCTTTGATAACATTTACTAAAGGCCTCAATCCTATTTCCCTTGACGACGTTTTCACTAACTCTCGAGTTAACCATTTACTTAGCGGATCCGCAATGTTGTCCTTAGACTTTACATAGTCTAGAGAGATAACTCCATTAGAGAGTAGTTATCGTATGGAATTATGTCTACGCCGGATATGTCTAGACTTTCCATTATATATATTACTTTGTGTCCGACTAATCGCGATTGGCTATCACAATGAATACAAGCACAGGTTTCGGCCAACGTGAAATATCTTCAATGAATTGGTGAAGCCATTCAACTTCTTTTCTTTATCCAAAGTAATAAACTTAGATTCCATCGTTGATCTCGATATACACGCTTGCTTGGAAGATTTCTAAGACACGGCTACCCTTACGAGGAAACACATAATCACAAGTGGATTTGGAGTCCTCTATATCAGGTATCCAATTAGCGTCACTATACCCTTCTAGTATCGCTAGGTATTTGGTATAATGCAACCTATAATCCTGGGTGTAGCAGAGATAACCAAACACTGGCATAGTGCCCTTCCAATGAGTAACATTTGGATTACTCGTATATCCACTAAGCCTGCTAACAGAGTAGGCTATATCCGGCCTTGTATAACTCATCAGATACATCAAACTCCCAATGATTGAAGAATATTCTAGTTGAGAGACACTCACACCATTATTCTTGGTCAAATGTAAAGTCAAGCCTACCAGTGTACTTGACACACTTGTATCTAATTTATCAAATTTCTCAAGTATCTTTTCAACATAATAAGATTGAGAATGATGTTCTGGTAATCTTAATACCCAGAATTATATTTCCAAGGGTCATATCTTTCATGTCAAACTTAGAGTTTAATAATCTTTTGGTAGTTCTAATCATCTCATTATTACTACCAACAATGAGTATGTCATCAATGTATAGACACAAAATGACATAACCTCTGTCAGTGTCTTTGACATATACATATTTATTACACTTATTGATTCTAAACCTATTTGACGACATAGCATTGTCAAACTTCTCATGCCATGGCTTAGGAGCTTGCTTCAAATCATATAATGATTCGACAAGCTTACAGACTTTCTTACTTTGCCCTGAAATAGAAAACCCCTCGAGTTGCTCCATGTAGATTTCTTTATCTAAATCTCGATTTAAGAAAGTTGTGTTTACATCCATCTGATGTATCTCCAGACCACGTAAAGCTGCTATCGTAATCACCATGCGAATGGATGTAATCCTTGTCACAGGTGAATATGTATCAAAGTAATTCAGGCCTTCTCGATGCCTGTATCCTTTGATAATTAGTCTAGCTTTATACTTATCAATTGACCCATCAACCTTCATCTTTCTCCTAAAGATCCACTTACTACCTAAGGCCTTATTACCTAGGGCTAGATCAACTAACTCCCAAGTGTGGTTCTGTAAGATGGAATCAACTTCACTTTTAATCACTTCTTTCCACAAAGGACTTTTAGGTGAAGTCACAACTTCATGGAAAGTTTGAGGTTCTCCCTCTAACATATAAGTCAAGAAGTTCAGACCAAAGGACTTGGAAGTCCTAGCCCTCTTACTCCTTCTTAGCTCATCTACTTTCTCATCTTGATCACTATCACTAGGATCATCTTCAAGTTCCTTCTTAGAACTTTGATCCTTTGCTCGAGTTTAGTAAGGAAACATGTCCTCAAAGAAAGATGTATCCCTTGACTCCATAATGGTATTCTTGTGTATATCTAAAATATCAGACTTGTACACAAGGAACCTATAAATACTACTATTTTGTGCATAACCAATGAATATACAATCCATGGTTTTTGGACCTATCCTAACCCTCTTAGGTGTAGGTACCGCCACTTTCATAAGACACCCCTACATTCATAGGAAATTATAGGAAGGCTTACGGCCTTTCCATAATTTATAAGGAGTCTCGTCTACTTTCTTACGAGATATTCTATTTAAAATGCAATTCATGGAAGAATCACTTCCCCCCACAAGTTCTATGGCAACCTAGAACTTATTAACATTGCATTCATCACTTCTTTCAATGCCCTATTTTTCTGCTCAGCCACACAATTTGGTTGGAGGGAATAAGGCACTGTAGTTTGGTAGATAATTCTAGATTGAGCACAAATCTCAATAAATAGCGATTCATACTCTCCACTACTATCACTTCTTAAAGCCTTAATCTTTCGGCTTAGTTGATTCTCAATTTCATTCTTAAAAAGAATAAACTTATCAATCGCTTCATCTTTGCTTTTTAAGCAAATACACATGACAGTATTTAGTGCAATCATCAACAAAAATGATGAAATACTCGTTACCACCATGTGATTATCGACTTTCAAGTCACACACATCACTATATGCGAATCTAAAGGCTCGATACTTCTTTCAATAGAATGAAATGAAGTCCTTGTTAATTTTGCTTCTACATAAGTTTCACACTTATGATTTGGATTAATCTTAAAAGATAGTATGTGATCTAAGTTGATTAATCTACGTAAAGGGTCAAAATTCACATGACCTAGTCTATTATACCATAATTGAGGACTCAAGCATATAAATAGAAAAAGAAGCTTTCTCATTCATTTTCAGGATAATAGCCATTACATTGAGCTTAAACATACCGCTCAACATATACCCCTTATCCACATAGACTCTGCTCTTGGTTAACACGACCTTATCAGACTAAAAAACCATGCAGAAGCCATGCTTGCTTAAGAGAGACCCTGATATAAGGTTCTTACGAATGTCCAACACAAAAAGGACATCGTTCAGAGTCAGCTCTTCTTCTAAAGTCATCTTGAGGACTACCTTGCCTTTACCCTTAACAGTTGATGTTATAGAATTCCCCATGAACAATTTCTCACCATTTGAAACTGGTTTGAAAGTTGTGAATATCTTTTCTCGATCTGAGATGTAGTGACTGGTCCTAGTGTCTACCCTCTATTCCTTTGGGTTGGACCCCACCATGTTCACCTTTGAGACTATAGCAGATAGATGCATGTCGTCCACAACTTGTGACAAATCCTCCATCTTAGCCATGTGAGCCCGACGTTTGTTTTGTGGAAGGTTCTTCTTATAAGGCTTTTTCTTTTTGCGGCAATCAACCGCCCGATGCCCATCATTTCCACAGTTGAAGAACTTTTCATTGAACCTAAAAGTAGGTTCCTGCGACTTGTAGACCGGCCTTTTGGAGACACCACCTCTAGCTTCCAACTTTAAGCTTTTGTTGGTTAGTGGATTCTTCTTAACCCTTGAGGACTGGCCATGCTCAACCATGTTTGCTTTCACAGTGAAGGTACTCCTCCCTTTCTTCCTGGTGTCTTCCTCAATGCGGAGCCTGACAAGGAGCTCTTCGATTGTCATGTCCTTTCATATGTGCTTCAAGTAGTTCTTGAAGTCTTTCCAGCCGTTAGGCAGTTTCTTAATCAAAGCAGCTATCTGGAATGATTCATTCAGCAACATTCCCTCTGCATGAATCTCGTGCAGAATTATTTGGAAATCTTGGACTTGGCTGATGACGGTTTTAGAGTCCACCATTTTGAAATCCGAAAACCGACCAATGACAAATTTCTTTGCCCCATCATGCTCGATTTTGTACTTCTTGTCCAAAGCATCCCACAGCTCCTTTGCTGACTTCTTGGCATAAAATACATTGAAAAATGTATCTTCTAAGCCATTCAGAACATAGTTTCGGCAAAAGAAGTTTGACTACTTCCAAGCATCCAATGCCATGAGCTTCTTCTTGTCTTGCTCATTCTCTTCCACGGTTGGTGGATCTTTCCTCAAAAACCTCGTAAGGTTAAGAGTAGTTAGGTAGAATAGCATTTTTTGTTGCAACCTCTTGAAATTCACTCCAGTGAACTTCTCTGGGCGTTTATGATGGTTGAGAGGTCCTCCCGAAATAGCAGAAGCATCAACAGGAATGACCACAGAGGTCACAATAGGGGTTGGCAAGCAAGTTGACCCGGGGTTCTGATCCCCACCAACATTAGCAACAATAACATTAGTTCCAGTTGCCATTTCTGAAAAATACAACAGAATTTCACTATTTTGTGTTTCTAAAAACTAAACTTAACACTAGAAAATTTCAAAATTAGAAATTTAATTTAAAACTAGTCTCACCACTTACCTTATAATCGAACATGGTCGGGAAAGTTTCCAAGAAGACTGGAGGGGTCACATCGATCCCATTTAAGACCTAGCTAATCGTAGACAAAACTTTCAAGAGCATGTTGACTCCTAGTCTATGGGAAACAAATTTAGAATTAAGTTTTCCATGAAATAAACTGGGTTAAAACAAACGAAGTTTCAAAACTTACAAGCAACTAAAAATTGCTAACCAAATTATAAGCAATTAAAAATTACAACAACAAATTACAAGCAAATAAAATGCTTCCAAAAAATTACAAGCTAACAAACTTGCCTCAACATATTGGTAAATTAACCACTACTAAACACAAGGGACAAATTGCTTCAAATATAAAGAAAAGTAACCAATCCAAATTAGGATTCTTTTGGTCCAAAAAATTCCTTTTCACGCTTAGGTATTTATGTTCAACAAAAAGGATAGTAGTCCAAATTTTTGGTTTCTGAGTCCCAAATTTTATTCATTTGGGTTTTTTTTTTTCCCCATTCCCTTTCGCACAGGTATTCTTGTAAAGAAAGGTAGCAGAAAAATACAACAAAATAGAAAATGAATAATTGAAAGAAACTATAAAAGTAATAAATTATTTAATACCTTCTAGCAATCTATTTAATAGCAAAATTAACTAATGAATTAAAATGTTAGACAAGTTATAAAAAAAAAATTATAACTCCAAATAATTAAATTAAAATTAATAGGCAAGAGTTACATATGAAATTATTACACAATAAACATATAAATAATTGTAGCAATTAACATGCAAATAATTTTAGAAATAAAATTATGTAACTAATTCTAGAACTAAACTCATACAAATGCTTTTAGAAAATAATAAGCATGTAACTAAACTAAAATCTAGAAAATTTAGAACATGAAAATTATCTACAAATCTATGATCTAATAAAAAAATGTAAATTAAACTAGAATTTAGAAAATATGAAAATGTATATTGTGGAAGGAAAAAACGAATCAATATAGCGCAGGATTGGAATTCCTGGCCGGGCAGCAGGAAAACAGCATCGCCAGCAAAAGAAAAGGTCAGCCCAGGATAGTTTGAGTCTCGCCTGGCAGCCCAGGACCAGATTAGGCCAAAGAAGTTTTAGGACAGGAGAAAGGCAACAGAAAGCACACCCAAGAAGGGCACAGACCCAGTCAACCCACATTCCTTTATTTTAGGCATAACCAATTCCTAGAAATCTGCATATGGTGGAACATAATCCTTAAGGGAAGGGGGTTGATGTGAGGAGTGGGGGGAAGCCTAATAGCCCACAATGGTTATTAGGAGCAAGCTATAAAAAGGGAAGCAATCATCACAATGGAGGTATGAAACACTTCTACTTGAACCCTACTAAGATAATCCTGCACATTTACCTACCTTTGTCACTAACTTAGGCATCGGAGGGTTCCCAAGCTGCTTCAGCTGCCTCCTTTACCTCTATCTAAGTGTTTTTCAAGTCAGGAATCAATCTATCTCCATCGTCACACTTTGTAGCCTAAGTGTTTCGATTTTTCCCCACCATAATTTGACGCCGTCTGTGGGAATTCTGTAGCCAAAAGCCTAGCTCTACTTGCAGAGATTCCAGATTATCCATGGTAGTGGAAGATGCCAACCCATTTATTGAGGATGAACATGATGGGAACCTCTCCCCAAGCCAATGAAGGCTCCCTTTGAATGTCGAAACAATGCGAACAAGAAGAGAGAAACCTGCTTGCCATTGAAAACTCAGAAAGCATCATGTCACGCCCCCAAACTCGCCCCTAAAAGTTTGGGCATGACCTGTTCAGAAATGGACACTTGGCCTGCTTTACATACAAATACACGGGGCCTGATCGAAAGTACGTAAGTAATGATACATATAAAACCCATTGAGCTACTTCTACATGCCAGGATCTCATACATCACAAGCACCATATAAGATAGATAAAGTCCCCAAAGGACAATTTCCCTTAGCTGTTATACACATACACATATACATATACAGTCCCAGCCTTAACATCAGGCGTATACAAAACCATTGAAGTTATATACATTTAATCCTTGGACAGGCAATCAAAAGTAGGCCAACCAACTTAATAAATGCCACAAAATAAATGGCCTCGTAAAGTGCATGGACACATGAGGGTTGGCAAAAGGAAACGGGTGTCATGGCTAGGACTGACCACCTGGTTGGTTACCTACAGAAACAGACATAACACAGAGTAAGCCAGGCTCAGTGAATAGTAATACTTAAATAAAACAATGCTTAACTTGAAACATAATAAATCAATGCGTTTGAAAGTGCACACATAGAGGGTCTGCTTCTGTACTAATTTCATAACGGCCTTGGGCCCAGTCTTGAAACATAATGACTTGAAGCATAACATCTTGAAACATGATGGCTATAAGCCCTTAAGCCTTGATGGCACAAAGCCCTTAAAGATGGTGGCATTAAGCCCTTGAACATGGTGGCACGAGGCCCTTGAATAGGTTGGCATTAAGCCCTTGAATCATTTGGCATTAAGCCCTTGAATCACTTGGCATTAAGCCCTTGAACATGCTTGTATGAATTCAAGAGGTGTCTCACACGGACTCTAGAGGTGACTTACATTGTAGCACTTAGTTCCGTGTAGCACTTTGTTTCATATCATAATAACAGAACAACTTGCTTTTAGAGTCTTCTGAATGAGCGTATTTTCTTTCCCATTTCTTTCTTTACATACTTTGAAACATTAGCATAGTTACATATCATACGTGAACACAATACTCATGACAATCATTGGCTACATGTGAAGCATATAATGGTACTACTATTCACAGTGTTGTGATGGTGTGCTTGTTCCTCCCAGGGTGTGCCCTGGACACATTCAAAACTTACATTTTAGTTCATCTTTCATAGCAAATCACTTTCTGTTTCGCTTTATTTCGAGGGAGTTTATAAATATTGAAAAGGCATCAAATATACATTCTGACAACATTAGAGGGTCCTACACGCAAAACGGAGCAGACAGTATTTTTCAGCATGAGCCGCACATGCAGCTGTGAGCCCCGCACGTGCGGCAGTTGGCCTCGCACGTGCGGCTTTAATGTCCCGCACGTGCCTTTTAGGTAGAACCAAAACCCAAAAATTGCAACATTTGCCGCGTCGTGATGAACCCCTTGCGTCTTGGCGATTCCCTGTTGTTCGAAAATTGCTACAAAACCCCATCTTTTGGTACATCTTCATAAGGCTCAAATTAACATTCTAAATTGATAATACATAGCCTAAAATTCATGTTAGCAAAGACTTCTAATACACATATTAATCTAGCTAAGCACTTATTCTTGAATTCTTAACCATAATCGAATTTCTTTTGCATTCAACATCACACAACATCATATCTCTCTACATATAGGTAAGTTCTTCATAACCTTCATAAGAAGTAAGAATAAAAGCTAGTCTTTCCACATATATGCATAAGCAACTCAATTAAACATCAATCAATTGAGAAATTTACTTTAATCTCCACACACTCTAATTCACATAATCATCCAAAGAGATCATTTAAGAAAGAACTCAACGAGAGAGTATAATTTAAGCAAAACACACACATATACCTTGAATCTTTACTTCTATTATCCTCCACAAGCTCCTTACCTTAGTTCTTGATGTCTCTCTTCTTCTCTAACTTTTCCCTCTCAAGAAATATGTGAGATGATGTATGTATAGATAGGTCTAAATACTTGTCCAGGGAGCATATATATAGAAGGTGAATAAGGACGAAATTTAATCGTTTAATCATCCCCAAATTGAAATTTCACAGAAGTGCTTAATATTACCTAAAATTTATGCTGATCACATATATGAAATCAATTTCGGATAATTAAGCCCCTAAAGCTTCCAATTTCTGATTCGAACATTCTAATGTAACAAATACCCTTCTTGTTAAACATGGGATTCACTTACTTACTTTAATTTCTCATAGGATTTCACAATAAGCATTCAAAAACACAAAATAGGGTCTAAAAATATTTCAGAAAACATGTACGAGGGTCGGGTTATTACACATCAATTGGGCACAAGAGTTGGCTAGCCACGATCGAACCATATGTGCTATAAACCAATAGCTTAAGAAGCTTTGACCAAGTTAGGGTCTGAGTAAGATCGAGAACCGACCACTTTGGTGCCCCAAGGACAAAATGAGGGATACTCGTGCCCCCTAAGAAATAAGCATTCACAATGATCTAAAATGAGGACGCGGACTGAGGCAAACCCGAGACCTGTACTGACCCGTAGGGCTAACGAAACCAGTAACGTGGCGAGTAGTCTGCCTTGATTTGAGGGGCACCACTAGACCTCTTCCAAACAAAAGGAGTATCAAATAGAGGACTACGTCTGTTCAGACGACGTACGATCCTTCTACACAAAAGGGAAGTAACAAGAGGAAAATGTCCAATGAGGTTAGGTCCAACCCAGAGTTTTGACTTTCCTATAGAGGACATAAGGGCATTTATTAACACTCGGAGGTAGGAGAGGACAGCCCAGGACCAGACCAGATAGCACTCTAGATCAATTGTAGAAATATCAGGATAGAATAACCCACAGGACATGCCAGGCAGCAAGGTCGTTAGTGGCAAGATTACCAGTCACAGGGCTCCACGGAAGATCAATACATGGCGAACCGAAGAAGTTACCCAATCAGATCGCAAAATTTGAAGTCCTGTTCGGAAACAGATAGAAGGGATTGCTTTCAGAGTAACTAATAGTAGACTGGTCCTCCTAGTGTCGCCATTCACAAAAAGGATTTCCACGGTAGAATCGCAAAAAAAGTTTAGTATCCCAAAGTTCGAACTCTGTGATGGAAGATCAGACCCCTTAGACCACCTGCGCCACTACCGCTGATGGGTCATTTTACACACCAAAAATAAACACTAAACTATACCAAATTCCTTAGAATAACGATAAGTCCAAGTATCGATCCATAGGGACAAACGGAAAATTAAACTAATTTAAATGTTAAATTCCTAAATTAATTTTGATGAAAAAGAGGGTTGTTCATAACCTAATGATAATTAAATTAAACAAAGCGAATAAACTAGCAATTATAAGTAAAGATTAAGTTACTGATTTTGGGAAAAGCCTAGGGTAATGAATTCACCACTTGTTACATAAATAAGGTTTCAATTTGAAAATCAATTATGTTACGGTTCAAACTAAATAATACTTCGCAACTACAAGTTCAAAGCATTGATCAAGAAAATTAACACATTTAATGTATATGCACGAACCATCTCAAGTAGTACGAGTCATTCGCTCTAAACTACGGTAGCAACATGACTCGTCCCTCGTAGTATGGCTCGTCTCATACTTTGAACATGAAATAATAGAAAACCATTGTATGGAAAACATTCAACAATCACAGAAAGTATAATACTTGATGAAATAATGGAAAATTATATTTGAAAACTTCTTGAGAACTATACAGCTCTTCAAACCATTACATAAAAGAAAACCAAAAAGAAAATCCTATTTATTTGGCTAGGGTTTCATCAAAACCCTAGAAATATGAGCCTAGCCACACATGGAGGTGTGGGAAAAAGTAGTAGAAGAAGAAGCCTCCATGAAAATTGCCCTTGAAGCTTGTGAATCCCCTTTTCCAAAACCCTAGCCCTTCTTTTCCTTGAAATATTTTTGAACCCTAATTACAGCCTCTTTTCTTCTTTTTATTCCCAGCAAAACAGACTTGAATTTTCACGCACGGAATCGTAGGTAGGCTGCTCGAGCGCTCCTAATTTTGGCTCGAGTGGTGGTGGGCCGCACGTGCGGTGAGGTGGCAAGCAGGGAATTTTCAGTACTCGCACGGAGAATCTGCTTTTGCCCCACTTTTTCTTTGAATTTGCAAGTTGCCTTCCAAATCTGTACAAGTGCACAAAACACATCATCTCCACCAAATAAACAAAATTCAAAGACTATAAATGTAACTTAAGCGACCTCAATGTGGTACCTTTCGGCCTACATCACATCCCGCAACTTACATTTTGCTAGTCCTCGAGCAAAACAATAGAAAGGAAAAAAAAAAAACTCTAAGCCACTTTCATAGGGATCACAATTGCATTTAACATATGCAACAAGCCTTTAAACAAAAAGGTTACCCCAAATGGACGAGTATAGTCTAGTGAGGGTTTCCAGAAATGATACCCACAAACATCAACATATTCGCATTTACTCAACAATATGTAATCACATTACTCCAACTATCAATTAACTTATGTGTCAACTACAATGTCATATTAAGACATGATGAGTCAATAAAGGCACAGTGGACAAGCATGAAGGAATCTATTGAGCAAGAACCATAATTTAGTTATTACAAAAATTAAGTCCCTTGTACTTATGAATGCTAGTAAACGCATCATCAATGCCTTTGGTGTAAAGTACAATCCCCATAACTTGTTAACTATCCACTATAATAGCGCAGTATAACTCATAATAACACCCAACATATACAGAATAACTAAACTTTTGTAACTAGAATTCTCAAATTTTTATTTTTTTATTTTTTATTTTTTTAAGACAGTGCAATGTCTTAATTCATTAAGCTTTCTAATCAACCTATGTAGCAAGCCATGGGCCAATAGCTCCCAAACTAGACAGTTTTAGGGAACTAGGTGTGAAGACAACCCTATGGGCTTAGTAACTCGAGTTGAAAAGGCAACGAATCTGAATAAGTCATTATTTTTCCTTAACTGTGTAATGTCTAGGTCCCTTAAGCTTTCTAATTAACCCATGTAGCAAGTATTGGGTTAATGACTCCCAAACCAGACGGTTTTAGGGCACTAGGTATAGAGACACCCCTATGAGCTTAACAACTCAAGTTAAAGAAGTTACGAATCCAAACAAGTCAAGTTTCTATATATATATATATATGTATATTGTTTTTGTGAGAATCCAAGCTACTCAATTATTCTTTTCTGTAACACTAGCAATTATCAATAATGTACACTAGGGATTAGAATAAAGAGGTCACCGCTATGAAAGTGTGTTCATGTGAATCAAGGCATACTCATGACAAGTGTACTAATACCACAAATACAAACAACTCTCATAGTGCAAACATCACATGTGAGTATTTACCTAATAAACCCTTTTCATACAAGTCCACTATGTTCCCCAATTAACATATGCTTATATCACCACCATACTGGCAAACAGCGAACATCAAGTGAAGTGGTGTAATCAAGTACAACAAGTACAAACATGAATTGTAAGTACAAATACCCTCACCCCCCAACTGGAATACAACATTGTCCTCAATATAAGCAACTATAAAGTAGCTAGTAAAATGAGAAAGAGAGAGGATATTACCATAAGGTGTAGGTGCACATCTAGTGAGGCAGGGACGAACCAAACACACACAAACACACTATTTTTGTTTTTGTTTTTTGTTTTTTATTGTTTTATTTTTTTTACTGTACAGTAGAAAAAGGAAAAGAAAAATAAAATAAAAATATCACTGATTTGGATTCGACGGTAGTGGGAAGTACTGCACAAATAAGGCATGCATCAACATCCAAGTCTCGAATGCCTCATCATGAACCCTAGCTCCAAGCTGAACAAAACGCTGTTGACTTGACTCCTGTTATGCGTAGAAGTCAATTTGCAGAGATGCAACTTGTAGAGACCCTAATTTTTGGTAATTATACATGAAACCCTGAGCCTTAGGTTAATAGCATTTTAGCCCCTAGTTTTGTAAAAGTCTGCAAAATGGCTCAATAAATAATAAGTTTCCTGTATATTATCATAATTAAATCCTAGAACACCACTTTATAATTGGAAATATCCTAAAACTTGTTTTTTTATTTTTTTATTTTATGTCGTAGTTTCTAAATTAATTCATACATTTTATTTTTTTGTTCTTTCATTTATTATTTATTTGAATAAGTCTTGTACAAACGGTCTAAGCGAACCCTTAGGTTGACACAGATGTATTCAAACTCTATGCGGTGGTTTCAAGGTGTAAGTGAGCCTTTTGGTATGGTATGTGCAGGGTATAACCGAGAGGTGGGCATAGGTGGTAAGGTCTGCAAAGCAGCAAAAGAGGGAGTTCTGAATAGTCCAGTGTTCAATCCTTGTGGTTGGGTAGAAGGATCTCTTTGGGAGATTCTAGATGTCTAGCCTAACTACTAATTCACAGAACCTTATTGTATTATTGTATGTTATGTTACCCGATTCGTTCTGTGTATGGTTGATTGGTTGATAGAAGGTATGGGGGTGTGTGTGTTTTTATTGGGCATTCCAAGCTCATGGTATGTCATGTTAGGTGAGGAAGTAGTTTATAATGGTGAAGGTTATCCTGAAGGCAATCAAAATGAAGTGTTGGAGCTGTGGTTCACTTGAAGACTTAGACTAGTTTTTTTTTTTTTTCCTTGAATAGTGGAACACAAATGAATTATCTATGCTTTTAACTTTGCTTGTATATGTAAATTAAAATATTTTGGTTATTTATCTTGTTTGAGTTGTATTTTGTACATATTTTTTTTTACGATCTCAAATTTTAGGGCGTGACACAACTGACTACTGATACTCGAGTTGATAGGCATTAACCTAGTCAAATGTCATCTGCGAGTAATCTCTATATGCCTGATAGTTTGTCCGGAGATCCACCACATATTGTTGAATGGCGGCTTGATTATCCAAAATAGCTTGATATTGCGTGCACGTCATGTGAAATGGTGGTGGTTCTGGAACGGCAACGGGCTCTGCCAGAACATCATTGGGATTGGTCGGTGCATCAGGGATGACTAGTGAAGGCGGCAGACGAGTAGTGGTTTGGCGCCATTGGGTTTTAGCATAGAGCGTTGGTGGCTGAATTTGAACTCATTGGGGTCGAGTGGGTAAGTCCCTTGGCCTTTGATGAGTGCTGCAATGAGATTGGTGAAGGGGAGGGCCCATGTAGAACCGCCTCGGGTGTTGCAAAATTTGACTTCGTTCAATATGCGAGCCATTTGGTTAAAGATCAATGAAGGAATGTGGACCAAAACCCGAAATCAGATCAATACAAGGTGTAGAGGAAGTCCCCTCGCTGCTCTTCCTTGTGACCTAGAGGTACGACATCCTTTTTGATAACCACATCAAGGAAGAGGAGGCGGCATTGTAAGTTAGCCCAACGGATGTTGATGAGGTTGTCATTATTCTGCCACTCCTCATAGAATTCAGTCACTAGTACTGGGACTGTGAGTTCCTGAGTGAACACCGGGAACTACTTTGCATTGATAGTGTCCATTGAGTAGTTTAGAACCTTAGCAATGGAAGCTGGTATGACAGCTAACTCCACCCCGTCAATAATCCGTCAACAATGGAAAAAAGGGCTCATGTGGCCTCGTCACTGATATACATGTTCTGATAAAATAACCGCACAATGCAAGGATATATTGGTTTAGTGACGTTGCAGACACCTAGTAGACCCCGGTCTTCAAGTTGTTGCACACTCCACGTAGTGGGTTGATGGCGCTGAAAGAAGGCCATGTCAAAGGGTGTGTAAGTGGCAATTTGTTTGTTGGCCCAGATGGCGGTTGGCGCATCCCTGGTTGCTATGTTGGTATTGCAAGGCCATTTGGGTTCTCGGCAAGACGATGAAACCATACTTGCAAAAAAATAATACAACCAACACAACAAAAAATGTGGAACTATTACATCAAAACTCATCAAATATCGTATGCATGCACGAATCACTCAAAACCTCATTGTCATCACACCACCATATTTATTTATTTTATTTTATTTTTTATTTTTTATTTTTTTGAATACTACCCTAAATTAACTTACACTAAATTAGCATGAAAAAATTGACAAACGAAAATATGAAATACAAGGAATAAATAAATAAGTTAGTAGAGGAAAAGAGAAGAAAATAAAATTAAAAAAATACAGAAAATAAAAACAAAAATAAAAGCTAAACCACTAACCAATTAAATTAAAGTTAGAAAAATAAGAACCAATAACTAAACAACTAAACTAAACAATTACATTAAAAAAAATAAAAAATAAAGAATAGACAACCACAAGCTATATTATTATTATTATTTTTTTTCGGCAGCACATGCGCCGGAGATGGCCGCACGTGCGGTGGTCGGTTTCTTTGATTCTAGCAGAATATATATATATTTATTTTATGTGAGGATGATGATGATGAACAATGATGATGAACAATGCTCAAAAACCACCATTAAACTACCAATGTACTAATATTACAGGTGAAAACTAAGAAATTTAAACAAAAAGAGGTGGTTACCTTGAAAAAAGTATGAAGAAAAAGAATGGAGAAGAGAAGATTTAAGATCTGTCGAAAAAAATGGTTGCTGGGAGGTCGCCGATCGGAGAAGATGGTGATGCTCCGGTGGAAAGGTAGTGGTGAGAAAAAGTTGGGTAAAGGTTGAATGAAGAAGGGTTAGTGATGGTGGGGTTTGATGGGTGTGTGAGTTTGTAGAATGTAGAGAGAGAAAGAGAGAGAGAGAGAGAGAGAGAGAGAGAGAGAGAGAGAGAGAGAACGGAGAAGATATGAGAGGTAGAGAGAGAGTGTGATGAGAAAAAAATAATGAAAGAACGCGGGTTTGGCTTAAAGAAATCAATTTTTTTAATTTTTTTTAAGAAAGAGAAAGAAAATAAGTAAATAAATAAATAAAATTTGCACGATTTTTTTTGTTTGAACAGACTGTTCATGCGCCCATATGGGTCGCATGTGCAGTGAATTATGAGCCGCACTAGTGGCGAAATTAGGTTGCTCTAGCGGCTGTGAAGCATGATGGTTTGGGGCTTGGGTCGAGGCCGTTTGTGCGTCGTGCGCCCAAAATTTTTTTTTTTGGGTAGACCACTCGTGCGCCCATGTTGGTTGCGCGTGCGGTGAATATTGGGCCACTCCAGCAGCACTCAACCAGAATGGTTTCGAGTTGGGCCCTCATGTGCTTGGGCCCTCCATTTAGGCGCCCAATTTTTGGACTTTCCGCTAGTGCGCCCATTTGGGCCACACGTGCGGTCTGCTCAACTTTTATTTTTTATTTTAACATAGCTACAACCATTCAATCCCCCAGCCCAACTTGTACATTTATTTCACATTAAAAATAAGAATAACACTTTAAAAACATTTAAAAGCTTAATAAAGGTATAATCTTCACACAAAAATCATGGGGTACTATTTTTCTCCCTAACAATGTTTGTAACTTTCCCTATTCTCCAATAGGGTGACAGACTAGATTGATTCGGTATCTAGAATGAAGGCGCATAAAGCTAACTCGACCTATGAGGCTGCCATACAGAGTTCAAGCCGGGATGGTTTTGAAGCAATCTCCACACCCTTGGGTATTTAAACCAAACTTTAGTCTCGAAAATTCCAAACCTTTGCGTACTAGGCTTTGTCATTCGAACTCTAGTTTCCACCATCTCAGTTGGTCTCCTAGGAGCTCACTACAAACATAGTGAGGTGGCTATACCAAACCGTTAGATGCCGTTCGCGCATGGCTAACACCAAAGGAATTACACCTTTAGAGGATTTAAAGTCTCCTAAACATCAAGCACAAAATAGCAAGAATAAAAAAAATTAGAATAGCAAAGAAAGAAAAGAGAATAAGAAATCTATGTCTCAATCAGAATAAAATTGGTCCATCAAAGCAATGGACTCAATCATATCACCATTTCCAATCCCCTCTATGTACCGTTTCAATTTTTGGCCATTCACTCTAAAGTTGTGGCCATTCTATGGATCTTGCACCTCAATGGTGCCATGATTAAATGTCTTGACGACCACAAAGGGGCCATCCTATCTTGATCTAAGCTTACCCAGAAAGAGTCTCAATTTTGAATTAAATAGCCATACTTTTTGGCTGTGTTCAAATGATTTTCTATTAATGTGCTTATCATGAAATTCCTTAGTCTGAGCCTTAAAAATTTTCGAACTCTCATATGCATCATTTCTAATCTCCTTCAACTCATTGAGTTGCAATTTCCGGTTAAGTCCAGCTTCGGCCATATCGATGTTAAACTTCTTTATGGCCCACAACGCTCGATGCTCAAGTTCAACCGGGAGGTGGCAAGCTTTTCCAAACACCACCCTATATGGTGACATCCCAATGGGGTGTCTTATAAGTAGTGCGATAGGCCTATAATGCATCAATCAAATGCTTTGACCTTTTCTATCCAGCCTAATCATTTTCTCTATAATGTGCTTCACCTCCCTATTGGATACCTCTACTTGGCCACTAGTTTGAGGGTGGTATGGAGTGCCAACTATATGTGTAATGGAGTATTTCTTGACTACCGACTCAAAGAACAGGTTACAAAAATGTATACCCTGATCACTTATTATGGCCCTAGGAAACCTAAAACGCGTATAGATGTTTTCATGCAAAAACTTTATCACTACTTTATGGTCGTTTGTTCGGGTAGCTATCGCCTCTACCCATTTAGAGACATAATCCACTGCCAAGAGAATGTATTCAAACCTGAATGATTATGAGAAAGGACCCATAAAATCGTTACCCCAAACATCAAAAATTTCTACCACAAGAATAGGGGACAATGGCATCATATCACGACGAGACACCGAACCCATTTACTGACAGCGCAAACAAGTTCTACAAAATTGATGGGCATCTTTAAAAATGGTGGGCCAATAAAACCCGTTTTGTAAAACCTTAGCGGTTGTTTTATGCCCACAAAACTGACCGCCACATGTAGAAGAATGACAAAATGTAAGAATGCTATGCACCTCACTCTCCGGCACAAATGGTCAGATCACTTGATCGGAGCAATATTTAAACAACTCCAGATCCTCCCAAAAATAATACTTGACTTGTGAAAAGAATCGGTCTTTGTCTTTCTTAGACCAATTTTTAGGAATTTGCCCAATGGCCAAGTAGTTCACAGTATCAGCAAACCACGGGGGCTTCGCTCTTGACACCACAAAAAGTTGTTCGTCTGAGAACGAATCATGCAAAGTTAAAAGGTCACTGGTTTACTCAACAAGGACTCGGGAGAGGTGATCTGCCACCACATTCTTAGATCCCTTCTTGTCTCGGATCTCTAAATAAAATTCCTAAATTAATAAAATCCATCTAATCAACCTAGGTCTGGTCTCTTTTTTTGATAGTAAATACTGCAAAGCAGCATGATCAGTGACCTTGAAACCTAGGAGATAGGTCTGGAATTTATCTAAGGCAAAAACCACAGCTAACAACTCTTTCTTGGTGGTAGTGCAGTTCAATTGTGCATTCGAGAGAGTGCGACTAGCATAATAAATAACGTAGGGTGCTCTATTCACCCTTTGGCCCAACATAACCTTGACAGCATAGTCCGAGATGTAGACACCCCATTTTTGACCGTCTTCAAGACTTGGTAACCATGCTTGCCAATTCTGGTAAGCGTGTGGATGACGTAATGGTGAATATCCGAGGGAACTGGGAATTTGGCGAAGGCGAGGGTCACCTAGATTCCCAGACAGAGGGGTAAACCAGGTTGCCGTGTGTCTCCTTGTGTTTGCTGAACTTGTCTTTTACTTGGCCTTCTCTCCGTGTCTAACCCTTTGTTTTTGCAGGCAGTAATTTGAAGAAGATTCTGGTTACTACTGACGAAGCAGTCCTTGCACAGATTGCGACTGCACTCGGATACTTCGGCTGCCCAAATGTACAGAAGCAAGGGAGAGCAGCCCACATACTTCTTCGATATGAGCCTACTTATACTACTTTTTTGGCCACTGACAACATTCCAATTCCATCCGGTGATCAATAACTTGCGGCTCTTATCTTTCCTAGCTTCAAGAGCCTTAGGTAAGTTGGTCTCGAAGCTTCTGATTCGAGGCAAGACGTCGAGCCGGTGGTAGAGGTAGTCGCCGAACTGGCTAGAGAGTTTGCTGAGGAGGCTGAAGAGGTTGATGAGGCCCTAAACTTGGCGTTTGAGGCCGCCAGACGTAGTCAGCCTACCTCGCCGTCCACTTTGGGTCGGGTGGAGTTTTCTTCTGGAGATATTTTTTGAAGTTTGGGAGACCTACCTGGTGATTTTTTTGAAGGTATGGCTGGGGAAAGCCTCACGCAAATGGCGGGAAAGAAAAATGCCGAGCGCATGGCTGCCCGGAAAAAGGCCGAGGCCGCCCGTTCTGGACCTAGCTTGATTGAGTCTTTCGAACCCTTTATTGAAGAGTCGGCTCAGATTGTTGCGGCCAAAACATCGAAAGAGGTTGAACAAACAGTCATTGAAGAACGGTTGATTCCGGAAGAGCAGGGCAAGAAGCGTAGCACCGAGGGAAAGGCCGGTTCAGAAGATAGTCTTGCCGACAAAAGGCCTCACTTAGAAGAATCGGACGTGGCTGTCCCTTTCATTGTTCAGCCAAAGATTAGAGACACACCGATTCCCTCTGATCCATCCATCATTACCGACCCAACGGTAGCCTTGAGCCTGGCGGCTTCAGTCTCTCTACCAACTGATAAGGCATCCTTTCATGCCGTGCTGGATTTGGTGGCCGTAGCCCTATCTGCGCAGTTGGCCCTTTTGGTAGGTGAACTTTGACTTGTTTTGATTTTGGTTGCCTATGGCATCTAACGATCCCAACTCGTTTTGCAGACGGTCGGCAGGATCGCCGACTTGGGGCGCCGCCTACACGATGCCCTTGAGAGGATTGACCGTTTGTAGTCAGAAGTGGTCGATCAAAAGAGCAGGGCCAAGTTTGAGATGATGAGAGCCACGATGGAGACTGCACGAGCCGAAGTCGAACTAGAAAGGGCTCGGGCTGCCGATCATCTCCGTTCTGATGCCGAAGATAGGGCGAACGCGAGCAAAGAATTGCTTAGGCTAGCTGAGGAGGCGTTTAGCAAGATGGAGACTGAGTTAGCAGAGTTCAAAGCGGCCAAGGAAAAGGCAGAATCTGAGGCTTCTGCCGCATTTGAAGCAGGAAAAGGCGCCGCCTTCAAAGAATACGTAGATGAAGTCCCCAAGTTTGAGAATCGGGGGTTCAAACATGGGTGGCTCAAGGCCCTTGATGCCGCTGGGGTTACATTGGCTTTGCCAATTTCTTATGAGCAGGTGGACGTTGAGCCACTTGAGTCTGACCCCGAGGATTAATCTGGGCGTCTTTCGAATTTTATGAAATGCTTTCCCTTTTAATGTATGTTTTTGTTTTAAGGACTTTTGTTGGTTCCACGTAGTTTTCATGTATAAATTGGCTACTGTCCGTGCTCAATTTATTAATGAAAATTATCTTGTTGTTTCACTACTACTTATGCACAGTTTGTGATGTTATGTTGGTGAAGAATTTTTGCCTTTCACCGCCTTCGATAGAATGATTACTCTGTTGAGCTTTCTACGATTGGATATCTTGGCAATATTGACTTATCATTCGTATGCCGAATAGTTCGTTGGTATTATGCTGAAACGATTCATGGGCCGGCTAGGGCACTTAATCCGAATAGATTGATTAATTTGCCCTTGCCCCCAGGCAGTGCATGATCATTCGGGCGCTGGAGGAGGTGAACTTAGGAGTTTTGAGGTCGATTCATGGGCCGGCTGGGGCACTTAAGCCGAATATATTGATAAATCTATCACGCCCTTGCCCCAGGCGGTGCATAATGATTCTGAAGTCGATTCATGAGCCGGCTAGGGCACTTAAGCCGAGTAGATTGATTAATCTGCCCTTGCCCCAGGCGATACATGATCATTCGGGCGTCGGAAGAGACGAACTTAGGAGTTTTGTTGTCGATTCATGAGCCGGCTGGGGCACCTAATCCGAATAGATTAATTAATTTGCCCTTGCCCCAGGCGGTGCATGATCATTCGGGCACCGGAAGAGACGAACTTAGAAGTTTTGTTGTCGATTCATGAGCCGGTTGGGGCACTTAAGCCGAATATATTGATAAATTCATCACGGCCTTGCCCCAGGCGGTGCATGATCATTCTGAAGTAGATTTATGAGCCGACTGGGGTACTTAAGCCAAATAGATTGATTAATCTGCCCTTGCCCCAGGCAGTACATGATCATTCGGGCGCCGGAAGAGACGAACTTAGGAGTTTTGTTGTCGATTCATGAGCCGGCTGGGGCACTTAAGCCGAATATATTGATAAATCTATCACGCCCTTGCCCCAGGTGGTGCATGATCATTCTGAAGTCGATTCATGAGCCAGCTGGGGCACTTAAGCCGAATAGATTGATTAATCTGCCCTTGCCCCAGGCAGTACATGATCATTCGGGCGCCGGAAGAGACGAACTTAGGAGTTTTGTTGTCGATTCATGACGTACCAGCACTTTGCCGTCAATATATTGATAAATCTATCACGCCCTTGCCCTGTGGTGCATGATCATTCTGAAGTCGATTCATGAGCCAGCTGGGGCACTTAAGCCGAGTAGATTGATTAATCTGCCCTTGCCCCAGGCAGTACATGATCATTCGGGCGCCGGAAGAGACGAACTTAGGAGTTTTGTTGTCGATTCATGAGCCGGCTGGGGCACTTAAGCCGAATATATTGATAAATCTATCACGCCCTTGCCCCAGGTGGTGCATGATCATTATGAAGTCGATTCATGAGCTGGCTGGGGCACTTAAGCCGAATAGATTGATTAATCTGCCCTTGCCCTAGGCGGTGCATGATCCTTCAGGCGCCGGTGGGTCTATCCAGTCGTCGCCGGGCAATTGAAGTTTTCATAATTAATGAGATTGCCTCGAGGGTGCTGCCTCTGTAAAGGATAAATGATTAAGGGTATAACTTTTATGAATACAGTAAACAACTTACTCCAGCTTTTGATGGTATTGTGTGAATGTCGAACAAACTCTTCTTTAATAGCAGAGGGGAAGAGAGGACGCTAGCTGAGCTGGGTAGAGACATGAATCGAGGTGGTGACCCTTCGCGCACAGGGGGTAGGAGTTCTAGGGATCGAGAGAGGCGCCGCCTCGACGTCCGAAGCAGTCGCCTGTGGGACAAGCAACCGCAGACGTATCTTCTTAACCTCGAGTCGAGAGGATCCGACTCAACTGCGTCCATTAAGCTTTGCGGTATTTGTAGGGAATAGACCCATGACAGAGGCGGACTCGATCGTTCGAGACCCAAATGTAACAATCGAGTTTGCTCGACAAATTTTTCCTCCTAAGGTTCAGCAATCGATGGTAGGTCGTTAGGACTACGAAGTATTTCGCAAAGGCATTCACGGGGCGGTGAAGGGGCTTTACACTGCCTATGAAATCAGCATATGGTTGCGCGCTGCCCGCCGAGAAATGGAGAAGAAAAAGGAACGTATTCGAAGTTTGGAGGCTCGCGTGGAAGTGGCTGAGCGCGAGTTAAGGAAGACCAAGGCGGCCAAGGCACAACCCGCCGGGCACGGAAACCCAATCGTGGAAGAAAGGGTTACCAGTCGGCTCATCAGTTCCGCGCTTGCCGATTATGAGACGGTGAGTATGTTCGCAATGGAGAACGCGAAGGGGAGGGCCTATGAGAAAGATTTCCATGAAGGCCGAAAAGTTAGAATCGAAAAGACCAAGGAAAAACTTGCCGAAGAAGTTTGCCGATGTGAAAATTGTGGATTTAGGCACGGTTGGATCAAGGCATCTCAAGCCGCAGAAGCTTTTCGAGTGTCGGGCATTGATTCGGCATCGCCACTCTACCACAGTAAACATTTTTTGTTTTCTGCTTTTGAAGTCGAGAAGAGTGAGGATGAGGGTGACGCCGTATAAGTATACTTATTGTAAGGTTGAAACGCAGATCGCGTTCAAAACTATGTAATATATTACTTGTTTATTGAATAAAAAACGTTCTATTATAAATATTTTGTTGCGTCAGATGTGGTATGTATGCATTTCGCTTTTATTATATATGTTTAAATGAATGTATAAACATTGATCGTTCCGGTCGACCCATACGTAATAGCCGTTTATTCATGAATGAGGCTATTGTAACCTGAGGAAGCCGAAGCCGGGGTAGAGTGGTCATGCAAATTCAACTCAGCTCGGGGCCTAGATTTTTGGCTAGTGCACGTGCTTCAAAAAGTCATTTGGATAACTACGCCGTGGCGAATGTCAACCGACGTTTTTCTCATGGAGTTTAGTGTTAGTGAAATCGCCTCGGGATTGGGGCCTCAAGATCGCTGCCAGTATTGAAAATAAAAGGAGTGGGCGCTTCACGCAGATAAACAATCACTTATGTGAGGTGGGATAAGTGGGGATGTTAGTTAGAGAGGCTCGAAGTTCAGTCGAACTTTGTGTTGCCATGGAGTGCGGCAGAGGACCCATCCGTATGGGAAGTAGGGCGTCCAAAAATTGGCATGAATGTTCAAGTCATCGAAGCAGATCACCCCGAAAGGAAAGGCAACAACCGTTGGGTTTATCCATCCTTGTCTGGGATCTTTGTCTTGACATTGTCAATGGTGTTAGGGGAGGACATGGGCACAGCTGGCTCAAGGCTTTGCAAACTGCGGAGGACTTCCGGGTGACGGGAGTTGATTCGGCGCTGCCACTTTACCAATGCGACTTCTCCCCTTTTTAGCTTTTGAGATTGGAAATGGGTATTGTAATGCTCAAATGCAAGTTGTGTTTTTGTAACAACTGTTTAATCGAATAAAAAGCTTTATTTCAAACATTTGCGTCTTATTCTGAATTTTTTATATGCTTAGTTAAGCACCTTATTTGGCGCCTTTGCTCAATTTTTATATGCTCAGTTAAGCACCTTATTTTGGATGTTGGCAAGTTTTGTTTTGTTCGTGCCAAAGGGTACTTCGAATTCGGAGGCTAAATCGGCCCTAAGGTAACATGCACCAAAGGGGGCTCCAAATCCGAAGACTTAATCGGCCCTAAGGTGTCATGCACCAAAGGGAGCTCTGAATCCGGAGACTTAATCGGCCCTAAGGTGGCATGCACCAAAGGGGGCTCCGAATCCGGAGACTTAATGTGGCCAATCGTGATATCCACGGAGGGCGCTCTGAATCCGGAGGCTTAATCAGCTCTAAGGTGACATGCGCCAAAGGGGGTTTCGAATCCGGAGACTTAATGTGGCCAATCATGATATCCACGAAGGGTGCTTCGAATCTAGAGGCTTAATTGGCCCTAAGGTGACATGCACCAAAGGGGGCTCCGAATTTGGAGACTTAATCGGCCCTAAGGTGACATGCACCAAAGGGGGCTCCGAATCTGGAGACTTAATCGGCCCTAAGGTGACATGCGCCAAAGGGGGCTCCGAATCCAGAGACTTAATGTGGCCAATCGTGATATCCATGAAGGGCACTCTGAATCCGGAGGCTTAATTGGCCCTAAGGTGACATGCACCAAAGGGGGCTCCGAATCTGAAGACTTAATGTGGCGAATCGTGATATCCACGAAGGGTGCTCCGAATCCGGAGTCTTAATTGGCCCTAAGGTGTCATGCACCAAAGGGGGCTCCGAATCCGAAGACTTAATCGGCCCTAAGGTGTAGTGCACCAAAGAGGGCTCCGAATCCGGAGACTTAATGTGGCCAATCGTGATATCCACGAAGGGCGCTTCGAATACGGAGTCGTAATCGGCCCTAAGGTGGCATGCACCAAAAGGGGCTCCGAATTCGGAGACTTAATCGGCCCTAAGGTGTCATGCACCAAAGGGGGCTCCGAATCCGGAGACTTAATATGGCCAATTGTGATATCTACGAAGGGCTCTCCGAATCTAGAGTCTTAATCGGCCCTAAGGTGTCATGCACCGAAGGGGGCTCCGAATCCGGAGACTTAATCGGCCCAAAGGTGTCATGCACCAAAGGCTCAATCCGAGACTTAATCAGCCCTAAGGTGTTATGCACCAAAGGGGGCTCCGAATCCGGAGACTTAATGTGGCCAATCGTGATATCCACGAAGGGCACTCCGAATCCGGAGACTTAATCGGCCCTAAAGTGTCATGCACCAAAGGGGTTTCCAAATTCGGAGACTTAATGTGGCCAATCATGATATCCACGAAGGGCGCTCCGAATCCGGAGACTTAATCGGCCCTAATGTGACATGCACCGAAGGGGGCTCCAAATCGTCGTCATGACGAGCGTTACAATGGGGCTTGAGAAATGAATTGAGTGACGAAGAAAAATGGTTTGCATTGCAGAAGTGATATATATACAAGTATCAAAGCCCACAGGTCGGGTCAGTGATAGGGTTTTCATAAAATCTCTGCTTGTGCCGATTAGGGGGAGCCACGGATCTCTTCAATGCCATGGGCTATCGGGAAGCGCACAAGCTGATGATTAGTGCTTGGAACGACCTTTATAATATGTATCTAGGTTCGCCCCATGATGACATTATACGGCGAAGGAAGCTTTACGACCAAGAATTCTACTTCGACCGTTCTGGAGCCCGCTCGAACAGGTAGTATGATCTTCCCTAACGGGTATTCAGGATTCATATTAAAGCCGAACAATGGGTGAGGCGCCGGAGACAGATCTGACTCGTTGAGGCCGAGTTTGATGAAGGTTTGGTAATACATAACCTCTGAAGTACTCCCCGGGTCTATGAGAATGTGTTCAATGGTGAACCGATTTATGCGTAATTTAATGACCAACGGATCGATGTGGGAAGTCAGTAGCCGCTAAGATCAAAGTCATTGAAAGTAATTGTCGAGCTTCTTTGGGCCATTCAATTTAATACGTTGCTTTTGGGGATTGGATGCGATTGAATTGTGTGCACGGTTAAAGTGCAGCAAGTCAGAGATCATATGGATCACGCCAAGTGGAGGTGAGTCCCGCCTCAAGGCTAGTGTCTTGGTTGGCTTTCCTTTCACATACCGCTAATCGTCAAGGCCCCGCACCGCTTCTTCCAGTGATCTTTTAATGCGTATAACTCTCCGTTTCATGGCCGTGATCTTTGTGATACTCGTACCGCCTATCCCTTCTTCGCGTGTCGGGCGGCCCCACCATCTTTGACAGCCATTTGAAGAATGGAAGGTGTTGGACTTTGGTCATTATTGCAGCGATTGGTTCTGACAACTCGCAGTACTTTTTGTTTAACGCCTCGAACGCCTGCTGTCGACTTGCAGTTGTTCATTCGTCCGGTGGGAGCATTGATCGCTTGATCGGCGAGTGTCCCGCATTTTGTCTCGTTTAGTGCATTGCCGAGGCTCAGGGCTAGGAGGTGGCACGAAACTTATTGGTTGAGCAATTTCAGGGGGGCGTTTTGTTGGACATTTGTCCGGCTTTTATTCTCAAGGCATCATCTTCCACTTTGCAATACTCTTCAACTTTCTTCATTAACGTCCAGACTGTTTTGAGGGGTCTTCTGGTCAGGGAACTGCGAAGAGGACTGTCAGGATGTAGTCCCATTTTGAAGGCGGTGATGGCCATGGAGTCGTTGCAAGCATCGTCGACGAGGTTGAATCACTCCCAATAGCGCGCCGAATACGGTCTCAGCGTTTCTCCTGACTGAATTTGCATAGCTCAGAGAGAGTCGGCTGCTTTTACCGCACTGCTGGTGATGTACCGCCTCAAGGATTTCTCAGAATTGATGGAAGCTTTTGATCGAGGCCGGCTCCAGCTTGTAATACCACCTGATAGCTAATGGCCCTAGGCTGCTGGGGAATATTCAGCACATGAGGGCTTCGTTGTCTACATGCAATGTCATAGCCTACTTGTAGTGACGGATATGATCAGTGGGGTCTGATTTTCCATCGTAAAGAGTGAATGACGGAGCTTTGAACTTCTTGGGCAGGGCCGCCCTTGCAATCCGTCGGACAAAAGGATCGTACTGGTCCTCTTCGTCTGAACTGCTCCTCCTGCGCTTGTTCCTTGTATGTAGACTCTTTTCGGAGGAGCTGGAAGTTTCGGATCATCCCTTCTTGTTGAGCTCCGTGGGTAATGAGTTGGAGTCGCTATCGGTATCCTTTGGTTGGGCTCGAGGTCGTTGTCCACCGGCCTTCGGAGGTCGTTCGGGATCTCGGCACATGGCTTCTCTCGATTTTGCTACTTCGAGGGCCAAATCTTGATGGAGACGTTCAATTTCAGTGATCATGTTCTCCAGCCTTTGTTCATTCTGCTTTGCTTGTTCCATGATCGCCTGCATTGTCTCTACGTACCAAGTCGCGGTGAGTCGGGTTCAAGGCGCGTCTTGCAATGATGGTTTCTTTTCCGAGCATATTTGCCGGAGTGAGGTCATCTCCTCAGCGGTCTCAGAATGACTATCGGAGGATCTTCACCACGCCGCCATGGATGTATTTGAGTATTCCCACGCGGCACCAATTGTGGGGAAGTGGTTTGGAAATACTCTTCAGATCCTAGGAGACGCTAGTGATCCTCAGCTAGTCACCTAAAAAGATACAAACACTCCTGGGTGCGTAATTAGCACTCCGACGGACAAGTTAGTTCAGACACTCAGTATAGCTTGTTTACTGAGTTAAGTGAAGTGATTCTTACATACATTTCTCAACCCATTGTTCCTGTATTTATACCTGTTCCTTTTGATCCTCGGGGCCAGGGCCTACTTTTTAATCATTGTCCTTTCTATTATTCAGCCCTAAGGATTTACACTTATTCGGCACATTTGTTATATTCGGCTTCCCACTCTCGTAGGATACAGCCGATTAATATCAGTTTTCCAATGGTACGCACCTTCTGATTTTTCCATATATTCGGCCCCCACATGTGCAATTTATGTATTTGAGAAACAACCATCCATTAATATAAAATAATTCACCATATCAAACAATCATCCATTTATTTTAAATAATTCACTACATCGACCAACTATTAGTTTTGAATTTTCACTAGATTTTATTGGGCTTTTCAAATTCAGGTGAAATTTTTTTATGGACTATTGTACATTAAAAAATATTTAGAACTTTTTTATTGCTCAATTTTCGGAGGCCCATTGTGGCGAATTTACCGGCTTTGGGCCAAAGCCGATATCGTGTATGCAGATATTATATTTGGATGAACTATTAGTTTTGATCCTAGTTTTTTAATGAAACATCATATTATACATTTTGTTAAATTAATCCAATTCTAAGACCATATTTGTGCAAACAAACATGATATTAGAGTAATGAGAGTGATGTGGGCCGAAAAGTACCACATTGAGGCCGCTTAAATTACATTGATAGTCTTTGAATTTTGTTTATTTGGTGGAGATGATGTATTTTGTACACTTGTACAGATTTGGCCGACAACATGGAAATTCAAACAACAAGTGGCGCAAAAGCAGATTATCCGTGCAAGTAGTGAAAAGTCAGAGCGTGCCACCTCATCGCACGTGCGGCCAAGCTCCACCGCACTTGTGGCCCACCATCGCTCGAGCGGCCCACATGGGCGCTCGAGTAGCCCACCTAGGGTTGCTTGCGTGAAAATTTAAAGCTCTTCTACTGCGAATAAAAAGAAAAAAAGAGGCTGAAAAGGGGTTCGAAAATATTTTAGAGAAAAGGGAGAAAGAGGTTAGGGTTTGAAAAAAAGAACTTGAAATTTGAAGAATGTCTCCCATGGTGGCTTTTTCTTCCTCCACTTCTTTCTACTCCTCCATGAGTGGCTAGGCTACTATTTTTAGGGTTTTGATGAAACCCTAGCCATGTAAAGAGATTTTTCTTAGGCTTTGATTGTGTAACGGGTTGAATAAATGTATGGATGTTTTAGAAGTTTATAATAATTTTCTTTTTCATCTCGTCAAGTATTATACTTTCTGTGATTGTTTAATGTTTTCCATACATTAGTTTTCTTTGTATTTCTGTTCAAAGTATGAGACTAGTCATGCTACAAAAGACAAGTCATGTTGCTACTATAGTTTAGAGCAAACGACTTGTGCTACTTGGGATGATTCGTGCCTGTATGTTGAATTCAACAATCCTCTTGATCAATGTTTCAAACTTGTAGTTGTGAAATATTGAGTAGTTCAAACCAGATTGCAATTGATAGCTGATGTTAAGTCTTTTTTATGTGGTTAGTGGTGAATTCTTTACCCTAGGATTTTTCCAAAAATCAATATCTCAAACCCTACATTTAATTGTCAATTTAATTTCTCAATTTCATTTAATTTTCGTATAGTCATAATATCCCTCAATCTTTTTTATCAAAATTAATTGAGAAATTTAACCATTAAATTAGTTTAGTTTCCCGTTTGTCCCTGTGGATCAATACCTGGACTTACTGTTATTCTAAGGAATTTGGTATAGTTTATTGTTTATTGCAACTTGACTTCATTAAGGATACAGGTCATCTAGTTGAAGATCAAAATAGGGATGTCGACCCAAAATCCGAAGTCAAATTGGAGCAAGGCACGGAGAATTCCCCTTGCCACTCTTCCTTGTAGTCTAGAGGATGACATTCTTTTTAAAACCACATCAAGGAAGAAGAGGCAAAGGGTAAGTTAGCCCGACGAATGATAGTGTGGTTGTCATCATCCTTCTGCCCCTCATAGAATTCGGTCACCAGTGCCGGGACTGTGAGTTCCCGAGTGAACACCAGGAACTGCTCTGCATTGGTAGTGTCCATGGAATAGTGGAGAACCTCAAAGAATGGAAGCCGGTATAGCGATCCGTGATTGTGTGTTGTGGTTTATGCCTTGTGTTTCTACCATTTGTTTCCTTATATTTGAGTCTGTGTTGTGTTGAGCAAGTTTGGAACAGGTTGGTTGTGAGTTGGTGCAAGTGGTTGCTTCCCAGGTTTTTGTCTCTTCGCTCGAGCGAGGCTTTTTGTGGTTGAGCGAGCCTTGGGTATTATCTCTTCGCCGATCGAGCTTTCTTGCGCCGAGCGAGCCTTGTCTGGTGTGTCTCTTCGCCGAGCGAGAAACCTTGCGCCAAGCTGCGTCAGATCTCTTTTTAGACTTGAATAGTGGCATTCTTCGCCGAGCGAGATTTCTCATTCTCGAGCGAGCTCTGTATTCCTTCGCTCGAGCGAGCGTTCTTGCGCTCAAGCGTGCATCTGCGTTGGTGGGTTGTAGACCTAAAGTCTTGCTTTGTTTGCTCGAGCAAAGATTCTTGCGCTCGAGCGAGGTTCGTTCGTTGTGTCTGGTCGCTCGAGCGACGACTCTTTCGCTCAAGTGAACTTCGCATATATCAGATTTCAGCAGCAGGAATTTTATCCCTTTTTCATTACCTTCCTCCCCCAAAACCCTAGATCCGACTCTCTCACTCGCCAAATTTCTTTTTACAAATACTCCATTTCTAAGGTGTTTCTATCTTTTTTCCTTTGCTAAAAGGCTAGAGTTTGGGGTGGGCTCTCTTTCGATCCAAGAAAATACAAGTTTGGAGCATCTTAGGGTTTTTCTCATCTTCTTCTTTGAGCTTCTACTTTGAGGTAGGGAATTCTTGAGTTATATATATATATATGTTATGTATTGTTGTTGTTGATTTAAAAGTTCCTCGAAGGATTAATGTTGATTTTGATTTTTGTGATCTAAAATGTAAAGTTTCCAAAATGGGTTTAATTTCAAATTATTTTATTAAATTCCTAGTGGGCTTGTTTAGTCATTCAACCCAAGAGGATGATTTAATGGGGTTTCTTTTATGGGGATGGGAAATATTTGGTTTTTGGTGAAAACCCTAGAAATTTAGAGATTTTTGAGGAACATGGAAATGTTCATAAAACTCTTTTCTTTCTTTGGATAGAAGATGCATGGGTGTAAATTCCATAATGTGTTTTGCAAGAATGATAATCTTTTAAATATATTGAGATAGAGAAATTGTTTTGAAAACTTCATGTGTAGTCCTTGATGAGACCATGTTGCTATGACTTGTGAAATGAGAAAATCGATGGTATATGGTTGACTTGAGAAGGAATGTTATGAACCATGGGAATTTTTGCATTGCATGTCATTTCATTTATTATTGTGCATTGTGGTTCTAAATTGAAGAGATTTACATTTGTGAAAGAAATGGTATTGTAATGAGAACTATGGAAGTGCATAAAGGGTAAATACGGTGGTAAGTCCAATTAGGGGGTGTAGATGAATTTTGTTAAGTTGGCCTGAGTGTCCATGGTGAAAAACCAGAAAATCGCACGGATAGGTGTCGAGCCTTCCGGTTAATACTGGTAAAAATGACAGTTTGGTAGTGCTCGTAGAGTCTACTTGCAGACACCAACCTAAGGATTACCAGTGTCGTATTTACCGCCCCTTTGTCTAAAATTGAAAGTTTTGAAATGTATTGAGATTGCAAGCTTTTATTGAGAAATGGAAACCTTTGAGAAGGACATGGAAATGAAATTTCTTTAAAAAAGCATTGTATGGCATTGGCATTACATTTACAATGGGAGTTGCATAACTATATATACTTTATGAGAATTCTCTACTGGGTTTTATGCTCACCCCTAGGGGATTTGGTCCTGATAAAGATGTGGTGATTCCGCCGAACTGAGGGCGTGGATATTTTGTGAAGAGTAAATAGCTCTTTTGTTTGTGTTGTAAACTTGCAAAGCCAAGGGCTAATGTGTATGGGTCCGAGAGACCATTTTGGTGTAACCAGGCTATTGCCTTGGAATTTGTAAGCCCTTAAGGGCATTTTGTTGCTTTGAGAATAGATGCTTTACATGCTATAGATTCATGTGTTTTCTTATCATTGAATGTATATCCGCATGTGGAACTTTTGTAAAGACTCATTTATTAATTATGTAAAGGTAGAAGAATTGTTGTAATTGATGCAGGATTCCTAATTAGTGTGGGTAGTTCATGTTGAATTATTTTGGGGCGTTACAGCTGGTGTGACCACTAATTCCACCCCATCAACAACGGACAGAAGAGCTTCCGGGGCCTCATCATTGATATACATGTTTTGATAAAAGACTCGCACAATGCGAGGATACGCCGGTTCAGTGACGGTGTAGATGCCCAGTAGGCCCTGATCTTCAAATTGTCGAACACTCACACAGTGGGTTGGTGGCGCCGGAAGAAATCCAAGGGACCCACTCGAACCCATTGAGTTTCATCTTTTGACGCCAACACTTTATTGTAAAACACAATGGTACCAAACCACTGCTCGCGGACCATTCCTAATGATGTTTTAGCAGAGCCCGTTGTAGACCGCCCGAAACTCCGCTTCGCGCGCGAGGGCGCGAATTGTAGTTCTAGCTACTATAGTTCAAACTCCTGTCACGGTTTTGAATCTAATCACACAAAGTGCAATGCAAGACTAATAAATAACCAAAGAGTCCAAATTCGACAAATCGTTTTGGAAAATTGATTTTAATCAAAAAGCGCCAAACATGGACTGCTTTGCCAGATTTCAGAGTCGCCACCTAAATATTTTATTTTAGGAAATTTAGAAACCCCGACTGCGCCTAAGGCCACGTATCCGCTATTACCAAAGTTGCCTCGACTCGGGAACTTAGGTACGAGAGGGGAAGGTCCTGAAATGAGTATTCCCGCTCGCCCGATCAAAGGATCGGCCTCTACTAACATGATATGTTGTTTTTGAAAACACATGTGTTCTTATTCCGATTTATTAGCTAGCTTACTATGTGATGCGCACAGCATACAAGTATAAACTAAATCGCTCAAGTTGGAACAAAACATCTCATGTTTGTTTGTTTGAAAATGGTTTGAAGGTACTACTCGCAAGTAGGCTAAGACGCGGATTCGCCACCCTCAAGTGGGCTTTAGAAAACAACATGATTTGCCACAATCAAGTGGGCTTAAAACGCACATTTTGATGAATTGTTCCAATTCAAGTAATGAAGCCTTCATCCACAGGCATTCATGCAGTTAAACACTTAAGCAAATAGCCTCATGGCAAGCATGCTATCATGGCAGTCACTTACACACATGCAAGGATGCTAAAGCGTAAACACTCACAGTGTACTCCGAGCCAAAACAGAAGCTAGTTAGAAATCATGCATGATTCTAGCTATTTTAAGATGCCTAATGCAACACATGCAACTAAAATAGGCTCGGCTATCTAGAATGGCATATGAATGCAACACTTTATAACATGCTTTAAAACACGTATTTAAGAAAGTGTATTGAAATACAATGCAGTTTGAATGATGCGCCGAGCCCGGTGCATGCAAGACGAATGAATGATGCACGCATGCAAACATAAGGATGCTAATTGAAACATGCCCTAAAACTAACCATCGAAAGCTGGTAAATAAAAGGGAGAAAGACGTGGGGTTGGAAGACATACATCACACACATGCACACTTATTACAAAATTGCCCTCTCGACGGAGGGTCTGAATAAATCAACTAACTAGCTACGCTAAGCTAATTAATTACAAACCGAAACTAATTAACTAACAAGTTAACTAATTACAAACGCAAATGAATAGCTAAGTGTATTAACTACTTAAGTACAGAACCAAATAGTTAACTAGCTAAGCAAAGCAGTTAAAGGAAGCCTCGGGGTGAGGGGTGAATGCATGCTCGGTCGGCTTCGCTTGGAAATCCACTGCCGTGCCTCGTGATGCCTCTGTTTGCACTCTTTTGGACTTTTGAAAATTGTGCCAACTTCCAAGATGCTTCTGATCCACCTTAGGAACATGCTGAGGGGTGGTCAGCCAAGAGGGATGGCCATCGGCCAATTCTGATAGCCGGGCGGCAACCTTGGTGGTCGGTCGGCAGCTCTGATGATCGGTCGGCCACTACTTCCTGCAATTTCTCCTTTTGCTGCAACAGAGCACAAACAGAGGCATGGCAGTGTATTTGCAAGGAAATGTGTGTGCAATTACACTCCTTATCATGTCTCAAGCTCAAAGGAGTGTAGTGCTCGGCTCTCGAGTCACCAATCACGCATCTCAATGCATGATGGTCAAAGAGGCCAAGTTGCACAAGTCAATGTCAATGAATGCAGAAATAACACATAGGACTCGATAAACCTCCACCTTATCATGCATGATCAAAGGTGTCGGTGACCTAAGGAATGAGGCATGTTTAATCACTTTGAGTATGAAACGTCCTTCGTTCCTCGTGTTTGGATTAACGTCCGATCCAAACACAACGCAATGCGACAACATACAAGACACAATGCAATGCAACAACATGCAAACAACATGCTATCTACCAATGCTAAAGTGGCATGCATGAGGCTCCATCATGTGAATAATGCATGCATGGCATGTTTGAAGGCTAAAGCATCAAAGAAAGTAAAGAGCATCGTTCAAAAGGTATGTAACACAATGCTCAATGGACTTGAACCACATATGGACAGACCTAAGAGGGTCCAAAACAGTGGCCAACACACCAAGACTTAGGCACAAAAGGGCCAAGAACACATGCTCATGTGATGGCTCATCAACTAGGCATAAAGGGGCAACTCTTAAAAGCACTTAAAGAGTGAAAAACATGGAAGTGTGACAACACTATATGCTCAAATATCATTCCAAATGATGTTAAAACATGCAACTACCACAAATAAGGCATGCTAGGAGGCTCAAAGCTTAAGACTAGCAAAGGTACTTGCACCATAGCCATATCAAGCAAGCCCCAAAGGGCCAAGATGACTCAAAATAGTCCCAAGGCAAGTGTAAACAATGCCAAAACATGCATGGATTGAAGCCAAAACAAGCTAGCATGGTAAGCCAAATACCAAGCATGCAAGAGGCATGAGCATAGTTACACTACAAGTGTAAGAAGGAAATGAATGATGCTCTAACCAACCAAAAAAAGAGTTGTATCATGGCAAAATAACACCAAAAACACATTGAAATGACATCCTAAAAGCTTAGGCAAGATGGCATACATATTGGCTCATGTTTAAGGCATAAAGCATAACTTTCAAAAAGCATTGAAAGAGTGACACACGTGAGTGTATGGAAAGGAAACATGCTCTGAAACCATATATCAAATGATGCTAAATCATACAAATAGCCCAAGTAATGCATGCTAGTGGACTCAAAACACAAAGTTAGTGGGCAAAAATGCACTATGGCTATACAAAGCAAGGCAAGCATGACCAAAACAACTTAAAATAGAGCTTAAGCATGGCAAAGCATGAGTAAAAGCTTGCTGGAGTGAAGCCCAAAACATGCTAAAAAGATGGTCCAAAGCATGATGCATGTTAAGGCTATAAGGAGGATTGCACTACAAGTGCAAGGAGCATGGAAGAGGTAATCAAACCAAGCCAAAACAGAGCTATATCATGTTAAAATAAGGCCTAAGGCATGCTGAGATGGAGCCAAAACATGCTAGAAAGACATGCTACTTTGATGAGCTATCAACACAAGCAAACAAGATACAAAAATGGGGGGACCACCCCCACCTATTTTGGGTCCCAAAACACACTTTCCACCGCTGAAATTCCTCTGGAATTCAGTTGTGACAGGGCCAAACAAAGGTGATACGAAGGCCTAAAAGAGATGGCTCAAAACAAGGCCAAATAAGGCACAAAAGGGGGTAGACTACCCCCAACACCAAATAGGCCTCAAATAAGCACTTCAAACACTTGAAAATGAAGGTTTTTGCAGTATAAGTTAAGCCAAAAGAAGCATGCAAATAGGGCCAAATAAGCTATGAAAACAAAGCTTTAAAGAGGTAAGAGACTCACCCTTGAAGAACCACTTTTAGAACAACAACTTCAAAGGTAAAAACCAAGCTTAAACCACTCAAATTCAACCTCCAAGAACCTTAGCTCAGTAGTGAAGGTGTTTCACTACGTGTTTGTGTGCAAAAGTGTGAAGAAATAGCACTTTTGAGCACAAACAAGCACAAATATATATATATATATATATATTTTGAGAGAGATATATCTTGTCTCTAATGCAAATTTCAGAACCTCTGGAAAGGGAGAGGGACCTCCCTTCTTATAGAAATCTAAGTCTCAAGCTTGTTGAATAAGCTAGAGGATTGGTGCAATCCCTTCATACACGTGTATGGAGGATGAATTTTGTGCTCACCAGCTGGCATAGCTGGCAAAGAAATATCTAAAAAAGTAAAGAAAAAGGCCTTGGTTAACAAACATGGCCGACCGCCATTAAAGGTACCGACCGCCATCAGCAGCCGACCGCCAACACTGATGGCCGATGGAAAGAGTTCATAGCCGATGGGCAGGGGGCTTGGCCGATGGATTGGAGGGTTGGCCAAAAGGCCACCCTTTTGCCTCAGAAACAAAACCACAAGCCCTTGGTCCACAACCAAGCACAAAACAGACAAGTTGAGAGGCTCCAAGGCAAGGCGTACAACTGAGACCTTCAGAAACTCAAAACGAACACGAGCATAGATAATCATCGAGTGTTCAAACAATGACGTCCAAGTCTTGAGGATGGTCAAAAATGGGGTGTCTATAGTGTCCCCTCTTTGACTGAACTCGAAAGTCATAAGATGATGGGAGTGAATGTCAAAGCCCAGAGACGACCCATTTTTGACAAGGTTGAAAACTTAGACAAACATACAAAATAACAAAAGGAAGTGCCGCAGGCATGGGCAAAACGCAAATGACATACACAATGCAGAACATAACTTATGATTATGCAAAGAGAGCCGTAAAGAAACATCATGCAAATGTTATGCAAAGAAATGCTACAACAAACTCGTACATAAGAAATTAAGCAAACACGCCGCACGCAGGAATTACAAGCCGAACTACATCTCATGCAGAAAGGATGTAAGAAAATTATGCAATCCTAGCAAACATGTGTGATAGATACACAAAAGGTGAACAAAGTGTGTTATAGATACACTAAGTGAACAAAGTGTGATAGATACACTAAGTGAGCATGTGTGATAGATACACAAAAGGTGAACGAAGTGTGATAGATACACTAAGTGAACATGTGTGATGGATACATAAAAGGTGAACAAAGTGTGTAATAAATACACAAAATGAGCAAAGTGCGATAGATACACAAAAGTGAAGAGAGTGTGATGGATACACTATATGAACAAAGTGTGATAGATACACTAAGTGAACAAAGTGTGATAGATACACTAAGTGAACATGTGTGATAGATACACAAAAGGTGAACGAAGTGTGATAGATACACTAAGTGAACAAAGTGTGATAGATACACTGAGTGAACAAAGTGGGATAAATACACAAAATGAGCAAAGTGTGATAGATACACTAATTGAACAAAGTGTGATAGATACACTAATTGAACAAAGTGTGATAGATACACTAAGTAAAGATGAGCGATGGATGCACAAAGTGAGCATGTACGATAAATACACAAAGGGTGAACAAAGTGTGATAGATATACATGAACATGTGTGATAGATACACAATATTGAACAAAGTGTGTTAGAAACACAAGGTGAAGAGAGTGTGATAGATACACTAAATGAATAAATTGTAATAGATACACTAATTGAGGAGAGTGATAGATACACTAAATTAACAAAGTGTGATACATAAACTAAGTGAAAATGTGCGATAGATACACAAAACATAATCAATTTTAAACGGAACTCCTCTGAATGAACCACACATCCAATATCATTTGGTTGCGCCAGCTTCAAATGAACCGTACATACAAAGATCGCGGCATGTATGAGAAAGAAACTTGATAGGTACAATGCAAATGCAATGCATGATGTTTAAAGAATGCAATATACAAACATAGCAGCGCTTTAGAAAGCACCTCATGGGGTGAGTGGCGATGAACCGCTTTACTCGACGGATCTCCTTGTGTTCTTTTGAACTCTTACCTTGTGTTCTTCGAACTTTTCCTTCAACTCACAAGATAAAGGTTCTCAAATGCCAACAATGATTCTTCACGAGAACACTTTGGATGCCACTTTTCTTTTGACCATATTCACAACTTTCCCTATGCTCCAACGGGGTGGCAGACTAGGTTGGTTCAATATCCAGAATTGAGGTGCATACATGCTATCTCAACCTATGGGGCTTCCATATAGATTTTAACCTGGGGATATACCCCTAGGTATTTAAACCAGGCTTTAGTCTCGAAAATCCCGAACCTTTGCGTTCTAGGCATCAGCCGTTTGAACTCTAGTTTCCACCGTCGCAGTTGGTCTCCTAGGAACTCATTGCAAACACAGCCAAGATGCCTTTGGCAGGGAATGGTACTCATTGAAACAGGCTTGAACTTGAGCTTGAGGTAGAGGCACACTCATACTTCGGAGCATTGACAAGACCTGAGGAGGTACATCCAGAATGTAATCCTGGAAATTTTTGAAGTTGAAACAAACTCAGATGCCCCACATCTTCCCTCTTTTCTTTTGCTTTGCAGTTCGGAACCTATATAGCTTCAGATAGGTCTTGGTTTTACTGTTCTCACATGACTTGGGTTGAACCCTGCAGTTTTATGAAAGAACAAATCTTGTTTTGTACATATGTGGAGAACGGCACAGCACTCTGAGCACAAAATGATTCATTTTTGAAATTAGAATTGAGAATGAGTTTTTGATCGGGTATTGAGCCTATGACTAACCACAGCAAAAATGACTCAACAACGGAAAACGAAGGTAAAACAACCTAAACACATCTATTGATGCCTGAAACGACTCAAAACAGAAATCGAGACAAACAAAAACACAATAAAACACAAGACTCGATCGTGTTCCAAAGGCGAGAGACCTCTCAGTTGACGGGGAGCCCACAGCTTCTTCGGGTAATATTTCCCACCCTTTCTCATTTGTGATTCTCTCATCACTCTGGCACTCAATCTCTATTTTTCTGAAAAACCCTTTTCTCACTTTTTCTCTCAGCGCGCATCTCTCTATTCTTCAATCTCTCTTCTTTTTTATCCCTCCCCTGGGTGGTTGATGGATAAACAGGAAGTTGCGAGCTCTTGCCCCTAGCATTCCACTAGATTCTTCTTCTTTTGCTCACAACAGTGAACTTTCTCACAGAGGGGTTGCACTACAACTGGGTGTGTAGCAAATCTGCAGCTGACATCGGTTGATGACGCCCTTGGCCAGTTCGGATGTGACCAGACCTTTTCGAATAAGGGAGTGGAATATCCTGCTCTTTTTTCAGTTCGTGCTTCGCACTTGACTTGATACCTTGCTGCTCGGAGGATGAGAGAGCTTTCGGCCCTTCGTTGTTTGCTTCAGTTGTGCCCTTTTTTGGCAAGTAGAGTGCCATCTCTGGCAAGTATGTTGACAATGGGAAAAAGACGAAACACCTGACTCAACTATGCCCCTAGTTCATCATTTTGACCATTTTTTTGTTTTGGCTTTCTACTAAAACAATTTTGACCAACATGAGAGTTAGATTAACATATTTGTTCAACTTTTTGATTCAAAATCATGCAAGTCAGGCTATGAGCACTGAAAATTTTCCTTTTTCGGGTCCAAGAAATGGTCCAATCTTGGAAAAATGAAATAATTTACAAGAGAAAATTAGTCAACTTCATTAAAAAAACTCAAAAACTGTTTTTACAAATGGCCACTGCTCGACTAACACAGAATTTACTCTTGAGATGCACAACCTCAGATCTAAAACAATGGAAAATTACCCCTTGTCTAAATGGCACTGCACAACAACAGAAATTTGCCCCTTGTCTGAATGGCACCACAGCGCACTGTATGGCAACGGAAAGTTGCCCCTTGTTTGAATAGCACCGCAGCACACTGAACCAGTTCTCATAGTGAAGATCACAACTGAACTCTCGGATACAAAGAAGACAAAGATGATCAGAACCATTACATGGACACAGTCGATTTGGAAGTGTTTACTACCGACTTCATAATGAAGTTGCCTACGATCCCAAAGACGAGAATCGCTTCCAACGAAGTTCCTGTTAAGGTACACTCGTATTAACCTCTCCTTTTGTGCTCTAACTTTTGCCAAGGGCACCCTTTCCGTGTTTTCAACCTTATGAGCTCTGCTTTCTTTTCTTTTTATTTGTTTTCTTTTCTTTTCATTTCTTTTCGTTTTTTTTTTTTCATTTTCTTTTCATCTTTTCTTTTTCTTTTCATTTTTGTTCATTTTCTCTTTTTCTTCTTTTTGTTTTTGCTCTAACTTTTGCCCTGGTCGCCTTTTCGGTTTTTGGCCCAGTGAGCCTCTCAAGGGTAAAAGTGTAGCTTTTTCCATGTTGATCGGTTTGAGATCTCGAAGCCATCTGAATCCAGGGTAGTGGCTACTATTTGCTGATAATGTAAAAGTGCATCCAATAGGGGCTGAAGTTGCCCCTAGTGTTGTGGATAGGAACTTGGTTGTCCTTCAGCAATACTTTCTTCTTTCCTCCCTTCTGGGATTTGGCATTCTTACCGATCTTCGTTAGCTTGAGAAATGTCCCAATTTTTACTCTTTGAGAACATCTGACATTTTTTGCCCCTAGTTCAAGGGCTGCTTCTCATCCAGCTTTGCAAGCTTTCTTTTGATCATATCTGACCTTCTTGCCCCTAGTCCAAGGGTTGCTTCTGATTTGGCCATACAAGCCTTATGTTGTTATTGATCGTTTGAACATTCTGAATCCAAGTTCAAGGTTTGAAAGCAAAAGGGGTCAAGTCTTGAGGCTGAGAGCGATCCTAGGCTGCACAATCTCAAGAGTGATTCCACACAGGTCTTCGCAGGACCACACAAAACATTTTTTTGAAATTTTTTAAGAAAGCGACTAATCGCTCGCATCGAAGACAATGTAGAACCGATCTAGATCAAGCGAGGATCCTTCTCAGTACTCACATTAACAAATATTATCTCATTCATTAAGGGCTTAGCACGCCTCTCTTTCTTTCAGTTGATCAATTTTTTGCAAATCCAGAGGAATTCCTCCCTCTTTGTTTTCATCACAGTGTTCAAAAAGTTTTGAAAAACTTAGGTCAATACAATGACTTCAAGGCACAAAAAAGCCATGATTTTTAGTCAAATACTGCCATCTTATTCAGAACTTCTAGCACAACTAGCGCAAAGGCAAAAATAGATGCAAAAGGGTGAAAATCACTGCTGTTTCATTCAGATCTTCTGGTATAATTGGCTTCACAGCAGAAACAAACTCAAAAGAAATGGTGTAAAAGACAAACACAAAACAAGATAGTGATGTCCGAGGTAACACCCTCAAAATCACCTGACTCTTGACACAACAGGACTGACTCGATACAACAAGACAGACTCAAAACAACACAACAAGACTGACCCAATACCCAAGTCAGAAAGTACAAAAATTAGCATTTGCACAATGCTCAAAACAGTGTGTGCCATCCATCACATCTAGAGTAAACTGAACGCCATCCACAGGTGGTTCATCCCCCGATCACATAATCACATTATCCCCCCAAGTTCACTGATCCAGTGCCGATAGACTTTGCAGAGCTTGGTGCGGCGATGACCCCGTCACCAATCAGATCTTGTATTTTGTGATGAAGATAAAAACACACATCAGTGCCATGGCTAGCTTGTTGATGAAAGGAACAGTACTTGGCCGGATCATGGGAGAGAGGAAGTTTATTCGATAATGGCTGCGACTCTAGGGGCTTCAGATGCCCCTTTTCGATCAGGACCCTCAGGGCCTTTGACAGTGACGTGTACAGTGGGGTGAACACCCTCTGGCCTCGAGGTGGGTATTTGGCAAGTTGTGAGCTGGTTGTGTTGGATGCACCGGCGAAAGGGTCAACAGGTGTTGACTGGGTTTGTCGATCTTTTCCGAGTGCTGAATTAGAGCTGAAAGGAATGTTTTTGGTACGACATCCTTTGTCTCAACTTGCCCCTTGATTCAGAATGCCCTCATCCCTAGTAGCAAAAGTGTTATCCACAGTTTTTGCAACAACTGCGAGCAATTGTTGTTTATTTAGTCCTTCGGTCTTCAAAACCTTAACAGCCCACTGAAGACGTTCGTAAGGACCAATGTCCACCCCTACTTTGTTCTTACCACTTACCTTCACTTTGCCAAAGGATTGACCTTCTTCCAATGTAGCCTGTCCCGAGGTTAGGGACCTTTTTTACATGAAATCCCTGGTATGTGATGTGGTTGATGATGGGGTCAAAACCCTAAAGGCTAAATCTGTCACAATTCTCTGAAGATCTTCAATCATTCTCATTAGCTCAGAAGTAGTGGGTTCACGAGTTTGAGATGATTGGGGTTCAGGTGTACCCATCATGCATAAGTCCATGCTGACTGGAATAAACACCTCAGGCTTGGGTAAATGGCATGGGGTGATATATATACTGGGGTCAAACGGGTTGGCCGTTTTTGGATGAAGTTTACCTGCCTAAGTGGAGGGTTTTGATTGACAGTTGGTTTTTCTGGAGGTGTTATTACCGTTGTCAATGAGATTTTGAATCTCATGACGAAGTCTGAAGAGTCAAGATTATGACCTCATTGGCGATGGAAGGCACAGTATGTAGCCGGGCCATGCTTTGGAGGGAGAGGATCGGGTAGAGGCCGTTGTTTTAACGGTTTCAAGTGTCCTTTCCTGAGTAGGACCCCTAGGGCTTTAGAAAAAGGCATATAAAGTGGGGTGAAAACCCTCTTGCCTTGGGATGTATATTTGGCTGTTTGTAAGCTGGTTCCGAATGCACCGGTGAATGGGGTGGCGGTGGTGACCATGCCGACGTTTGAAGTTCTAACAGCCACATCACCACTGGTGGCCGCATTCGAACTGCGGGTAAACGCCCTCCTGGGCTGCTCCTTCTCCTAGTCAATAAGGCCCTGCTTCATAGCGTCCACAATCTGTACCCTAATCTCGTGTAAGTCGGTAAAGGTGGGGAGGGGTAAGACTATCATTTTTTGCATCAGCCTGGGTTGGAGGTTGTGCACAACCATCCTTATCTGATCTTTCTCAACCGACCTGGTGGTCATCATAGAAGCTTTGGCCCTCCAATGGGTTACAAAGTCAGAGAAGCCCTCTTTTGGCTCTTGCTTGGTTGTCTCGAGATCACGAGTTGTGACCTCGATTTGTGTGTTGTATGAATACTGGGCAACGAAGGCCTCAGCAATCTCCTCCTAACTTCTTTTCACTGAGTCCTCCAGTTTAGCATACCAGATAGTCGCGATACCCGACAGGCTCCGACTGAAGACTATCATTTTTTGCATCAGCCTGGGTTGGAGGTTGTGCACAACCATCCTTATCTGATCTTTCTCGACCGGCCTGGTGGTCATCATAGAAGCTTTGGCCCTCTAACGGGTTACAAAGTTAGAGAAGCCCTCTTTTGGCTCTTGCTTGGTTGTCTCGAGATCACGAGTTGTGACCTCGTTTTGTGTGTTGTATGAATACTGGGCAACGAAGGCCTCAGCCATCTCCTCCTAACTTCTTTTCATTGAGTCCTCCAATTTAGCGTACCAGATAGCCACGATACCCAACAAGCTCCGACCGAAGAGTGAAAGCTTTTGCAATCTGGAGAGGCCCCTTGGCTATAGGATATCCGAGAACAACCGAGCTGCACTATAGATCTCGTAACCGCCAAAACGGCCTATACGCTGCATCTTAAACCGTCCCAAGAACATCATCAATGAGTCGGTGTATCCATCCTCTATGTCCGTAATGGAATTAGCGCTTTGAGCTCTTTTGAACAATTTTTCTAGCTTGCTCACTTTAATGTAGTTGGATCCACTTCAACTCGAAGGGGCCTCAATTGGGTAGGCTTGTGCTTTGGAAGTCCGAGGTAGAATGCGATCCACCGACATCTCAGATTCTCCGGCATTGGTGGTAGAAGCAAGAGCCCTTGTAGAATTTCTACCGAGGTGGGTGGGACGCAGGTCGCTCCTTGTTGTGTTTGTTCGCTGTCATAAAGCCGGCAATGAGTTCGACCGCTGGCCACACCTCGATCCGCGATAGTAGCCTCCGCATGGGCAACATCCTGCTACATGGCCAGCATGGTCTCTTGGAGTTTACGCATCATATCCTCCATATTAACAGAAAACTGCAGATCTAATTGAACAAGCGTGTATCCCATTTCTGAGATAGAAGCAGATATCTCATTTAACCGCACACGTGAGGTGGATAATGACCGAACTAGAGGTCGTTGAACTGTGATTCAGGCTCGACCGCCCTTCTTTGCCTTACCACCGTGAAGGAAACATCGGTTGCTCAAATCAATCTTCGACCGACAAAGTCTATCAATACAAGTCCAGTGTACCCGGGGGATATCGGAGCCTTCTGAAGCTATGGTTCCAAGACTACCTTACAAAAGAGGAAAACAGAGAGCATCTCAGCTTGATTTCTCCAAAATGAATATGAGCATAGCTGAATAAATATGCCCCCTACAGAATTCTGCCCAAAATTCTGCCTGCAAACTGATACCCTCAGGTTGATACTCAAACTTGCAACTGACACATACAACTTGTAGAGACGCACTCTAACAGCATATACCAAGCAAGTAAGAGCGAAAACACCCCTATGGTGGGGTAGGGTTTCCCTGTCCTACTTTGTCAGGAGCTAGGGTTTCACTACACACGCAGCGGTTTCAAACAACCAACAATCGGGTAAGCAACCTGTCCTAGTTTGGAATGGTCACTATGGCTTCCGATATGCAACTCGGTCGAATGGTAAAAAAGGGTGCCATGGTAAAAACCGAGGTTTGTGTTCCCATCGTGGCAGAGCCCGTAACCGGTCAGCCTTATGGCATGCTTTTCCAAGCAAGCCTCCGGCAAATCGTTCAGGAATAGCAGATGGCAAGCACTGTGACTTAGGCGTACCAATGCGAATGCAATGCAAAGAAACACATAAATGTAAACAAAACAACATATTATGAGTTCGAGTCAAGTTCTCTAAATCCCCAGCAGAGTTGTCAGAAACTGTAGACCGCCCAAAACTCCGCTCCGCGCGTAAGGGCGCGAATTGTAGTTCTAGCTACTATAGTTTAGACTCCTGTCACGGTTTTGAATTTAATCTCACAAAGTGCAATTTAAGACTGATAAATAACCAAAGAGTCCAAACCGCAAATTATTTTGGAAAATCGATTTAATCAAAAAGCGCCAAACATGGACCTGCTTTTGCGATTTCAAAGTTGCTACCTAAATATTTTATTTTGGGAAATTTAGGAAACTATGACTCGTGCCTAAGGCCACGTGTCCATCATCACCAAAGTTGCCTCGCTCGAACTTAGGTACGAGAGGGGAAGGTCCTGAAATGAGCATCCCTGCTTGCCCGATCAAAGGATCGGTCTCTACTAAGATGATATGTTGTTTTTGAAACCATATGTGTTCTTATTCTGGTTTATTAGCTAGCTTGCTATGTGATGCGCACACCATAAAAGTATAGACTAAATCGCTCAAGTTAGAACAAAACATCTCATGTTTGTTTGTTTGAAAATGATTTGAAGGTGCTACTCTCAAGTAGGCTAAGACGCAGATTTGCCACCCTCAAGTGGGCTTTAGAAAACAACATGATTTGCCACAATCAAGTGGGCTTAAAACGCACATTTTGATGAATTGTTCCAATTCAAGTAATGAAGCCTTCATCCACAGGCATTCATGCAGTTAAACACTTAAGCAAATAGCCTCATGGCAAGTATGCTATCATGGCAGTCACTTACACACATGCAAGGATGCTAAAGCGTAAACACTCACAGTGTACTCCGAGCCAAAACAGAAGCTAGTTAGAAATCATGCATGATTCTAGCTATGTTTAAGATGCCTAATGCAACACATGCAACTAAAATAGGCTCGGCTATCTAGAATGGCATATGAATGCAACACTTGATAACATGCTTTAAAACACGTATTTAAGAAAGTGTATTGAAATACAATGCAGTTTGAATGATGCGCCGAGCTCGATGTATGCAAGACGAAAGAATGATGCTCGCATGCAAACATAAGGATGCTAATTGAAACATGCCCTAAAACTAATTATCGAAAGCTGGTAAATAAAAGGGAGAAAGACGTGGGGTTGGAAGACATACATCACACACACGCACACTTATTACAAAATTGCCCTCTCGACGGAGGGTCTGAATAAATCAACTAATTAGCTACGCTAAGCTAATTAATTACAAACCAAAACTAATTAACTAACAAGTTAACTAATTACAAACACAAATGAATAGCTAAGTGCATTAACTACTTAAGTACAGAACTAAATAGTTAACTAGCTAAGCAAAGCAGTTAAAGGGAGACTCGAGACGAGGGGTGTATGTATGCTCGGTCGGCTTCGCTTGGAAATCCACTACCGTGCCTCGTGATGCCTCTGTTTGCACTCTTTTGGACTTCTGAAAATTGTGCCAACTTCCAAGATGCTTCTGATCCACCTTAGGAACATGCTGAGGGGTGGTCAGCCAAGAGGGGTGGCCATCAGCCAATTCTGATGGTCGGGCGGCAACCTTGGTGGTTGGTCGGCAGTTCTGATGGCCGGTCGGCCCTTGCTTCCTGCAATTTCTCCTTTTGCTGCAACAGAGCACAAATAGAGGCATAATAGTGCATTTGCAAGGAAATGTGTGTGCAACTACACTCCTTATCATGTCTAAGCTCAAAGGAGTGTAGTGCTCGGCTCTCGAGCCCCCAATCACGCATCTCAATGCATGATGGTCAAAGAGGCCAAGTTGCACAAGTCAATGTCAATGAATGCACAACTAACATACAGGACCCGATAAACCTCCACCTTATCATGCATGATCAAAGGTGTTGGTGACCTAAGGAATGAGGCACGCTTTCATCACTTTAAGTATGAACGCCCTCGCTCCTTGTGTTTGGATTACCGTCCGAACCAAACACAATGCATTGCAACACCATGCAAGACCCATTGCAATGCAACCACATGCACACAACATGCTATCTACCAATCCTGAAGTGGCATGCATGAGGCTCCATCATGTGAATAATGCATGCATGGCATGTTTGAAGGCTAAAGCATCAAAGCAAGTAAAGAGCATCGCTCAAGAGGCATGCAACACAATGCTCAATGGACTTGAACCACATATGGATAGACCTAAGAGGGTCCAAAACAAAGGGCCAACACACCAAGACTTAGGTACAAAAGGGCCAAGAACACATGCTCATGTGATGGCTCATCAACTAGGCATAAAAGGGCAACTCTTAAAAGCACTTAAAGAGTGAAAAACATGGAAGTGTGACAACACTATATGCTCAAATATCATTCCAAATGATGTTAAAACATGCAACTACCACAAATAAGGCATGCTAGGAGGCTCAAAGCTTAAGACTAGCAAAGGTACTTGCACCATAGTCATATCAAGCAAGCCTCAAAGGGCCAAGATGACTCAAAACAGTCCCAAGGCATGTCAAAACAATGCCAAAACATGCATGGATTGAAGCCAAAACAAGCTAGCATGGTAAGCCAAAATACCAAGCATGCAAGAGGCAATGAGCATGGTCACACTACAAGTGTAAGAAGCAAATGAAGGATGCTCTAATCAACCAAAAACAGAGTTGTATCATGGCAAAATAACACCAAAAACACATTGAAATGACATCCTAAAAGCTTAGGCAAGATGGCATACATATTGGCTCATGTTTAAGGCATAAAGCATAAGTTTCCAAAAGCATTGAAAGAGTGACACACGTGAGTGTATGGAAATGAAACATGCTCAAATCATATATCAAATGATGCTAAATCATACAAATAGCCTAAGTAATGCTTGCTAGTGGACTCAAAACACAAAGCTAGTGGGCAAAAATGCACTATGGCTATACAAAGCAAGGCATGCATAACCAAAACAACTTAAAACAGAGCTTAAGCATGGCAAAACATGAGTAAAAGCTTGCTGGAGTGAAGCCCAAAACATGCTAAAAAGATGGTCCAAAGCATGATGCATGTTAAGGCTATAGGGAGGATTGCACGACAAGTGCAAGAAGCATGGAAGAGGTAATCAAACCAAGCTAAAACAGAGCTATATCGTGTTAAAATAAGGCCTAAGGCATGTTGAGATGTAGCCAAAACATGCTAGAAAGACATGCTACTTTGATGAGCCATCAATACAAGCAAACAAGATACAAAAAATGGGGGGGGGGGGGGGGACCACCCCTACCTATTTTGGGTCCCAAAACATACTTTCTACCACTGAAATTCCTCTGGAATTCAGTGGTGAAGAGGCCAAACAAAGGTGATCCAAAGGCCTAAAAGAGATGGCTCAAAACAAGGCCAAATAAGGCACAAAAGGGGGTAGACCACCCCCAACACCAAAGAGGCCTCAAACAAACACTTCAAACACTTGAAAATGAAGCTTTTTGCAGTTGAAAGTTAAGTCAAAAGAAGCATGCAAATAGGGCCAAGTAAGCTATGAAAACAAAGCTTTAAAGAGGTAAGAGACTCACCATTGAAGAACCACTTTTAGAACAGCAACTTTAGAGGCAAAAATCAAGCTTAAACCACTCAAATGCAACCTCCAAGTACCTCAGCTCAGTAGTGAAGGTGTTTCACTAGGTGTTTGTGTGCAAAAGTGTGAAGAAATGGCACTTTTGAGCACAAACAAGCACAAATATAGAGAGAGAGGGAGAAATATATATATATATATATATATATTGTCTCTAATGCAAATTTCAGAACCTTTGGAAAGGGAGAGGGACCTCCCTTCTTATAGAAATCCAAGTCTCAAGCTTGTTGAACAAGCTAGAGGCTTGGTGCAATCCCTCCATACACGTGTATGGAGGATGAATTCTGTGCTCACCAGCTGGCATAGCTGGCAAAGAAATATCTGAAAAAGCAAAGAAAAAGGCCTCGGCCAACAAACATGGCCGACCGGCCATTAAAGGTGCCAACCGGCCAACACTAATGGCCGATGGAAAGAGTTCATGGCCGATGGGCAGGAGGCTTGGCCGATAGGTTGGAGGGCTGGCCAAAAGGCCACCCCCTTGCCTCAGAAACAAAACCACAAGTCCTTGGTCCACAATGAAGTACAAAACAGACAAGTTGAGAGGCTCCAAGGCAAGGTGCACAGCCGAGACCTTCAGAAACTCAAAACGAACACGAGCATGGATGATCATCGAGTGTTCAAACGATGACGCCCAAGTCTTGAGGACGGTCAAAAATGGGGTGTCTACACCTGCCACCGCCCCAGCGCCACCACCACCACCATTTCGTATGACGCACGTGCAATATCAGGTTATTTTGGATAATCAAGCTGCTATTCAACAATCTATGATTGATCTTCCGACAGACTATCAAGCATATCGGGATTACTTGTAGACGACATTTGATGGGTATTAGCAGTCAGTTGCATCTTTGCAAACTGACTTCTACGCATACTGAGAGTCGAGTCAATAGTGGTTTGATCAGTTTGGTGCTAGGGTTCATGACGAGGCATTCGAGACTTGGACATTGATGTATGCCTTATTTGAGCAACATTTTTCCCGACCGCCGGATCCAAATCAGTGATATCCATTTTATTTTCTTTGTTTTATTTCTTTCTTTATCTTTGTTTTGTTTTATTTTATTTTTCCTTTCCTTTTATACTGTACAATCCACATAAAAAAAAAAAATGTGTATGTGTATGTTTAGTGTGTCCTTGCCTCGCTAGATGTGCGCCTACGTTGTCTAGTAAGATCCTCTCTCTCTCATTTTACTATCTACTTTACAGTTGCTTACATTGAGGACAATGCTGTATTCTAGCTGGGAGGTGAGGGTATTCATAAAAACAATTCATATTTATACTTGTTGCACTTGATTGCACCACTTCACTTGATGTTCACTTTTTGCCAGTATGGTGGTGATATAAGCTTATGTTAATTGGGGAACATAGTGGACTTATATGAAAAGGATTTATTAGGTAAATACTTGCATGTGATGTTTGTACTAAGAGAGTTGTTTGTATTTGTGGTATTAGTACACTTGTCATGAGTATGCCTTAATTCACATAAACACACTTTCATAGCGGTGACCTCTCTATTCTAATCTTTGGTGTTTATCATTGATAATTGCTATTATTGCAGAAAAAAATAAATGAGTAGCCCTGATTCTAAAAAAAAAAAAAAAAATTTACTTGTTGGGGTTCGTAGCCTCTTTAACTCGAGTTATTAGGCCCGTATGGGTGTCTCTACACCTAGTGCCTTAAAACCGTCTTTTTGTTAGTCATTGGCCCAATACTTGCTACATGGGTTAATTAGAAAGCTTAAGGGACTTAGACAATGCACAGTTAAGAAAAAATAAAGACTTGCTTAGGTTCGTAGCCTTTTCAACTCGAGTTATTAAGCCTGTAGGGGTGTTTTCACACCTAGTGCCCTAAAATCGCTTGGTTTGGGAGTCATTAACCCAATGCTTGTTACATGGGTTGATTGGAAAGCTTAATGGATCAGGACATTGTACAGTCCTTCAAAAAAAAAAAAAAAAATTGATGAGAATCTTCATTGCAAAAGTTTAGTTTTTCTATATATGTTTGGTGTAATTGTGAGTTACACTAGGCTATTATAGTGGACAGTTAACTAGTTATGGGGAAAACACTTTACACCAAGGCCACTGATGATGTGTTTACTAGCATTCATAAGTATAGGGGACTTAACTTTTGTTTTAACTGAATTGTGGTTCTTGCTCAGTAGATTCCTTCATGCTTCTCCACTGTGCCTTCAATGACTCATCATGTCTTAATATCACATTGTAGTTGGCACATAAGTTAATTGATAGTTAGAGTAGTGTGATTACTTATTATTGTTGGACATATGTGAATATGTTGATGTTTGTGGATATCATTTCTAGAAACCCTCACGAGACTATATTCGTCCATTTAGGGTAACCTTGTGGTTTAAAGGCTTGTTGCATATGCTCAATGCAATCGTGATCCTTACGAAAGTGGCTTAAAGTATTTTCTTTTTCTAATTCCTATTTTTTTGCTCGAGGACTTGGAAAATATAAATTGGGAGATGTGATGTAGGCCGAAAGGTACCACATTGAGGCCGCTTAAGTTATATTTATAGTTTTTGAATTTTGTTTATTTGGTGGAGATGATGTGTTTTGTGCACTTGTACAGATTTGGCCGATAACATACAAATTCAAGCAAAAAGTGGCACAAAAGCAGATTGTCTATGCGAGTAGTGAAAAGTCTGAGCCTGCCACCTCACCACACATACGGCCAAGCTCCACCACACGTGCGGTCCACCACCGCTCAAGCGGCCCACCTAGGGTTGCATGCGTGAAAATTTAAGGCTTTTCTGCTGGGAATAAAAAGAAAAAAGAAAAAAGGAAAAAAAAAAAAAAAGAGGCTGAAATGGGGTTCGAAAATATTTCAGAGAAAACGGAGAGAGAGGCTGTGGTTTGAAAAAAAGAACTTGAAGTTTGAAGAATGTCTCCCACCTCTTCACATTCCTCTATGGGTGGCTAGGCTACTATTTCTAGGGTTTTGATGAAACCCTAGCCATGTAAGAGATTTTTCTTAGGCTTTGATTGTGAAATGGTTTGAATAAATCTATGGATGTTTTAGAAGTTTATAATAATTTTCTTTGTTATCTCTTCAAGTATTTTATTTTCTGTGATTGTTTAATGCTTTCCATACATTAGTTTTCTTTATGTTTGTGTTCAAAGTATGAAACAAGTCATGTTACGAGAGACGGGTCGTGTTACTACTATTGTTTAGAGCAACGACTTGTGCTACTTGGGATGATTCGTGCTTGTACGTTGAATGCAACAATTCTTTTGATCAATGTTTCAAATTTGTAGTTGTGAAATATTAGGTAGTTCAAACCGGATTGCAATTAATGGCCGATGTTAAGTCTTATTTATGTGGTTAGTGGTAAATTTTTTGCCCTAAATTTTTTCCAAAAGTCAATATCTTAAACCCTACTTTTAATTCTCAATTCAATTTCTCAATTTCATTTAATTCTTGTTTAGTCATGATATCCCTCAATCTTTTTATCAAAATTAATTTGGGAATTTATTAATTAAATTAGTTTAATTTCTCGCTTGTTCTTGTGGATCGACACGGACTTACTACTATTCTAAAAAATTTGATATAGTTTAATGTTTATTTTTCATATGTGAAATGACTCATAAGAGAGAAATTCTTAAAACATCACATTTAACTTTAATCACGCATTTTCTATGATTGATTCCTAAATAAATCAATAATTGGTATCCAATTGTCCAAATAATTTGAAATAAAAGGTGTGATATTTTCTGGATCTTTTTTTTATTTCTAATATTATGGGGATGAGATCTCCTCTATATCTTCATCTCTCCATATTTATCTATACTTTTTTTGTGAGCTCTAATTTGAAGCTACATTGATAATTCAAAACGTTTATCTCGTAAGCCCTTTAATGAAGGTCATCTATGCAAAAAAATTATTTTTATCAGACATCTATAAACACAAAAATTATCACATTTTGTCCCATATTTATAGTTGTTAGATAAAATTATTTTTTTGCTTAAATAAATTTTATTACGAGACCTACAAAAGTAAACGATTCAATCATCTCAGATGTGTCTCAGGTTAGAACACAAAAGAAAAATATGAACAAATATAGAGTGAGTTAGAGCCCACGAGGAGCTTATCCCAATATTATGAAGCTTACATTTTCTTCAAATATTTTTCTAGACTCATTAAATCAATACAATAATAACACATGACATATTAAATAAATTTTAATAGATATTCATCATAATATTATTATTTATCATCTCATATAAACTCAAATTTATTATGGGTATAGTATTGATTTTTGTTTTAAATTTTTATAATTGGGTATTAAAGTCAGCTTTTGCACACATAGACTAATCCCGAGGCCCTGTACTTTACATTAAGGTAGACCTCTAGTGCTTTTTTAGTGTAACTCAAATTCGAGACATTGAATCTTATCTTTAAATCTTTATTGCTTAACTAAGGCCTTGTTTGGGAAGACTAAATAAGTGTACTTTTTGTCTTTTTTGACTAAAAAAGTGAGGTTGAAAATATGGATGTTTGGATTAACTTTTTGACTTTTTATGGAAAAATGTGTAATAAAAAATTGTAAAAATTAATTTTTAGAGGAAAATTTGAATTGGGAGTTGTGCAGCCGTAATTGTTGACTTTTGGTGAATAGTATTAACTTTTTAACTTTTTGACTTTTTGAATTATTTGCAACATCCCAAACAAGGCCTAACCCTTTAGAATTAAGTGTAACACTTATTTATCATATAATAAGAAAAGGAGAGTGCAAATCATCTATCTTAAAATAGTGAGGCTTCGTTTGGGAAGTTTGGTTTGGGGTTTTTTTGGCTATTTTAGCCACAAAAAACAAAATAGGCTATTTTAGCCACAACAAACAAAACATCACATCCAACCCATAATCATTACACTCTTCTCTCACAAAAAAAATCCAAAAAGTCAAAAAGTCAAAAAGCCCTTCCCAAACCAAACTTTTTAGCCCAGGCTAAAATAGTCAAAAAAGCCAAAAAATCAAAAAGCCAACCCACTTTTCAAACGGAGGCTCACAAATTCAAATTGGTGAAATTAAATTTTAAAATGTTTATTGTTATAGGGTTTAATTAATAATCATGAGTCCCATCTAAAAATAAAAATAAAAATAATGATTATTTTAAAATATAAAAACAAAATAATTCAATGACTAAAATTGGTTGGAAGGCAATTTCATAAAGGTTGGTTTGGACAACTCAACTAAAAGTGATGTTTTTAATTTTTAAATTTTTTAAAATCAAATCACATCTTTATATTTTTACATATTCTTTAAAAAAAATTTAAAAAATTTAAAAATTAACTTTTAACATATTTTTCAAAACAAGCCAAAATCTTAGTAGATGGTTGGCGTACACTAAAAAAATATTTTTTTTTTACATACATATATTTATTTAAATCACATTAATCAATATCTCTTTTTTATTTTTATATCTATTTTTCCTATTTTTTATATTTTTTTATAAAAAATTAAAAAATACATTGATTTAAAATATCCCAGACCAACCCCCAATAACAGCACCCTCACGAGTCATTGAAATCATGATTCCCTTACCTCACCATCATCACTACCTTCCACCAAGGCTCCAAAACCATGACTCACAGTCTCAACCCACAACCACCACACTTGTTTGGCTACAATCAAATCAATCAACAAAAGTCCATCCATCTATCAAAAAAAAATTGAGTGTACAAAGTATGTATTTATTTAAATTCTCTTAAATATATATAAATTATTTTATAAATGGGTTTGGTTATGGTGTGTAACTTACACCTTAAACTTTATACCTTACACTTACACCTTCTGTGAAAAATTAAACCTTACACTTACACCTTTTTTGAGGTTGCACACCATATGCAACCCACTTACACCTTACACCTTACACTTTTTGTGTAAGTGACACATGATGTGCACTTGCACACCTAAGAAAACTCCTTTATAAAATTACATAAATTTTTATATATATATATGCTCTTTTCGCTTTAAAATATTAATTTTTTATTTTATTTTTTATTATTTTAAAATATTAGTTTTTTTAAAAAATTAAATACAAAAATAATATAAATTATATATATATATATTAATTCATTAACAACATAAAAATATAATTATAGCATTGATATTCTCCAAAAAATATATTATTAATGGATAATTTTGAAAAATTATTTGTTTTAAAGTATAATTATTGTACCATCAAAAAAAGTTAAATTTTTCAAAAAGAATCATTATTTTGAGACAGAGGGAGTATATAAATTGTGATTTTTAATTTTTTTTAAAATTAACTTACATATATTTATAAAAGTTTATACAATTTTATAAAATAACTTACATTTATTTATAAGAAATTACACAAATACATATTATATACACTTACATACTTAAAATGAGTGTTGTTAAGAACTCCAAATAATCTATTAAATTTTTTATTAAATGTGAGACCAACACACACACATGTATATTTATGTAAATCTCATATCCATATAAAAAATTTGATAAAAATTTAATAAATTATTTAAAATCTATAACATTTTCCCTTATAAATTGCCTCCATCTATATCACGCTCCGATATATTTGGAATTGGAGGGCACCATCTGTCTCTCCCTCCTCAATATGGTCAAATAAACCTCACTTTCTCTCTCCAAATCGTGGATTTAGCGGTTGATAAATACGTATCCTATATTCCCTTATGTTTTCCCGAGAAAGAGAAAGAGAAAATTAGAGAGAATAATGCAATGGAGGATTCTCATTCTCGCTCTACATCTTCTCTCTCTAGCGAGCTCCTCTGTCAAGAAGCTGAGCCTCACTTGGACATCTTGATTAATTTGAGTGATTACACTGTTTCGGATTCTGAAGAAGAAGAGGAATGTATAAAATTGTTGCTGGACAGAGAGATCAATGTTGGGTTCCAAACCCACAATTGTTCACACATCGTCATCGATAACTGGATCAAATGTGCTCGCTTAGACGCCATCGCTTGGATCCTCAAAGTCAGTTTCAATTTCCAAATCCAAACTTTCTCATTTACACATCCATCTATCTCTATATCTCTCTATACTATAATATTAATTTCATTATATATGACTCAGTTTTGTGTACTGTAATCCAGACAAGATCGTCGTTAGGATTCCGATTTCAAACAGGTTACTTAGCAGTGACTTATTTTGACCGGTTTCTTTCGAGGCGAGCTATTGATGTAAGTTTGATTTCAATTTCAATTTTGATTATGAATTTTGAAGTTTTTTGGTTGATTGTTGGTTATTATAATTAAAAGCAGAGTGACAAGTGGTGGGCGATGCAGTTGTTATCAGTGGCGTGCTTGTCTTTGGCAGCGAAGATGGAGGAATACAGAGTACCATCACCCTCAGAGTTTCAATTGGAGGAATACAACTTTGAGAGCAAAGTTATTCAGAGAATGGAGCTTTTGGTATTGAATACATTGGAGTGGAGAATGAGTTCAGTCACTCCTTTTGCTTTCATTCATTACTTCATCAGAACCCTTGGGAACCATCACTCTCCACCAAGGAATGTTGTTTCTAGAACCATACACCTCATTTTGGCTATAATGAGAGGTAAATTTTAGACAGAATTGCAAATCAATTGACACCCAAAAAAAATTGAAACCCAAAAAGAAAAATAAAAAAATGGTAAGAATAAATCTATACCCATCAATTGCCATATCAATTAATGTACTAACGGAAGATATATCATAGTTTTAGAAGTTTGAGTCTTTATAGTTTGTATAGTGGGTTTGGTAAATAATTTTGAAATTGTAATGTTATAGCATATGTTAGTTGTGTTTAGTTGGAGGATTTGAGGAGGGATTTAGAAAGGAAAATGAAAAAGGTAGGTAAAATGTGAATAAAATATACCTATATTTCACCTAGTTTCACATAACTTTTTCCTTTTCCTTTCTCTTTCTAAATCTCTTTCCAAATCCTCCAACCATATACTAATTGGTGCAAGTAGTAATTGTAAAAATCTGGATATGCAAAGAGGTCCTGCAAGTCAAAATTGTGATTTTACTGACTTGCACAAGTCTCTTCAAATTTTGTGAAGATTTATTTGTCTCCAAATCTTATTGAATTGATTTGCATTTAATTTCTACATTGGTCTTTGATCTTGTTTATAGATGTAAATTTAATGGATCATCGACCGTCTGTCATAGCTGGGGCTGCAACATTGGTGGCGTTGAATCGAAAACTAACAAGACAGGCTTTTGAGAATACAATCAATGCTTTCTCTCCAAGTGAAATTGTGAGTCCTGATTTTCATCCTCATTTCCCTTGACCTCAATTTCTAATATTTATTTTTCCATAGAAAATGTAGGTGGATTCTAATCAATGAGTATTGTATATTTATTTGGTGGTATTTTTTGCTACAGGAGGACATGTCTTCTTGCTATAATCAAATGCAGGAATTAGACATGGAGAAAGTAACAATAGTACCCAAGTTTAAAATATCCTCACACCTCTCGCCAATCCGATCAAGAGAGATTGATGTTTTTGAAAATTCTTTGGTTAGTTCTGCCATTAGAACTCAACAGAAAAAGGCTTACATTCCATGACTTTGATAAAAATATATAGCATACCCAATGAGAAGCGATGCCGGTAAGGGAATTTTGATTAGTCTTTGGCAGTGGGGTATTAAGTGATTATTATTGGTGTAATGAGTGTGTTAAAATTTCTGGGATATGATTTTGGAGTTGATTGTCTCATCAGCAAACATGTGAAAGAAATGAGAAACAGAGGAGGTAAAAAGGGAAGTAAAAGCAATGCTAATTTAAACTCAAAAAATCTCACAAAAGTGGAATGGAGGCCCTAAGATAGGATATAGGACTTGAAAGCTGATTGTACAACAATCATTCTTAGTTTTGCTCACTTGTTCAATTTGTTTTTGTTTCTTTCAATCTTCACTTTTCTAATATAAGATACATTTGGAACCACAACTTTTGGTGATGGGTTTGGTTGGGATGGCTTTCTTTCTTGACTTTGAAAAAGCTTTGAGAGCAATGAGGACTCCAGAGAATGGGGGAATTGGGGGAGTGGTGGTGTGATTTGATGCATCTGTGTTGCATGTTGGCCATCAAAAGAGGTTTGTAAAGGTGGGATGTGATTGGATTTTGTTTCAATGTTTAGGAATGAATGCCTTTTAAAGTGGGGCCTGCTAGTTTTTTTTTTTTTCCTTCAAGTTTAGCTTTTGGTTCATGAAAAGCCTAGACATTGTGGAATCGAAAGTATTTTCTATGTTGATTATAGTATAATATTTACTGGAATAGATCTTTGTTGTACTGGGTTTGTATTTTTCTAAGCCAACAAAATTTCTATGTTGATTGTTGGTGAGCCAAGGACTTGTATGGTAACGGAATAACTATTGGTTGTGTTTGCTTTCCAAGCCATTAAAGTATTTGCATTATACTAAACCGACAGTGAGATTAGGTCAAGGGTGTATCACTATCTATTAACAAACTATTATATAAGTATGGTAAAAATGGGAGCGGGGTCACTGATGTACAGTGTTTCTTGCTGTGCCGTTTCAGTCTTTTTTTTATTTTTTATTTATTTATTTTTTCTCTCTATATCTTTTGACGTGATAAGTTGCACTTTTTATTTTTATTTTTATTTTTATTTTAAGATTTAAGATATAGGGTTTAATTCTTAAATTATTTTTTTTTAATTTTATTTTAAGGTTTAAGGTTTAGGATTTAATTCTTAAAATTTATTTTAGGGTTTAGGGTTTAATTCTTAAAAAAAAATTAATTTTTTTTTTTTTAATTTTAGAGTTTAGGGTTTAAGGTTTAATTGTTAAAATTTATTATTATTTTTTATTTTAAGATTTATGATTTAAGGTTTACAGTTTAGGGTTTAGGGTTTAATTCTTAAAATTTATTTTTTTTATTTTACGGTTTAGGGTTTAATTCTGAAAAAAAAAAAGAAGAAGAAAAGAAATAGAAGAGCTTTGGTTTATCCAAACAAAAAAAGAAACAAAATAACTCATTAAACGCTGTCGTTTTATCTACACAACAAGAACAGCAGTGAGGGATCACAACAGTGACCCCTCATCCGGTAAAAATCCATCATATATATATGTGGTGGTTATATAATTATGTTGAAGTGATTTGTTATATTTCAATTGAGATTCACCATCCTATTTATAGTTATTGATTGGTGATAAAATTTGTTTGTAATAATGTGATATCACCCTAACATTGAATTTTTATTTGAGATTGAGGTTTTATTATTCTGTCATTAACTGTGTTAATGAAAGTAACTATTTTATAACGAAAAAAATCCCTTTGGTTGTAATAGGACGCATGATTTCTTGCACGTTCTACAATGAACATGAAAGTCTTTTCTTCTCTTTCTTTTCATTAAAAACAAAAAAAAAAAAAATTAAAAAAAAAAAATTAAAAAAAATAGGAAAAGTAAGAGATGATGATTAACTATAGCAATTCTCTTGAAACGTGATCAAAAAAGCAAAATTAGCACCTTACATGAAAAGTCTGTTTAGAAGAAGTATTTGGTGTATGATGCATTTACCATTATTAGATTAGACTCCAATTGATCTTGGAGAAAGGTAAGGGAAATGGCCATCTTTCCTTTACATCATCTTCACTGCAATCCAAGATATGGGCAATATCAAGTTGACGTCGTCCGTTGGTGTTTCGTTTGGCTTCCTCACAAACTCGTTTGCTTTGATTTTTTATTAATTATTTTCAGTTGAGTTTTCATTTAGTTTTAGTAATTTTATTTTTATATTTTAATTAATTCTTTATACTTTTTAGATGGACCTAATCAAGATATATTTATAAAATAAAATAAATCAGTTAAAATATTTTTAAAAAAAATTCACTAAAAACAGAAAAATACTCGAACAAAAATCTATATATATTTTTGTTATGAATTTTGTTTGTTTTTAGTAATTTTTTTTCATATTATAGTTTTTTTTTTTTTTTTTACTTTTTAGATGTATTTACTAAATAAAAAAATTAATTAAAATATGAAAAAAAATTAATAAAAATAAATGAAAACTCATTTGAAAATAATTTTAAAAAATTGCAATCAAACACTGCCATGAGATGAAAGGGGGAGAGAGATCAGTGCCTTGCAATGTGGTCAAAATTTGGGGTACTTTTTCCATTTTTTTGGATGGCAGTGTGAGTGAGTACTCTTAGCCAGCTAGCTGCCAGATTTTTGCTGGCAAGGAAATTGGCATCTTGACTTTTGCAGAAGCCAAATGTACCGTATTCACCTATACACTTGGTCAGTTGGTCCATAATACCACTGTGTGTCCTTTTACCTTTTGTTTTTGTGGGCCTTGTAAACATGGGTTAGTCATCATCATATTGCATTGTCGCTGTTTGGCCGAAAAAAAAAAAGTTATTTGCTTTTTAAAAGTTGAGATTTTTTTAATTTAGGAATAAAATGTTCGTTTGGTAAAATTTTTATGATTTTTTTATTATTTTAAGAGAAAAAATAAAATGATTATGATTTAAATGCAACATTTGATTTTATTAACTTATTTGATCTATCTAATCTTTTGTATTGTTTCAATCCCAACAAGGATAGCTAAACGAAGCTATATTATTTATGTGATGGCACGAACACAATGCTACAATGGCTCTGTAGGAGTAGTTGATTGTTTTAGTAATTGACTATTTTAGCCTGACAATAAAATAGTTGTGTTTGAAAATAGAGTTTTTTTTAATAGTTGGATATGATATTTGTAAGAAAAAAAAATAATTATGATAGTTGAAGAAAGGTCAAGATAGATGAAAGTTACCCCATACACACTACGCCAAAATCAAGATAACGGCGGTTTTTAATCTGGCTAAGATACTTTAACGGCGCCGTTAAACTAAAATCATTTTTAACGATAATGAATCCACTTTTAATCTAACGGCGGTAAAAACGCCGCTAATGCCAACCATTACCGCCGTTAATGGGCGGTCTTTGCATGAGTTCGCGAAACTGGCGTGCTCGGCGACACTCCGGCGTTTGGTAAACCATCTACAATAAAGTAAAAGTAATGTTTAAATATTTATTTAGGTAATATATTTCATGAAGAGTGCAGTGCAAAAGTGGTTGGTGTGGGTGGATGAGAGGTCTTGGGTTCAAATCTTGGGGAGTGCAAGAAGAAAGAATTATTTTTGAAAAATTCGAACCTATTTACGGCGGTAAAAAATCGCCGTTTTTGATCCTATAAAACCGCCGTTTTTGATCGACTTTTAACGAAGGTAATTTGCCTTTTTACGACGGTTTTACTTTTTTCCGACATCAAGATAAACCATGCAGAACGAACCGCAGTAAAATCGCCAAGTTAAAGGCTTTAATCGGCGGTTTTTTAACTAAGGTAAAAACCGCTAAAGCCCAATTTTGGCGTAGTGACATTCAGTGGAAACATCAAGGCTGCTTCACTTTGGTCAAACAAATTAATAAAAAGACACTTTTACATAAGTAATTTAGCATACCGATGAAGAGAGCCCAAGGCAAGGGTGAAAGAGGAGATAGGAATGACCAACAATGGATGAAAGTGAAAAGATAACAAAAAATTTTAAGGAAGTACTTCACCATCTTCATTGCCAACATCCCAAATCCTATGTCAGCAGAATCATAAAAGGGATTTTTCAAAGATTTGGTAAGGTTATTCATGCCTCAATCCCTAATAGAAGAACAAAGCATTTTAACTCGAGATTTGGGTTCATAAGATATGAAAGACAAGAATCGGTGAAAGAAGCAGTATGCAAGATTAATGGTGTTGGGTATGATGAGTTCAAACTTTTGGTAAAGCTAGCAAGATTTCGTAAGCCTTTTCGACAAGGCTTTCATGACAATCAGAGAACATTACAACAAAAAAGCCTACAAAACCACTTCAACCATCATTTTGGGATGTCAATGGGATATATGATCATCACATACCAGTAGGGACGAGACCACCTTATGCAGATGTAGTGAAAGGTACAATAAAGACTATTGATCCCAAAACAAGGGTGCATATAGAAGAAGCTAGCAATGATTGGCTTCATAGAAGTATGGTGGTCTCAGCTAGTCTACCATGTGCAAATCAGTCCATAGTGGCATCCTTCTCTAAAGATGATGCTAAAACAATCCAAGTACGACCTTTGAGAGGAAAGTCTTATATCATAACCTTCCCTTCTAAAGAGGAGATGAGAAACAAACTTCAAATGGATATGTAATGGTTCAACAATAGATTTGAGGAAGTAAAGGAATAGGATTCAATTAATTATCTGAATACTAATAGAGAACAGTTTGGATAAACTGTTATGGAGTTCCCTTGAATCCATGGAGCTACAGTACATTCAATAAAATTGGCTCTGTTTGGGGGGAAGTCATTTCGATTGAGGATTTAACCTTAAACAATCTATCTTTTGAGTGTGGTAAGATCTTGATAGTCGCAAATCATTTTGATATTATTAATCAATCAATTCAGTTGGTATGTAAAGGTTGAGAATACATCATTAGAGTGGCAGAGGAACAAGTAATGAGTTTAACCCTTGGTAAATACTCTTATAGAAGGAAACTAGAGGAAAAAGAAGGTACGGTGTCTAATGAGGTGCATTCAAACGATGACATGGATGCCACCCAACTAGCAAATAACAGCCACGGTGTTACTTCGATGAGGCCTAGAAAAGATTAACTCATTTACGTCAGAAGTCCTACAGTTAACCGATCATTGCCTTTGCATGGGAAGTTGAAGCAACAAACCATGCCAGCCGAATTTACAACAGATAACCATCTTATTACCAATTCAAATAGGATGGGCCTTTCTGTTAAAAAAGCCATTTGAGCCCTTATTCCATCTTTGAGCCCAATTACGATCCTCAAACACCACAATATCACCCAACTTCCTAGCCTGTCTTTTACCTCCATAATCCATCTACAAACCATTTCCAAAGCCCATAATCATTCTTTCAGCCTACTACATATCTGGTCTTTCCTCACCCACAAACCCCAACCCAACCTTCTGAACAAACCCAACTCAGGCTTGCCCTCAAACTCTTCAAGCCCAATCTCTCATTCAATTCATAAACCTTTACCCTCTTCAGATTTATCTGTGAACCCATTTGATAGTCTTTCTCAATCCTTGCTTCCAGAATCTCCCCATTCTGATAATCCAGTTGATGAAGACACAGCCTCAATTGTTCAATCTGAGAGTGAAATCCATTCTGATGACCCCAATGCTAAGGACTCAACTTCGCCTTTACCATCTGGGGATGAAATTGAAAATGTTGCAAAATCATTAATGGAATCATCTACGAGGAAAGGTAAAAGAAAACTTCTCCAATAGATTTTGGGAGAAGTTGCACCAAAAGCAAAAACAAAAGCAAAAGTAAAGCGAGGTAGAAGAAGAAATCGAAGTAAAACAGCAACTCTGAGATCGGCGGTTGCAGCTATATCCCTCTCAATCCTCAAATGACATTGCATATAGAAATCGTATCATTTTGAATAAGGCCCAAGCAATTTGGGAAATTGGGAAGCTTTTGGGCATCAAAGTAGATGGTAAAGAGGAAGAAATCATCAGTAAGATTATTGACTTTCAAAATCAAGATGCAAATACTGGTCAATGATCAAGGGCAAATGGGGAGTGATATCCTTATCTTGAGGCACAAGAAAATCATTCCACCACTAGTGCCAAATAAAAGTCTTATCCTAGAATATTAGAGGGGTAGAGGGAAAAAAAAAAAGTGAAAAGGTATTAAGAGATTACTTAGTCAAAGAAAGATTGATATGATGTTCTTGCAAGAAACGAAGTGCTCTTCAGTTGACAATCATCTGGTTAACTCACGATGGCCAAGCTCCTGCTTTGACTTCATTGTAGTTGATGCATCTGGTTCTTTAGGGGGTTTACTTTGTAATGAATCTAATTCTAATACGTATTAGATTGGTGTAAATTCGTGTCCGTCACCTTAAAACTTGTATGATTGTCGGACTCTCGGTATTGATGGGTTGGCAAAGTGAACCTTGAATATTATAATTGAGGACCCTTGGGTGATGTTTGGAACCTTAATTGAAGCCTTAACAAGGTATTTAGGCAAGATTAGATCAAAAGCCCAAAATTTGAGTTTTTATTTTTGATGAACCTTCTCTCTTTTGCCTTTTTCTCTTTCCAAACTTTGAATTTGAATGTGAAACTAGAACCATTGGAAATCTTGTTTTCGGGGCTTCAATTTGGACCCAAGAACGACCTAAAACGGAGTCTGAACGAAAGAGTTATGCCTGTTTGAATTTTGAGTTTCTATGTTGGAGGCAAGCTCGCTCGAGCAAGCTTTTCTTCGCTTGAGCAAACTGCACGATTTTCAGAGATTCTTGGAGCTTCTTTTCTATGCTTGAGCCAAGCTTTCCTCACTTGAGCGACCTACTCGCTAACAGGCATTATAAAATGACTTTTTGGCCCAAAACTTTATTATTTCTTCTTCTCTTCTCTTCCTATCCTCCATACCCGAAACCCTAACACTCCAAACTCTTGATTTCTCTTCTTTTTACCCAAGATTCACCCCAAAATCTTTCAAGAAGGTTGAAGAGCAAGCATAAATCAAGACTTCTACCGATTGTTTTGCGAATTCATAATAGTTTCAAGTTGTCTTTATCTTTAGCTTCCAATCTTGAGGTAGGGAGTTCTCTTAGCCTTAAATACTTGTGATTCAAAGTGATTTTGGTGACATTTTGGGATTTTGAGTTGATTATAGGTTAGAAAAATATTAATGGCTAGTTGTTTAAGTACAAGTGGGGTTTTCGCTCAAATTTTTGAAGGGTGTTGAATGTTTTAGCATATTGAGAAATAATAATTGATGATTTGAGGATTTAACTAAGAAAATAGGGAAACCCCCAATTTTTTTTAAAACCCTAGGTTTGAAATGTTGAGTAAAAAGGGGATTTTGAAACTAATTGATAATTTTATGTTAAAACTGACATTAATATGGTATTGGAATACATGGAGATTATGAAATGAGTAAATCCTAATAATTTGATGAAAATACTGTAGGGATGGAGATTGTGGATTAAATCATTTTGGAACCTTAGCTTGGGAGTTTAATAGAAATGAGATAACTTACCTAAGTAATGTTTAAAAGTGGAATTGGAGTCGTTTTGAGTTGATATTCACATGATGTGGGAACGATGGAGAATTTGGGATTGATGTTGCTATATTAGATGATTATGGAAATTGTTGAGATTGCCTTGCTTATGTTTCATGTTAATTATTCTTGTAGTAATGATTTGAACCTTAGGCAAACTATGATATTGGCAAACCAATTGCATTGCATTGCATTGTATCTTCATGGCTTTGGGATCAAGTGTGTAGAGTTAATTAAAAATGGGTTATTTTGAAATGTGTTGTGTGTATTAAGGTGCCCAATTTCCCTTTTGTGCTTGTAGGCCGGAAAATGTGGGGATGTTATCGGTATGTTGGTAACGGTGCCCAATTGCCCTTCCGTGCTTGTAGGCCGGTAAATGTGGGGGAAAAGTTACAATGATTGCGGGGTGTTCAATTGCCCCTTCGTGCTCGGTGGCTGAAAAATGCGGAGATGTTTTAAGAATGAAATAGGTGTCCAATTGCCCCTCTGTGCTTGGTTGTCGGTAAATGTGGAGGTTTTCTAGAAGTAAGAGGTGCCCACTTGCCCTACTGTGTTTGGTGGCCAGTAAATGTGGAAAATGTTTGTGACATGTAACGTGGAGTTAGTTACAAAATAAAGGTTCATGGTTAAATCAATGGTTAACAAATTGGGTCAAACTTGGAATACGAATTTAGCATTTTACATATTGGTTTTCTAATTAACTTAAGTTGTATGCATGGCATGACATTGCATGAACATAATCACTTTGAGTGTACTTATTTGTTGTTAAGTTTATTTCCTACTGAGCGTCAAAGCTTACTCCCTTTTTATGGGCTGGATATCCTAAAAATTCAGGTGTTGAAGGTGTACCATGATAGTGTCGAAAGCGAATGGAATTCAATGTAAAGCGCCGAAGCTTCTTTGATGTTGTTCGCCTACAGCCATTGAGCTTGTTTGTCATGTTAGGAATTTTATTTGTTGAATCAAGGCTCTTAGTCTTGAAAGGTATAAGCCCTTGTGGCAATTTAGATGGATATTTTTATATTACTGTGTATTGTAATTTTATTACTTTGAGCTTGACAAGAAATTTATGAGAATGTGATAGATTCCAATTATTGAATTGTATACCTCTGTTTATTGTTCATATATTGGGTTGGTAGCATATCGTGGTATAAATATCGGGATGTTACATACTTTGTGTTTGGGATAAGAATTTTTTTATAGTGACTTCATTCTTCTAAAGTTACTCTTCTTCCTAATTTTGAGTGTATCTTTGTGAATGTTTATGCACCAAATGCTCTAGCTCAAAGGAAACAACTGCGGGGTGAGTGTAAACATCCCATTTTGACCGGCCTTAAGACTTGGGCACGTTTTTTCCAAACACCCGATGATGAAAATTGAAATGTGTTATTTTATGAATTTCTTAGCAGGAAAGTCAGGTTTAAGCTTTAATTCCAACCTTACACCCGTTTTGGCCAATTATTTTAGACCTATTCAAAAATATTTTTTTCTGAATTTTTTATTTTTCGAAAATTTTAGCAGTTTTGAAAAATTAGCCCTTATACTACATGGCAAGCCATGTGTTTTTAGAGATACCGCATGGCAAACCATGGCTAGCCATGTGTTTTGGGTGTTTTCGAAGTCTATAAATACAACCTCATTTTGTTGTTTGGAAAAAAGGAAAAAGGAAAAAAGGAGAAAAATTTTGAAAACGAAAATTTTGTTTCAAAAAGAGGGAGAAAATTTTGGTTAAGAGAACTTTTGTCTCAAAAATCTTGAGAGAGAAATTGATTTTGAGTTATTTTGAGAGCAAGAGAGCCTTTCAACCATCCAAAATTCCATTAAAGCTAGAACTTGAACTATCTCGCTAAAATTTTAAAGCATACACCATAACCGTGAGAGTATAAAGAATAGAGTTTGTTAATCAGAAAAATCATCATTTCCTCCAAAGGTGAATTTTTACAATCTTTTCATTTATTTTCTTGTATTAAATATTTGATATTTAGGTTATGGAAGTAGAAGTGGAATGCTGAGCCTTTGTTCCTTAGATTTTTTCTTATTTATTTTCTTGTATTTTCTTTATTAAATATGTGATAGTTATGTTGTGGAAGTTGTTTCTTAGATTTATTCTCATTTATTTTCCTATATTTTCTTTATTAAATATGTGATACTTAGGTTGTGGAAGTTGTTCCTTAGATTTTTTCTCATTTATTTTCTTGTATTTTCTTTATTAAATATGTAATATAAATATGTAATTGAAGTTATAAAGACTTCCTCCTTAAAAGTGCTAAAAACTCTCTTCTCGACCAATTTTGAACGTAGAAATGGATTTGACATACATATTTCATAAGTAAGAGGATGAGTCTTTAACTACTTTTGATGAGTTATATTTATTTTTCCCCCTTTCTTCCATATTTTCTTAGAAGTCCTATAGAGCTTTCACAAGCTTTGTAAGACTTCCCTTTTGAAATGATAACAATCTACTCTCTCTAATTAATATCATGGATTTGAGTGTTAATTTACTCTTATTCACAAAGAGATTAATGTAGATTTCTATCTATTTCTTTGGTTTGGTGTTTCCTAGCTTCAATTTTCATACTTGTTAGATTTTCCATTTAATAGCTTTTTGTACATATGCATCTCTTGGAAATGTTTTGTTTGTTTTGTCTTGGTTTCGCTGCATGAAAAACAGGAATTCCCAAATGATTTTCAAAGGCGAAATAGAGCAGAAATTTTTTTTTTCAATGGATGATCTCCAAGGCCTATGAAGTTTTTGTTTTTCTTTTTAATTTGAGAGATTTGTGAGGTTTTATTTTGTTATAATATTTTCTTCCTCTCTCTCACATTCGATAAGTAATTATTCTGTGTTGTAATAATTCTCCATCCCATTTCTCTCTATCATGTTCTTTTACTTGCTTTCCTTGTTTGTAAATATGCATCATATTTTGCTTTTCATTATATCCATGCTTTGCATCCATATTTTATGCATCTTGATTTGACTAAATTTGCATTTATGGATTTAATCAATTCTTATGTGATTATGTGTGCTACCTCAAGTTCTTGAGATGATTCACATGTTATATATTAAAAACTAGATCTTTAGTTACATTTCATGAATGAATTGCGTTAGGATTTTGCATCTAGGATCATGCATATTTTATGACTTTATTTTGTAGTTGTTTGAGAGATGTCGGTAAATATGTAACTTTTTATGCTTTAGCATCCTGCTTGTGTCTTACTATGTTTAAGCATCCTACCATGTGGTTACTTGCTTACTTGATATAACTGTATGAATGTCGGTGGATAGTGGTTGTGTCGCTCAATTTGGAATGATGTTGATTTTCATGTTTGTAAACTCAATTTCTTTAGGTTGTACATCTTCAAAACTCTTTCAAAATACATGAAATCAAGTTGCTCCAAAATGAATGGCATGTTCTATACTTGTTTGCTTCACATAGTAAATTTTAGGATTTATTAAATAACTGGAATGTGAACATGTAAAGGAAATAAAACTCATATCATGGTTTTATACAGGTCGATCTTTTGATCGGGTAAGTGGGGATGCTCAATTAATGACCTTCCCCCTCTCATACCTAAGGTTTCGAGCCAAGCATGCTTGGTTACGATGAACAATGGCCTGGGCACGAGTCACGAGTTTTCTAATTTTTTCAAAAATATTAGGTGGCAACTCTGAGATCTGATGACGTAGTCCATTTTTGGCAAAGGTTTTTGTGATAAAATGGATTTTCTGTAAAATTTTCAAATCTGGACTCTCATCTACATTTCACATTGCACTCGTGAAACTAGATCAAAGAAATCAAGAGTCTGAACTGTTTAACGCGTGCAGGTATCCCTGGACATGTTATAGTTTCTAGCAAGTCTGTTGGGGATTTTATGAAACCTTGACTCGAACTCTATGACATGACTTTTATTTTCAATTATATGTTCATTGCATTGCATGCAATCGTGCACTTAAATTCATTGTGTTGACAAAATACTAGTGGAAGCACATACAAACTTTTTGTGACACTATACCTATCTTCACATTACTTTGGAGACCTTGTGTTAATAACCTTTCAAGATCTGTCAAAAAAGTAGCTTTGCTATCTAAGGTTCTCGGACTTCGAAAAGAGGCTATATTGACTCTTCTGGCTTTCTTGGATCTTCACTGGTTATTATCCATAGGACTTTTTCATAACATCACCTTGACTTCAACCCCTAGAATAGAGATGACCTTGTACATCTAGTGAGCTATAGTACCTTCCAAAATTAGGACAGGATGTTCTTCCATTTCTAGGATGTATGATACCACTTGTTTGAATAGTGAAGCTCTAGATCATTTCAAAGCTAGGACAGGATAACCCTATCCCCCATAAAGGTTTTTGTTTTCTTTCCTGCTATGTGTTATGTATGGAAATCTGTATAGAGGTTCTCAAATTTAAATAAGTCGTTCAGGTGTATCAGTTTGTGTGGTTGAGTTCAGTTCTTCGGTAGGCCATATAGTGATCAATTGTGCGAATTGAGCAGAAGTGCTGCTGAAATTCTGATTAGGGGTCTTGTTTTTGTTTTCTTTTCTATTTGCTAGGTAGTTGTAGTACCATAGGTTGGATGTGATTAGAGAATCAAATTGGATCATTTTTTAAGCTAATGGAGATCGGAAAAAAAGCCAAATCTTAGAATTCAAGAGAAGAAGATTTAATGCTGAAGGATAATCAAGTTCTTATCCACGACCCTAAGGGAAAATTCAAAGCCAATTGGATGGGTCCCTACATCATCAAGTCTGTTTGGTCAGAAGGAGCAGTCATTCTCATGGATTTAGATGGCCTAGAGATCTCACAACCAATCAACATAGACAAGCTACAAAAGTACTACCCTTGAGAGGCTCGTTGGGCCAAAAACCCAGAAAGGCAACCCAAGAAAAAGTTAGAGTGTGAATGAAAAAAAAAATGAAAAAATAGAAAATGAAAAAATGAAAAATAAAAAACTGAAGAAAACCTCGCAAGGTCAAAAACCCAAAAGGACAGCTTTGGTAAAAGTTAGAGCATAAAAGGAAAGTGTTAATACCTGAGTGAGCCTTATTCGGAAACTACGTAAGGCCCGATTCTTATCTTTAGGATACATAGGCAGCTTCATCCTAAAGTTCGGCCCCAATCATTTTCAACTTGGTTGTCTCGTCCATGTTTGATTGGTTTATCCTTATTCAACTCGACTATCCTATCTATGTTCAATTGGGTTAGCTTCATTCAATTTGATTATCCTATCTCTTCTTTATGGAAGATTTAGTCGCAAGACAGATCAACTGGTAACACTGTGTATCATGCTCGAGTTATTTGATTTGAAGTTGTACATCTCAAGGATTGATTTCATATTGGTTGGGTAGTGGCCATTTGTGAAAACGGGTGTTAAGGATTTTTAATGAAGTTAACTAATTTTTTCGAAAATTATTCAATTTTTACAAAACTCAGACCATTCATTGGATCCAAAAAGGAAAAAATTTCAATGCTCACAACTTGACTTGCATGATTTCAAAACAGAGAGTGTAACAAGCATGTTAATCTAACTCTCATGTTGGTCAAAATCTTTTTAACAGAAAACCCAAAAAAAAAAAAATAGTCAAAGCAATGAACTAGAGTCATAGTCAAGTCAGGTTTTTTGTCTTTTCCCCGTATTCTCGAAAGTCTCCATTGTCAACTCACTCGTAGGAAAGTGCGTAATAGTTATCTCCGGCAATGTATTGCGCCTGTGATATTCTAAACCACGCTGGCATTCGTTGCACTCGTAATATTCTACACCATGCCTGCGATCGTCACGCCCACGGTGTTTCTAATTGCGCCCGCTTTAAAATTTTGTGTCCTTTCTATTTTGGCAAGTGTCAATAGGTATGTTTGTATTGTTTTTTCTTTGTTTTTCTTTCATTGAGTTTTTTTTTTTTTTTTGATTTCTAGCCTCTTGTTTAGCTGGCTGACCAATTTTCTAGCGAGTTCATCAGTTCATTCAGTAGGGCAGTTCAGCCGGCCCACTAATTTTTTAGCTGGTTGGACAAACAAATCAGCCGTCTGGTCAATCAATTAGATGGCCAACCAATTTTTGAATCTAGAATGGAAAAAACTATAGAATTTGTGTGGGTTCAAAGGTTTGTGATTCAAAGTTGTGTTTTGAGTGTCTTTCATTTCAACAAGTGTAAACAGGTGTGCTTGGATTGCTTTTGCTTTGTTTTTCTTTAATTGAATCTTTCTTTGATTTTTGGTTAGTTGAGGGTTCAATGTCCAATTCAGAGTTTACTAAAAATTCAACCATTCTTATATTCATGTTTAAGGAAAATATTTTCTAGCTCAAATGTTGTGCCATTCACATAATGAAATACAAAAAATAGAAACTCATTTTATTTGCAATTCAGGGTGAAGCCCTGATCAGCATTACAAAAGGAAAAAATTGAGAAAATTTCGAACAACAATGGGGAAAATTCTGAAGCATTGGTGCTCATTCCTAAGAAAAAATAGAAATAGAAAAAAGAGAAGAAAAAAAAAAGAAAAAAATTGAAAATATAAAAGAAGAGAAGGACTTTTTCTTGAATTCTAGCAGATAACTTCGTCTCTTGACTCTACCATTAGCTACCTCATTTCATCTTCACTCTCAGGAAGCCTTTGAAGTCTCTCTGCCTTGGCATTGGCAGAGCTTCTGAATGAAATTACTCCTTGTCGGCCGTCAAATGAGGAGTACAAAGGAGCCCTGAATTGGGCCACGAAAGTGGCCTGTCATTTCATCTCCTTGTTTTGCCTTTTTAAATCACTAATCTCCATTCGAGCATCCTTGTACATATGCTAGAGTAAGGATAGTTGGGTGTTTAACCAACGTTCCTCAGTTGTCCTATTCTATAGCTGGTGGGACAAATTGGAGACTGTAGTCACCATCTCCACATATGACTTCAAAGTGAAGTGGTTAGCATCAATATCAGATTGCGTTGCCATTGTTTGCTCAAATAATAGTGTAGGAAAGCTGAGAACAAAGGTAAGGATAGGGGCACTCTGTCGAGGCTTAGAGGAACTGGCCTTAACATTCTCAAAAATGCAAACAAAAATGAAAAAAATTTATATCTTTGTGTTTGGGTTCACACACTTCAATTACAATCCCAGAAAATCAAAAAAATAAAAAACTCGAAATTAGGAACTCGATATTTTCCCCCATGAGGTGTTTCTCTGGAAAACCGCTTCCCGAGATATTTTCTATAATAGGTTGTTTCCCGAAACAAAATGGCTTGATACATTGAGTTCCCAAAAAACTTTTTCAAAATTTGGTGCAACCCACCCTCTTTATCATTTGTGCTGTAGCACATTTGTATGCGATGTACCCTCCTCTATTATTTGTGCGGTATGCACATTTGTATGTGATGCACCCCCCTCTATCATTTGTGTGATATGTACATTTGTATGCGATGCACCACCCTCTATCATTTTACGGTATGCACATTTGTATGCGATGCATCTTCCATCATTTGTGCGGTATGTACATTTGTATGCGATGCATCCCTCTCTTTCGTTTGTGCTATGGAATATTAGTATGCTTTACATCCCCTCTATCATTTGTACAGTATGCACATTTGTATCCAATGCACCCACTTTTATCATTTATGCTTTGGCACATTCGTATGCGATTCATTATCTCTGTCATTTGTGCTTTGTTACATTTGTATGCGATGCACTCCCTTTATCATTTGTGCTTTGGCACATTTATATGTGATGCACCCTCTTTTATGCTTCATATCATTTGCACGAGACTTGTCTCTCATGTTGCCACCTTCATATCTTTATCACCATTCCATTGCGTTGCGTTGCATTGCATAATCATGAATGTTCAAAAAAAAAAAAAAAAAAAATCAGCTTCGCGAAGTGTATAAGTCCAACTTTCACTTGTATTTTGAGCATGTCATTTGCATCCTATCCCTAAACTACACTAGTTTGATTCCTTACAAAGGGATACGTAGACAACACTCGAGCTCAACTAACTGCATCTACATCTTGTTTGTTTGCCCAAGTCTTACGTCCTTGTCAAAATGGTCGTCTTCGGGCTTTGACATTCATTCACATCATAAAATGACTTTCAGTTTTGTCAAATAGGGGCAATTGTAGACACTACATTTTGACTGGTCCTAAGACTTAGGTCTTTTTTTTTTTTAAACATTCAATGATGAAAATTGGAATGTGCTATTTTACAAATTTCTTAATAGAAAAGTCGGGCTTAAGCTTTAATTTGAACCTTACACCCATTTTGGACAATTATTTTCAACCTATTCCAAAATAATTTTTCTGAATTTTTTCTTTTCCAAAAAATTTAGCAATTTTGAAAAATCAGTTCTCATATCACATAGCATGCCATCTGTTTTTAGAGATACCACATGGCAAGCCATGTGTTTTTGGAAATATCACATGGCTAGCCATGTGTTTTGGCTGTTTTGAAAGTCTATAAATACAACCTCATTTTGTTGTTTGGAAAAAAGGGGAAAAAATAGAAAACATTGTAAGAAAGAAAATTTTGTTTCAAAAAGTGGGAGAAAATTTTGGCTAAGAGAATTTTTGTTTCAAAAATCTTGAGAGAGAGAAATTGATTTTAAGTTATTTTAAGAGTAAGAGTGTCACGACCCAAACCCACCCCTATAGGTTTTGACTGGCTAGTAATCCTAGATTACCTTCGGCCTCAAAAAAAAAAATTCAAAATATTTAAATAATATCGAGGCCTAAAGTAGAAGCAAAACAAAAATAATAATGTCTATTGAGCTTGTGGATACATGATGGCTAAAATAATTCAAACATTTAAACACAATAATAATTTATATACATATACAAATCTTATATATCTCACACACATATACATTTAAGACCTAGCAAAATACAAAACTCTAACAAAGCTAAGGGGCTAATTTTCTTGGCTCTACTCGAGCCTAACTTGCTCCATTTTGGAAGCTCTTCAAAAAGCTGACATGGGTAGACTCCAAGGCTTTCTCTATCCTTGTTGCTCAGTTTGCTCACCTATATATATATATATATATAGTGAGCTAAAGCCCAGCGAGTAATAACAGAACAAAGAGATTAAATGAATGAAGTTCGACGATAATACAAAGACCTGTTTTATGATTTCAAAACGAATCTCAAATCATTTTCAAAGTAAGGCATTTTTCATATCAAATCATATATTTCAATTTTCGAAACAATCCATTTCAGTATGCAAAACAATTCGATTAGCCATTATATTAATCCTTTGCAATGACAAAAACCATTGTTCGATAGCATTTCTAATACAATTCTAATTTCAATTCAATTCTCAATGATCCATGTTATCTCAATAGCAATACTCATTCAATGACAATTTACGTGGTACATTTAATAGAGTAACAATGTATCAATAACAATAGGACCTCAAGGGTCAATCAATTGGACCACAATGGGTCAATCAATATATCATATCCAATGTGACCATTAAGGTCTAATAGCAGAGATCTCCGTGTTTCAATTATCCAATGGGCTTTGGTATTGTTTTCCCCAGGTAAGGGTCGATGGGCCATGGTATTAATTTCCCCAGGCAAGAGCCTCACTAAAGGATGCCACGATTACAAATTCAAATGGAACTTTATTCATTAAGGAAAATAGCATTTCAATAAACCATTCCTTCAATCATTATAACGTTTCGATAATCTATTCAATCATTAATGCATCGATTTCAAGAATAATAACGGTTTCAAAAATAAATATAATCTGAACATATCTTTATAAAGTTATTACTCATAGTGGCTTAAGTCGATATAAGGTCTCGGGCATTCACCTATACAAATCACATACCAAAGACACAATAGAAGCACAATTCAATATTCATTTCATTTTCATTCAACTCTCTTTATGTGTTTCTAGCTTATTCCATGACTATGTGAGTTCAATTGGTGCCTAAGGATACTTAGAATGTCAAGAGGATGCAAGTAGGCACTTAGAAGAGTTAGTAAAAAATTGCTAAAAACAGGGTCTTCGCTCGAGCGCACCTTTGGTCGCTCGCGCGGTCTGCAAAGCTCTGTAAAAATATTAGATGGCCTCAATGTTCACTCGAGCGGTGACTTTTCCGCTTGAACAGTTTGCAAATTTTTTGTGCCTTAGAAAACCAACAAAAATAATTTCCAAACACATTTTCAAAACTTAGACTCTTGCATGAACTAATTTAAACATGTAATTTTATTAATAAAGATGACTCATGACTAATTTTCCAATTTCTAATACAAAAATCTCTTTGATTATTAAAATTAAAACCAATAATTTCATGAATATAATAATTTCAACATTTTTCGTCTGTTGTGTTATAAAACATAAAATTAGGGCTATAAAACTCTTTAAAAGAAATATTTGCATATATATGTGTAACAAGCCCGCGAGGGACCTCATGGGGTTACAATTCATACTCGATTTGTTGTTACGGTTCTTAATTTGAACCAAAGAGTCCAAATTCGGCAAATCGTTTTGAGAAAAATAGATTTTCGAAAGAAGTGCCAAACATTGACTGCTTCGCCAGATACAGAGTCGCCACCTATTTTTTTTTTTTTTTTTTATGGCGAAATTTAGGAAACCCTGACTCGGTGCCAAAGGCCATGTGTCCGTCATCACCAAAGTTGCCTCGGCTCGGGAACTTGGGTACGATTGGGGAAGGTCAGCTATGAGCACCCCCTCTCACCCGATCCGAAGATCGGCCTCTACTAACCATGATATCCTATTTTAAAAACTTTATGTGTTCTTGTTCCGGTTATTAGCCTAGAATTACTATGTTATGCACACAGCAAAACAAGTATAGACCAGATCGCCTAATTTGGAACAAAGCATTGCATATCCGTTTGTTTGGAAAACGCTTTGGAATTTGCTACTCACAAGTAGGCTAAAATACAAATTTCAATGAATTATTCCAATTCAAACAATCCAACCTTCACCCACAGGCATTCAGGCAGTTTATATCACATAAACGTCTAGCCACATGGTAAGCATGCTGTCATGTTAACATTCACACTCATGCGAAATGCTAAAGCATAAAGAGCTCACCTAGTACTCCGCGCCAAAACAAGAACATGTTAGCAATCATGCATGATCCAAGTCCATGTTAAATGGCTAATGCAACGCGTACAGAATGTCATTAGAGTGGGCTCAGCTAGTCTATAAATGACATGTGAAAATGCAGAAATAGCATGTATTCAAGTTAGATTTGAAATGCTTATGCAGTTAGCATGATGCGCCGAGCTCGGTGCATGCAATACTGATGAATGATGCACGCATGCATAGCATAAGGTATGCTAAAGTAAATATGCCCTAATACTAACCATCAAAAGCAGGTAAGTAAAAGGGAGAAAGAAGTGGGGGTTGGAAGACATGCACACACGCACCCACAATTATTACAAATTTGCCCTCGCTCGGAGGGACCGAAAGAATAATACAATTTAACTAACCAACCAGCTAATTAAATATTACAAATCAATTAAATTAGCTAAGCAAATTAACTAATTTATTTAAGCAATAAACAACGGCCTCGGGAAGAGGGTCCAATGCATGCGCGCTCGGCTCCGCTCGGAAAGCCACTGCCATGCACAAGTTGCCTCTGTTTTGACTGTTATTCTTCTCTGAAGACTTCACAAATCTCAAAACTACTTCTCTGCACAGTGTGGAACACCACCGGCTGAAGGGATTGGTCACCAGCCATGTATAATGGTCACCGGCCACAAAATGATCCATCGGCCAACAATGGATGGCCGGTCGGCACTGAAGATGGCCGGCTGGCCAAATCTTCTTGCAGAATCCTTTTTAACAGCAGCAGAGGACAAAGCAAAGCATGGCAGCGCATTTCAAGCTATGTATGCACTAACCACACCCCTTATCATGTGAATGACTCAAAGGAGGATGGGCCTCGATTCTCGGACCACCAATCACGCATTTCCATGCATGATGGCCCAAAGAATCAAGTGTGCATCTTGATATGGAATGCAATGTACATAAACAAACCAATGGAACTCAACCTCTATCACAAGCATTTCAAGAGGCCAAGCATGCATGCAAATGGAATGCAACCTAGACATGGAGGCTAAGTACGCAACAATGTACAAGTCATGCATGCCAGACATGCGAAGGAAGGGACTTACACTAATTGGACAGCCCTAAACTAGGTCCAAAACAACGGCCAAAAGCTAAGGAATGAGAGGCAAAACACACACAAGCATGCACATGTTAAGGCCTAGGCATCAAAGCATCAAACAAGCAACCTCTAAGTGCACTTAAAAGATACTAAACATGGACTAATGGCATACATTGAAAGCTCTGAATATGCATAAAATAGAGGTGCCAAACCTACCAATTAACACAAGCAAAGCATGCTAGCATGGCCAAAACTCAAGGCAAGCTAAAAGGGCATGGGATCACATTTAGCAAGACCAAACATGGCATGAATTAAATGACTTAAAAAAACAGAGTTTTAGCACATTAAAACAAAGCCTAAAGATCACATAGATGACATCTGAATGACTTAAATTCACGAGCATGCACAATGACCAAACATGGAGCATAGGGCATAACCTCATGAGGCATGAAAGAAGCATCAAAGGCAAGCATACAAGCATGTCATAGGGACTGAAATGATGCCATAAGTGGTGCCAAACCACTAAAACAAATCAAACAATGCACGCTCAACACTCCACATACTTGAAGCCTACAGGCTAACAATGCAAAGGAGCTATGCAATACATGTTATGATTGACCAAAAAAAACCAAAAACAGACTTCAAGCATGCTAAAACAAACACAAAAGCTTCACAAAGCTTGGCCAAAATCATGCTAGAATAAGGGTCAAAACCTAAAGCATGTTAAGGCTACAATATGGCATTACAAGACATGTATGCAAAACAAGCAAGGTGTGTCTAAACCAACTCAAAGCTGAGGTAAAACATGGCAAAATACTACCAAATACCCACTGAAATATGGCCAACATGATCTCAAAATGGTGCTCAACACATGAGGCTTAAATGGCCCTTTTCAAGGACAACAAGGAGAGAGGGTGGCCCTCTCCTTCCTAGGACCTCAAGGCACCATCCTTACCTCTGAAATCCTTCAAGATTTCAGTGGTGTCCCGGAGCTCAACCAAAATTGCACAAAATGGAGCCTTTCAAGGCTTAAGAGGGGGTCAAACAACCCCAAAGCTTAAAGAAACCTTAACCAACTATTTAGAGGGCTAAAAAATAGAACTTTTTTATGTTATGCACTAAGCCCAAAAACAGATGCAAGGTAGACAAACATGCAATGCAGAAATGGGGAATAAAGAGACAAGTTTCTTACTCTTGTAGACCCTCTTCACCAATGGTGGACCAGCTGGTTCTTCATGCTCAAACCAGCTCCAAAACTCCAAAAACAACCCTTAAGGGCTTCAGCTCCAAGAAAAGGTGTGATAGTGGGTGTTTGTGTGCAAAACTAAGGTAAAAACACTCACAAAACAAAGAGAGAGAGAGAGATATAGAGATGGAGGACATATGAACCCTAACCCTAAAACTCAAAACCCTCAGAAAATTCTGTCTAAATTGTCTAACCCTAAAACAAGAGAGAAGAGCCCCTCTTTTATAGACAATTTGTCTTGTAAAGCTTCCAAAGGAAGCTAACAAGAGGGCAATCCCTCCATACACGTGTATGGAGGGGGTGACAATGTATGCCAGCTGCCCAAAAATATCTGCAAAAGTAGATGCACAGTAGTCGGCCGGCCAAAAATGCAATTGACCAAAAAAAAGATAGCCGGCCGGCCATCTATAGTGCCGGCCGGCCAAACATTTGGCCGGTGGCAACAAAACACAGCCGGTGGCCTCAAGCCATGGCCGGTGATGGGTGAGGATGGTCAACAAGCCCTACCCTGCCCCTCAAAGGCAAAACACAAGTGTTTGGTGCAAAACCAGACACAAAACAGTCGAGTCGAGAGATCCTGAGGCAAGGCGCGTAGCCGAGACCTCCAGGAACTCGAGACGAACACAAACATGGATGATCACCAAGTGTTCAGACGGTGACGTCCAAGTCTTGAGGACAGTCAAAAATGGGGTGTCTACAGTTGCCCCTCTTTGACAGAACTCGAAAGTCACAAAGTGACGGGAGTGAATGTCAAAGCCTAGAGACGACCCATTTTTGACAAGGCCGAAGACTTAGACAAAGCATGCAAGCTGCAGATAAAGATATGCGCCCGAAGGCAGGGGCAAGATGCAAGACAATGCACAAAACCGAACATAACTTATGTTCATGCAAAGAAGCTGTAACGAAGCATAACATGCGACGGTTCTAAGCTGGCATACACCAGACTACACTACAATGTAGAAAGGATGTCAGAGAATTATGCAATTCTCAATACGTCTCACTCGAAGGATACAATACCTGTGCGGTTCGTCTGGTTGCACCAGCCTCAAATGAACCGTACATACAATATCGTGCCTAAAAAGATAGCAAACTTAACAGGTGCAATATTGTTACCAACATGCATGACAATGCAAAATGAAATGCAAAATGATATGCAATATATACAAAATTATGTATAATAATGCAAATGAAAATGCAATGCAATTAAAACAATGCTAAAGAAATGCAACGCAATTGAATCATGATCAAATCATGAGCGGTTCAAAACTACACAAATGTCAAATAGATTAATGGAAGTAACAAGTCCGTCTACCATAGAAAAGGTGCCACAACCCTCAAAGCGTGTACACATGCAGAACTATGAGTGATGTAGACAGACACAAGAACAAGTATTGGGTGGAATGACATAAGTGGGGAAACAACCCGCTAAGGAAAGAACAATGATCCTAATGCTGGATGCAAAAAATTACACTACAATGTAATATATACAGTGGATATGGCATGCAGCCAAACCAAATCTTGCCTAGGAAGGGCATGTACACATACAAGCCATGTCTACCACAGAAAAGGTGCCGCCACTCTCAAACCAAGTTCATCTAGGAATAGGCACGTACACATGCAGAACTGTGCTTTAACGTGAAAAGTATGAGCACATACCAAACCAAGCTCAACAAGGAAAGGTGTGAGCCATGGATGGAGGGGGTGATGCAGTGAATGCATGCAAGCTACAATGTGATATGCACTGGAATGGAATAGATAAGATGGATAAGGCACGCAGGCCAAACCAAATCTTGCCTAGGAAGGGCATGTACACAAACGAAACGCGTCTAACACAGAAAAGGTGCCACCACCCTCAAACCAAGTTCATCAAGGAATAGGCGCGTACACATGCAGGACTGTGCTTTGACATGAAAAGTATGAGCACATACCAAACCAAGCTTAACAAGGAAAGGTGCGAGCCATGGATGGAGGTGATGATGCAATGGATGCATGCAATATACAATGCGATATTTACAATATGCAATGAAATGGATATTTACAATGGATAAGGCGTGCAGGCCAAACCAAATTTTGCCTAGGAAGGGCATGTACACAAACGAAACGCGTCTAACATAGAAAGCTGCCGCCACCCTCAAACTAAGTTCATCAAGGAATAGGCGCGTACACATGCAAAACTGTGCTTTAACGTGAAAAGTATGAGCACATACAAAACCAAGCTCAACAAGGAAAGGTGCAAGCCAAAGATTGAGGTGATGATGCAGTGGATGCATGCAATATTACGATGAAATGCATGACATATGCATGTGTGTTTTTTTGTTTTTTTTTTTTTTTTGAAATGCATGACATATGCAGTATTTACAATGATGCATGACATATGCAGTGTTTTTTTTTTTTTTTTTTTTTGAAATGCTAATTATGCATGTAATGCATGTTGCATGGAATGTGTGACAACGCAAGTCGCTTGAAATGCATGACAATGCATGAATTTTAAACGCGCGACAACGCGTGACTTTTGATGCATGGAAATGCATGAACTTTAAACATGCGGCAACGCGCGGCTTTTGAAATGCATGGTAATGCAAATGAACTGTGCACATCAATGCACCCAAGGTCTTGCACCTTTTAAGGATTTATGGTCTCCTAGACCGTCTGTTGGGGAAATGCATAACAATGCGAATGAACTTAGGACGCGTGACAACGCGTGACTTTGAAATGCATGACAATGCATGAGAGTTTGAAATGCATGACAATGCAACCGAGCGGTTTTAAGGTCTCGTCAGACCAAGCGGGTTTAAGGTCTCGCCAGACCATAAAGGTGTTGCACAGGACGGTGTGACGCGCAAAATAGCGTGATGGAATGCATGCCAAATGCAATGAGATGCGCAAAATAGCACGAATGAATGCATGCCAAAATGCAATGAGATGCGCAAAATAGTGCGATGCGTTAGACAACGCGAGTGCACAAGACAGTGCGATGCGCAAGATAGCGCGATGGAATGCATGCCAAATACACATGGGGCAACTTTTGAGTTTTGTAAAAGACAAAAGGATACGGAAAGGATACACCTTGCACGAATTCGAGTGCCATGCACAGAAGACACGGCCCGAGGTCAAAACGGAGGTCGGTTGAGCTTCGGAAAAGCCATTTCTTGTACTATCTTGAGTAATGAAGGCCCCAAACTACATATATGACCCAAACAAGGTTGTAGGAGGATCACCGGCCACATGGGGAAGCCACTGGCTGTCCATTGGCCACCAAAAAACATCATCGGCCAAATATTTGGCCGGTCGGCCAAAAATATAGCCGACCGGCCAAAAATGCCTGATTTGGGGTAGTTTTGACTTTTCACCTTGGGTCTTTTAAAATAGGGTTTCAAACCCTATTTCCTTCACTTCCCTTAGCCGAAAACCCTTCCTCTCTCTCTCTCTCTAGAACATTTTCCTCCTTTCCTTTCTCCGTTTTCTTGCGTTTCACGCCCATTCCATCGTTTGATTCGTGAAGTTTATCGCGTTTCGAACACTTCCACCCAATCGAAACTTCGTTTCGGTGTTTCCTTTTCGATTTCCACTTCTTGGGGTTTGTTTCCCCCAAGTTTTCCTTGATTTTCCCACATTTTCCATATTCTGGCTTTTCCGGCTATTTTCCACCCTCTCGGGGTTGACTTTTTTGTTGACCCGTCGTATTCTAGCCCGGTTTTCCCTCTTCCGGCTATTTTCTCATCACCTTTGATATGGCGGACAACATCCCACAGGGCAGGACTCCCCCGGATCACGAGATGGATCCCGGGGTTGAGCTTCTACCTTTGAGCGTCCGCTCATTCAACTTGGCGACCTACCGGCCGGCGATCCACGTCTTGCCTCCTGACGGTCTTCGTCAGTTTCAGAGCTTTGACAGGGCGATGCCTCCAGAGCTTCTCTTGCGCGAGCCTACATCTCATTTGTCCTTCGGCGCTTCCGAGGTAACATTCCTTCCTCTGTTTTTATTTTCTGCAATGTAGAACACTTAACTGCCAACTGCCATAGCTGATCATGTTCTTTAACTGCTTAGCTCAGATACACTGATGCACTGTACACCGTAGTTAATCGCAAACACATTTGCAACTAATATCTGTTCAAAACTGACACGTGCACACACACTGCACTGGCCCTGAATTATTCAAACACACGGCACGCACTGTATTTCACTGCAAACACACTGGCACCCGGTATCTGTTTGAATATGAAAAACTTGCACACGTGCTATATTTGCACTAAACCACTCAAACACGCTGACACATCACACGTTGTAGTTCACTGTAAGCACACCGGTACCCGGTATCTGTTTGAATCTGCAAACATGCACATATGCTATATCTGCACTGAGCCACTCAAGCACGCTGACACATCACACGTTGTAGTTCAATGTAAGCACACCGGCACCCGGTATCTGTTTGAATCTGAAAAACTTGCACACGTGCTATATTTACACTGAACCACTCAAACACGCTGACACATCACACGTTGTAGTTCACTGTAAGCGCACTGGCACCCGGTATCTGTTTGAATCTGAAAAACTTGCACACATGCTATATTTGCCTGAATTCTGAATGCCTTTCAAAACTAGTATATTTAGCATTGCTTCGCAATTGTTTGTTTGAAAATAGGGAGAGTCCCATACCGTTCGGGGATATGGGAACATCGCCGCCCGAGATTGGTACGCAGAGCTACCTGATGCGGTCTGCCACATTGTGGACCAAGCCGATTTTGGTGCATTCTACAGAGGACTATCCAGGCTCACCACAAAAAGGCCTCTCCTCGCTGCTCTAGCGGAGAGGTGGTGGGACACCACTGACTCGTTCCATCTTTCTGCGACGGGAGACATGACGATGACTCCCTATGATTTCTCGATGCTCATAGGCATCGGGGTAGGGGGTGATCCGATCCCCTTTGATACCGATATGGATGAGTGGACTGCTGTTCAGATATATCTTCTTGGCGAGGTTCCACCTCTCACCCGTCCAGGCTTCGTCCGTTATTCCTAGTTCGAGGTCCAGTTCAGGGTTCAGCTAGCCCTAGTAGAGAAGGCTCCGATGACTCAGGAGGCTGTGGAGCGATATGCGCGCGGCTTTTTGATGTTTCTATTGGGGACCACTATTTTTGCCGACCGGGCGAATACCATGCCCCTCTGCTTGCTCAGCGCCTTAGTGGATGTCACACAGATCCTGCACTACGATTGGGGTGGTGCTGCTCTGGCCACACTCTACAGATACATGAGCTTAGCTTCCCGTGGCAACGGACAGTTGCTCGGGGGCTACTGGCGTGCTTGGGAGGTACATTTCTTTTTCGCTTTTACATTTCGCTTTCTACTCGCATATATTATAGTTCTGCTTTTCATGGTATATACTGCTTACACTGTATACTGCGCTTTTCACTAATCATATCTCGCACACACGGCATACATATACTCTGCTTTACACTGACTATACACTGCTCACACTGTACACTCTGCATAATACACTACCTACACAATATACAGCACAATACACGACTCTTTTATTTCTGCTTTATTCTGTATTCTGCTTTATCTAGTAAGCATTCTGGCATTTACTCTGCAGTTATGGGTCTATGCCTACTTTCCGAGACTCGCCCTTGTGCCAGATGTGGAGACCCCTCCCGTCGTTCCATTCTCGCGCCGTTTTGACGGGAGATGCGTGCGAAGGCCTCGGGAGATGTTTAGCTTCTTCCGCCGCTATTTTGACACCATCACTCCCGCAGAGGTATATTCAACTTTAGAGTTTATTTAAGCTTCGCTTTTCACTGTATGTTTTCAATAACAGTAGACAACAAACTACATTTCATGTGCAGATTACCTGGCAGCCCTGGGCTCCGTTGCCAGGGACGATGCGGGATCGATTTGCCGGTGCTGAAGAGACCTCGCGTTTTCGGATTCTGCTGGAGGGCCCGATCTGTCGGGCTTGGTACCTAGGTGAGCGTTTCCTACGCCAAACCCTAGGGTTACCAGAGCAGATAGTCCCGGTTCACCATCCTGAGGATATGAGGGAGACCGAGAGATTCACTGCCGAGCAGATGGCCGATTACACTATTGGCTGGGACGCGATCCGCTTCAGAGGCATTGGCGACTACAGAGAGTACGTGCATACGTATATCATGCGGCCTCTGAGCGGTGGCTGTCGGGTTGAGGGAGAGAGGCCTGTGGCACCAGCAGCTAGGGCGGGAGAGGGGGCTAGAGCAGGAGTATCGCGAAGAGCTTGGGTCCACGGCAGGGGCGGAGCTCAGAGAGGGCAGAGGGCTGGCTGGCTTGCATTGCCCACCTCACTGACATACAGAGGACAGGGTGGGGTGACCTACCAGATTCCCTTCGCCCCTCCTCTGGCTGATCACGAGTCGGTCGGTTTCCCCGACTTGCCTCCGGTATGTACTACTTCATATTGCATCTTGCATAATCATTTCCTTTCAGTTTATTTGATATTCCGCAGAATACTGATGCATTTGATACTTTTGCAGGCTTCTTCCGAGTACACCCGGCAGTCCCTGGAGTTGAATGCCTCCATGATAGGAATGCTACAGTGGACTTTTGACCTCCTAGCCCTCTACAGTATCCCGGTATGTTCTTCTGACCACGGTCTCAAACCATACATAAACTGCTTCCATAATCCGATGCACAACACGATACTTGACACATTGATCTCACGGCATTTGATACACTGTACTTATATACTACATTCTACATTGATAAACTGCTCACAGTATTCACACACTATACTGATACATTGCATTCTGCACTAATAAACTGCTCACAGTATACTGATGCGTTTGCCTTTTGTACTTTGCAACCTCCCTTCTAGATTCCTACCGTAGGGGGTGTTCCAGCCAGGCCTTCTGTTCCTGCCGGAGGAAATGGAGAGGGCAGAGTATTCCCCCACACCAAGGCGGGGCGCACTCACGTCGGGAGTAGCTCACGGGCTCCAGTCCCTGATAACGATGAGGAGAAGGAGTCCGAGACGGAGGCAGAGGCAAAGTCGTAGGAGGAGGAGACCAGAGACGGCTCGGACTCGGGCTCAGATGATAGTGCTGATGATGCTCCTGGACCTTCGTCCAGGAAGAGGACTAGGATGGACTCCCAGGCTTGAGATCCTTTGACATTGATCTAGATTTTTGCTGTTTTTCTTCTTTTTTGTACTTTTTGCTTTTTTGTTGGTAGCTAGGATACTTTGTACTGCCGTAGGCAGATTTTTGTTTCCAAAACTTATGTACTTGAAACAGATGATGAAATGAAACAAACTTTTTGTGTGAAAAAGTGTTACATTTGTACATCTCATATATTGCATTGCATTGCATCATGCTACACCTCAATGTAAATGAAATTGATTTGTTGTCTGAAAATTGAACACTTGCACTGTAATAATCAGATAGCTAACCAGCCAACAGCAAACAACCCAAGCAACCCATTGCCTGATTCTAAACACACAGCCCTTACTTTACTGGGGACTAATATGCATACTGCCCATAGCACAGCGTTTGGTTCATTCTGCATACGGCAAACCCTGGACAAACAGTCCAATCTGACAAGACAGAATACGAAGGTGGAACCGGCTAAAATTGAAACACACTCAGATGCCCCAAATTTCCCTTTTCTCCTTTTGGTTCTGCCTAAATGTAGAGAATGGCACAGCACTCTGAGCTAAACGCTTTTTGAAATTGAAAAAGGGTTTTTCAACCGGGGTATTGAGCCTAAAACTGAACACAGCGAGAAAGACTCAAACAAAAGGTACACGACCCAATCACAACGAGATACACTCGGAAAAGACTCAAAACAAAAGCTAGGCTAAACAAGACAAAAGACACGACACACAGACATGTTTACAAAAACGAGAGACCTCAAATCTCGAGGAGCCAGTTTCTCTGGGTATTTTTCCCACCCTTTCTGATTTGTGATTCTCACATCACTTGGCCCGCATACTCGGTTTTTCTCTCAAAACCTTTTCCTCACTTTTCTCTCGACTTACACCTCTCTATTCTTTATTCTCTCATTTTTCGTCCCTCCCCAGGGTGATCGATGGATGAATAGGAAGTTGCGGGTTCGCGCCCAACACTATTAGCTCGCGGCTTATTTCTTCTAGTGATGTCTAGTTGTTGTTCCAGACAGGAGATGGTGTATCTTGATCTGTCCCAACTTGTGCTTCACACTCGGTTCAATATCTCGTTGCTCGGAGGTTATTGTGGGCTTTCAGCCCTTTACTGACAGCTTCAGTTGTGCCTTCTCCGGTGAATAGGGTGCCCTTTTGGCAAGTATGTTGATGACGAGGGAAGGACAAAACACCTGACTTGACTGTGCCCCTAGTTCATCACTTTGAGCATTTTTTAGTTTTCTACTAAAACAATTTTGACCAAAATGAGAGTTGAATTAACATGCTTGTTCGATTTTGATTTGAAAATCATGCAAGTTAGACTATGAGCACTGAAAATTTTCCCTTCTGGGTCTCAGAAATAGTCTAGTTTTGGAAAATGAAATAGTTTTCGAGAAAATAGTCAACCTCAGTAAAAATTTTCAAAAACTATTTTTGTAAACGGTCAATACTCAACGAGCACGGAACCTACCCTCGAGATGCGCAACCTCGGATCGGGGGCAATGGAAAGTTGCCCCTTGCTTGAAAGGGATGCATGGCAACGAAAAGTTGCCCCTGGTTTAAACAGTGACTCATGGCAACTCATGGCAACGAAAAGTTGCCCCGTGTTTGGATGATGCCGCAACATTTGGTAAACAGTCTTCGTCAGTGATGATTGCAAACAAACTCTCGGATGCAGAGAAGACGGAGATGGTCTGGACCAACATATGGACACAGTCACTGTGACAGCATTGGAGGCTGGACTTCACGAGGAAGTTGACTGCGTGGTTCCGGTTGTCACAACCGAACTATCGGATTCAGAGGAGGCAAAGGTGATCAAAACCATTACATGGACTGAGACGCTATGAAAGCGTTGGGGGTTGGACTTCAAGATGAAGTTGCCTACGTATCCCAAACATGGGAATCAAGCCTTACGTAGTTCCGGTTAAGGTACACTCGGGTATTTTAACCTTCACTTTTTAGGTTGTAACTTTTGCCAAGGTGCCCGATGCGGGTTTTCGACCTTGCGAGCTTCTTTTCTTTTCTTTTTCTTTTTTTGCATATATTTCTTTTTTTTCTTTTCTTTTTTTTTCTTTTTTGCATGTATTTTTTGCTTTTGTATTTTTTTTTGCATTTTTTTGTATGTTTCTCTTTTTTTTTTTTTTTTGTATATATTTTCCTTGCTCTAACTTTTGCTTGGGTCGCCCTTCCGGATTTTCGGCCCAGCGAGCCTCTCAAAGGGTAAAAGTGTAACAAGTCCGTGCCAAATGGTTTTGAGATTGAAGTCTCCTTGTATCCAGGAGGATAGCTGTTATATTGATCTGCTGAAGGATTCATCACGGTTGCTTCACAAGCTTCTTGCGGTGAGATCTGACCTTCTCGATCTGATTTTGGTGCCTCTTGTTCGAGGGCTGCTTCAAACCTGGCCACATGGGCCTCACATGATGGTTGATCGTTGAATATTCTGAATGGGTTCAAGGTTCGAAAACAGACGGATTGGATCTTGAGGCTGAGAGTGATCCTAGGCTACACAATCTCGAGCGCGATTCCATACAGGTCTTCACAGGACCGCGCAAAACATTTTGTTTTTGAAAATTTTTACGAAAGCGACAAATCGCTCGTGCTGAAGATAGTGTGGAACCAATCTGGATTAAGCCAGGGTCCTTCTCAGTACTTACGCTAACAAGCATGATTTCATTCATTTAAAGGCTTAGCATGCCTCTCTTTCTCTCAATTGATCAAAGTTTTGTAAAACCCGAGAAATTCCTTCCTTTTTGTTTTCATCGCAGTGTTCAAAAAGTTTTGAAAAACTTAGGTCATTATAATGACTCTCAGGGCACAAGAGAGCAGGTGGAATGCACTGTCGTTCAATCCAAATCCTTTAGCACAACTGGCTCAAAATTAGCAATAAGCACGGAAACATGATAGCCACAGCTGTTTCATTCAAATTTTCAGGTTTGCAACTGGCTCCACAGCAGAGACAGACTCAAAAGGAAAGCAAAAGGCTAATTACAAAACAAAACGGTGTTCGAAGCAACAACCCCGGAACCACCCGACATTCTATACAAGGGGACTAACTCGCTACAACAAGACAGACCCTTAAGCAAAAAGGACTGACTCACGACAATGAGACAGACTCAAAACGAAACAAAAGACTAACTCGACACCCAAGCCAGAATTTACAAAACTAGCAGTCGCAGATGCTCAAAAATGCGTGCCAGACGCCATATCCAAAAAAATAAACCAAGCGCTGCCTGCAGGTAGTTCACTCCCTGGTTACATACTCGCAGTATCAGTATCGTCAAAGTCCAATAGCCGGGTAGTAACGGACTTGGCTGAGGTGGGCGGGAGGATAACCTTGTTGTCGATCAAGTCTTGCACCTCATGACGGAAGCGGAAACAATTATCGGTAGCATGACACATTTCTTTGGTGATGCAGCGTAATCTTGGCGAGATCATGTGTGCAAGGGAGATTCTTCGGGAGAGGTCGAGGCTCCAAGGGTTTAAGGTGCCCTCTTTCGGCCAGGATCTGGAGTGCCTTGGATAATGGCATATAGAGAGCATGAAAGACCCTACGCCCTCAGGGCAGGTATTTTGAAGGCTGAGAATTCTTGCTAGATGCACTAGCGAAAGGGTCGGCAGGCACTGCCTTGACTTTCTGATCTTTCCCAGGTGCAGGGTTGAGAGCGAAAGGAACTATTCTGGCATGATGGGACCTATCCCGGTTTTCTGATTGGCTGGTACTGCCTTCAGTTGGAACGGGGAAAACGTTATCCACAATTTTGGTCAAGACTGCGAATACTTGCTGTTTACTCATCCCCCGGCTTTCAAAGCCTCGACTGCCCACAGCAGTTGTTCAATGGGATCGGCATCTGCCTTCACTTTGTCTTTACCTCTGGCCTCAGCCTGATCGAGGGTTTGGGTTGATGTTGATACGTCATTGCTATAATTGAAGGCCATCTCCGGTTAGCTAAGCTTGATTACAATTCATCCCAGCAATGGGGGCTCCTGGGGTACAAAATGCCCGGCATATGATGTGGTTGGTGGCGAAGCTGACATTCCATAAGTGAGATCTGCCACGGACCTCTAGAGATCACCTATCATCACCATCAACTTGAATGTAGTGGGCTCACGAGCCTGATACAACTGAGGGATCCAAACCGGGTGTGAGCAGGCGGCCTAGGTGGATGTGGCACATCGACATTGGTTTCACTTTGCAGAGTGATTCCTTGATCCAATGCGGCTGTCATAACCACAATCTCTTTCGAATTCTGCGTCATCATAGGTTCACTGTTTTGAGCGGTGACTGACGGATCAGATATCTGTCTTGCCTTAGCAAGGGGGAACACTGACTATTCTGGATCAATTCTCTGAACTGAAAGGAAAACCAAGCAGCATTTCAGCCCAAACGGATCAAACGCAGGTGTAGCCGAACGATTATACTCTACTACTGATCACTGTTCCCCAGAATCACTGTCCAAAATATTGAATCGGATATCCACAGATGTAACTGATTCTCACAAATACCGATATTGGTGCCCTCAAGCTTGATACTCACACTTGCAAACTGATATGTGCGCTCTTGCAGAGATACACTCTAAAAGCACATAGTAAGTAAAAGAGCCAAAACACCCCTATGTTGGGGTAGGGTTTCCCTGTCCTATTTTGTTAGGAGCTAGGGTTTCACTACGCACGCAGCGGTTTCAAACAACCTATATCGGGTGAGCAACCTATCCTAGTTTGGAATGGTCACTATGGATTCCGATTATGCACTAGGTCGAATGGTCAAAAGGGTGCCCCGGTAAAACCGGGGTTTGTGTTCCCATACTGGCAGAGCCCGCAACCGATCAGCCTTATGGCATGCTTTGACAAAGTCAAGCCTCCGGCAAACCACTCAGGAATAGCAGATGGCCAACACGGTGTCCTAGGAACACCAATGCACATGTAATGCAAAGAAACACATAAGTGAAACCAAAACAGGATATCACGAGTTCGAGTCAAGCTCTCTAAAATCCCCAGCAGAGTCCCCAGAAACTGTAACAAGCCCGCGAGGGACCTCATGGGGGTATAGTTCAGACTTGATTTGTTGTTACGGTTCTTAATTTGAACCAAAGAGTCCAAATCCGGCAAATCGTTTTGAGAAAAACAGATTTTCGAAAGAAGTGCCAAACATGGACTGCTTCGCCAGATACAGAGTCGCCACCTAAATATTTTTTTTATGGAGGAATTTAGGAAACCCTGACTCGGTGCCAAAGGCCACGTGTCCGTCATCACCAAAGTTTCCTCGGCTCGGGAACTTGGGTACGATTGGGGAAGGTCAGCTATGAGCACCCCCTCTCGCCCGATCCGAAGATCGGCCTCTACTAACCATGATATCCTATTTTGAAAACTTTATGTGTTCTTGTTCCGGTTATTAGCCTAGAATTACTATGTTATGTGCACAGCAAAACAAGTATAGACCAGATCGCCTAATTTGGAACAAAGCATTGCATATCCGTTTGTTTGGAAAACGTTTTGGAATTTGCTACTCACAAGTAGGCTAAAATACGAATTTCAATGAATTATTCCAATTCAAACAATCCAACCTTCAGCCACAGGCATTCAGGCAGTTTATATCACATAAACATCTAGCGACATAGTAAGCATGCTGTCATGTTAACATTCACACTCATGCGAAATGCTAAAGCATAAAGAGCTCACCTAGTACTCTATGCCAAAACAAGAACATGTTAGCAATCATGCATGATCCAAGTCCATGTTAAATGGCTAATGCAACGCATACGGAATGTCATTAGAGTAGGCTCGGCTAGTCTATAAATGACATATGAAAATACAGAAATAGCATGTATTCAAGTTAGATTTGAAATGCTTATACAGTTAGTATGATGCGCCGAGCCCGGTGCATGCAATACTGATGAATGATACACGCATGCATAGCATAAGGTATGCTAAAGTAAATATGCCCTAATACTAACCATCAAAAGCAGGTAAGTAAAAGGGAGAAAGAAGTGGGGGTTGGAAGACATGCACACACGCACCCACACTTATTACAAATTTGCCCTCGCTCAGAGGGACCGAAAAAATAATACAATTTAACTAACCAACTAGCTAATTAAATATTACAAATCAATTAAATTAGCTAAGCAAATTAACTAATTTATTTAAGTAATAAACAACGGCCTCGGGAAGAGGATCCAATGCATGCGTGCTCGGCTCGGCTCCGCTTGGAAAGCCACTGCCATGCACAAGTTGCCTCTGTTTTCACTGTTATTCTTCTTTGAAGACTTCACAAATCTCAGAACTGCTTCTCTGCACACTGTGGAACACCACCGGCTGAAGGGATCGGTCACCGGCCATGTATGATGGTCACCGGCCACAAAATGATCCATCGGCCAACAATGGATGGCCGGTCGGCACTGAAGATGGCCGGCTGGCCAAATCTTCTTGCAGAATCCTGTTTGACAATAGCAGAGGACAAAGCAAAGCATGACAGTGTATTTCAAGCTATGTATGCACTAACCACACCCCTTATCATGTGAATGACTCAAAGGAGGATGGGCCTCGATTCTCGGACCACCAATCACGCATTTCCATGCATGATGGCCCAAAGAATCAAGTGTGCATCTTGATATGGAATGCAACGTACATAAAGAAACCTATGGAACTCAACCTCTATCACAAGCATTTCAAGAGGCCAAACATGCATGCAAATGGAATGAAACCTCGACATGGAGGCTAAGTATGCAACAATGTACAAGTCAAGCATGCTAGACATGCGAAGGGAGGGACTTACACTAATTGGACAGCCCTAAACTAGGTCCAAAACAGCGGCCAAAAGCTAAGGAATGAGATGGAAAACACACACAAGCATGCACATGTTAAGGCCTAGGCATCTAAGCATCAAACAAGCAACCTCTAAGTGCACTTAAAAGATACTAAACATGGACTAATGGCATACATTGAAAGCTCTGAATATGCATAAAATAGAGGTGCCAAACCTACCAATTAACACAAGCAAAGCATGCTAACATGGCCAAAACTCAAGGCAAGCTAAAAGGGCATGGGATCACATTTAGCAAGACCAAACATGGCATGAATTAAATGACTAAAAAAACAGAGTTTTAGCATATTAAAACAAAGCCTAAAGATCACTTAGATGACATCTAAATGACTTAAATTCACGAGCATGCACAATGACCAAACATGGAGCATAGGGCATAACCTCATGAGGCATCAAAGGAGCATCAAAGGGCAAGCATACAAGCATGTCATAGGGACTGAAATGATGCCATAAGTGGTGCCAAACCACTAAAATAAATCAAATAATGTATGCTCAACACTCCACATACTTGAAGCCTACAGGCTAACAATGCAAAGGAGCTATGCAATACATATTATGATTGACCAAAAAAAACCAAAAACAGACTTCAAGCATGCTAAAACAAACACAAAAGCTTCACAAAGCTTGGCCAAAATCATGCTAGAATAAGGTCAAAACCTAAAGCATGTTAAGGTTACAATATGGCATTACAAGACATGTATGCTAAACAAGCAAGGTGTGTCCAAACCAACTCAAAGCTGAGGTAAAACATGGCAAAATACTACCAAATACCCACTGAAATATGGCCAACATGATCTCAAAATGGTGCTCAACACATGAGGCTTAAATGGCCCTTTTCAAGGACAACAAGGAGAGGGGGTGGCCCTCTCCTTCCTAGGACCTCAAGGCACTATCCTCATCTCTGAAATCTCTTAAGATTTCAGTGGTGAGGAGGCCCAAACACAATGGTCCCAGAGCTCAACCAAAATGGCACAAAATGGAGCCTTTCAAGGCTTAAGAGGGGTCAAACAACCCCAAAGCTTCAAGCAACCTTAACCAACTATTTAGAGGGCTAAAAAACAGAACTTTTTTATGTTATGTACTAAGCCCAAAAACAGATGCAAGGTAGACAAAAATGTAATGCAAAAATGGGGAATAAAGAGACAAGTTTCTTACCCTTGTAGACCCTCTTCACCAATGGTGGACCAGCTGGTTCTTCAAGCTCAAACCAACTCCAAAACTCCAAAAACAACCCTTAAGGGCTTTAGCTCCAAGAAAAGGTGTGATAGTGGGTGTTTGTGTGCAAAACTAAAGCAAAAACACTCACAAAACAAAGAGAGAGAGAGAGAGAGAGATATAGAGATGGAGGACATATGAACCCTAACCCTAAAACTCAAAACCCCCAAAAAATTCTGTCTAAATTGTCTAACCCTAAAACAAGAGAGAAGAGCCCCTCTTTCATAGACAATTTGTCTTGTAAAGCTTCCAAAGGAAGCTAACAAGAGGGCAATCCCTCTATACACGTGTATGGAGGGGGTGACAATGTATGCCAGCTGCCCAAAAATATCTGCAAAAGTAGATGCACAGTAGTCGGCTGGCCAAAAATGCAATTGACCAAAAAAAGATAGCCGGCCGGCCATCTATAGTGCCGGCCGGCCAAACATTTGGCCGGTTGCAACAAAACACGGCCGGTGGCCTCAAGCCATGGCCGGTGATGGATGGGGATGGTCAATAAGCCCTACCCTGCCCCTCAAAGGCAAAACACAAGTGTTTGGTGCAAAACCAGACACAAAACAGTCGAGTCAAGAGATCCTAAAGCAAGGCGCATAGCAGAGACCTCCAGGAACTCAAGACGAACACAAACATGGATGATCACCAAGTGTTCAGACGGTGACGTCCAAGTCTCGAGGACGGTCAAAAATGGGGTGTCTACAATATGAAATTTAAATCAAAATCAAAATCAAACTAATTTTTGATTCTCAAGTATAAATTGTAATTTATTCCCAAATTTGTCCAAATTTAGATTTAATTCATTTTCTTTATATCAAACCCACAAATTTTAAAATATGAATTAAGCTTTCAAAACTCTTGAAAATTTCATGATGTATGTAAAAATAGAACCCAATTTCATTATTAATAACAAAAATCAAACTAACTAATGAATTACAAAATCAATTTCTTAGAATTTCAACTTAACTTAATTTTTAACCAAAAACTTAATTTATGATCATAAATGTTCCAAATGTGTTTAAATTGAATAAAACTTTAAATTAAATTACATGCATGGATTTAAAAAAAAAAATCAAAATCAAACAAATTCCTAATTTTCAAAGCTTTTCATTTTTCTCTTCAAAATATGAGATTAAATTAGTTCAAATTCTTCAAAATCAGTGATGCATGTATAATTAGAGTATTAAACTTGTAGATTTTGCTCATGCATGTAACAATGAGGCTTAATTTCATGCAAGAATACAACATCAAACCCAAAATAATTAATTTCTATAACAATTCCAGTTTTGACCTGACTCTTGTTGTATCCCGAACTCGGGTTTAATGGTTTTATATTGTTGGTCATATCTTGTTTTCCTTGTAATTATTTAAATTTGGCTATTGGGTTGTTGTGGTTGAGTTTGGGACAGGTTGGTTGTTTGGTTTCCAAACTTTTGGTGCCCAGATTTTTGCTCCTCCGCTTGAGCGGGCTTTGTGAACTCTCAGTAATTTTGCAAGTCTGCAAAACTACTAGAAGGATGTATTCTACACTTGAGTGGGCACGGCTCGAGCGGCGTTTCTTGTGCTCGAGCGTTGGTCTTTTGTCTGAAAAACTACTAGGAGTGTGCATTCTATGCTCGAGCGTCATTTATTGTGCTCAAGCGAAACAACTTATTGTGTCTGATGCTCGAGTGTCAACTCTTGCGCTCGAGCAGATTGTGCATATATTAGCTCGCAACAGCCTCCTTCTACATCACTTTTTCATCCTTTTTCCTTCCAAAACCCTAGATCGAGACCATCTCTCTCTAAAAATCGCTCTCTTTCTCTCTCTCTCTCTCTCTCTCTCTCTCTCTCTCTACATTATCACCTAGATCCGTTAGTTTCCCTACCCTAGTGTCTTGGGCAAAAACGTAGAGCATCTCAAGAGCTCCGTTTTGATCCGAATAGATATTGATTTCAGCGTCTTTGAAGTTCCTCCACTTATTCCTTGGTCTTCCAAGCTTGAGGTAGGGACTTTTTACACTCTCCTATGATTTTTAACTTAGTTATTTGTTGATTGTGTAAAAATGTTGGGTTTTGGAGGATTTTAGACAAACCTAGGGTTTTAGTTTAAAATCAAAAGGGGGTTTTTCAAATTAAGGCATTGAAAATGGTTATAGGTATAGATAAGAGGATGTGTTGCATTAAATTTGTTGATTTTGACACGTGGGTTGGATTTGAGAGAGAATGGAATTTTGTCCTAAAATGTTTAAAATAATCATTTTGTTTAAATAATGAAATTGGTATTGGAAATTTGAAATTAGATGAATGTTTATATCAATGGTGGAGTTGGATGTGTATTATCTCTCACCTATGGAAATTTGGATAATTTATCTGTTGTGAAGATTGTATATCTATTTAGAAATATCTGTTTTGGGCTATCGGTGGAGGATAGTTATGATTGTTGTGGAAATTGCATGAGGATTAGGTGAATTGAAACTAATCTCTTATTGGTTGTCGTCGAGTATGACTGTGTTATAATACATTGTATATGTATGATGTTTGCGAGGAGAAAATAGATGTACTCCATGTTTGGGAGGAGAAAGGGGATGGACTCTAGTGAATTAAGTTAGCCTGTGTGTCCAGGATGAAACTCCCGAAAACTGCTTATATACATGGGTGCCGATCTCGCAGACGAAATTTTCGTAAAATGGCAATTAAATGTGTTTGTATGATAACTATATTGATTTGAGACCCGATAAGTTGTATTCTCAGTATTAGGTGATTGAATGAAATGGATATGAACAATGAAATGAGATGTAAAATTTGGCATACCATGATCTTGTAAATTATGAATGATTTTATCGTCGGCATTGTATATGCACATCATACTTATATCTTTGTTAAGATTCATACATTGTGCTAGATTGTTTCTACTGGGCTTTGCTCACCCTACTAGGAAAACCATTTTCAGGTGTTGGTGATATGCCTCCACCAAGGGCTTAGCTTAGAAGGACCGTGGAGATGAAAGCTCACTTTTGTTCATTTTGTATTTATCTTTTGTACAAGCCTAAGGCTTTATTTTGATTGAGCTTCTAACTCATTTTGTTGTAATAAAGCCCAGTCTTTGAAAGATGTAAGCCATTAGGGCATATAAATATCTGCTTAGCTTTCATTACTTATTATGTCTTGTAATACATGCTATAGATTCAGGATGAACGATTTATGAATGTATATCACATGCGTCACCTTTTGTATATTAACTCTAATTAATGAAAGCTTCTTATTGTATCTATATCACTTTGTACTGGTGTTTAAAGTTGGATTATTGTAATCATTTTTGGGGCGTTACAACTTGGTATTAGAGCGTACCGGGTTTGGATACTTTGGGTACGTAGGAAGCGATTAGTACCACAATGGATTTATCTCGTTTGACATAGATGTTTATACGTTTGCAATGCTATGTGATAACATGTTTATGTGATTATATGGGTATGAAATCTAATTTCTAGGATGTTGATCGAGTCTATGGATTTCTAGGAGTCCTATTAGAGAGGCACTTGATCACTACCATTTCTAATTGGAACTCTGGCAACGCTGCTGGACGGTCATCATCCAGGAATGAAATTCATATATGTTTACGTGACTACATGCTTATGTGGAGTGAATTATTGTTATCCACCGCATTAGCACGTGAGTGAGTTAGCTTTGGCACATTTGTAAATGTACTAATCTCTTTTGTTACTTTTATTAGGATGTGAAGACGTGGACATGGTGGTAGTAGGCGTGGCAGGCCTAGAAGACATAAGGTGCCTTAACCAGATGAAATTCTGGCACAAGAAGAAGGGGCTGGTCAAGCCAATGTGGCAGAACCAGTTGGTTAACAGGCTATGGGCGCCTTAGCCAGCGAAATGGCCGGAGCATTGCTGGAGTTTATGGACATTCTCAAGGCTGAAAATCAAGTCCAGGCCTAAGTAGCTGAGGCAGGGCCGTCTTTTTTGAAGGGGGAGTTTTTCTGGTCAAATCCAGAAAAGTTTTTGGGTGATCCCAAGGAGCCACTGAAGGCAGATAAATGGTTGGAGCAGATAGTGAAAACGTTCAAGATGCTTGGCATCGAGGACGATCAGTTGTGAGTGAACTTGGTATCTTTCCAGCTGAAGGGAGATGCGGGTCAGTGGTGGAAGTATGTACTTGGGTGCATTGGGATGACTTGGGAGGCTTTTGTTAGCGCTTTCCAGGAAAAGTTTCTACTTTCCACGGTTAAGGAGAAGTTGAGAGACCAGTTCTCCAGGCTAGTGCAGTTGAACACTAAGGTGGCCAAGTTTGAGGCCACATTTCCTAGCCTCTCTAGGTTTCCACTAGAGTTAGTGGTGACAGATAAGTGCTGTTGTTTGGAGTTTGAGAAGAGGTTGGGGACCGGGCTCATGTTCAAAGTGGCCGGGTCGATGATTAGAGATTATAGACGCCTTGTGGATGTGGCGGCTCACATTGAGACTGTGATGCAGATGGAGAAGGAGAGGATGAGGGGCTCCAGGAGGAGTCAAGATGTCCATGAGGACAACAAGAGGCAGAGGGGTCCTACCCCACAACAGTCCCAGGGAGCACAATCGAGGTCTACCTTTCCAGTGCTGAGTTTGGGTTATGGGAGAGGTGGTTAGGGAGATTTTACTTGTTACAAGTGTGACCAGTTGGGCCACAAGTCTCCAACTTGCCCGCATAGAGAAGAAGGGCAGCGGTCTGCATCGTCTTTAGCTCGTTCTCAGAGCCAGAGTCAGGGGAGAGGGCAGTCGCTCACTTGTTATCAGTGTGGGCAGGTGTGGACGCATCCCGTGTGAGGGCCTTACCCGCAGTTCGGACTCAATTTGTCACGGTTCTTAATTTGAACCAAAGAGTCCAAATTTGGCAAATCGTTTTGAGAAAACAAATTTTTAGAAAAGAAGTGCCAAACATGGACTACTTTGCCAGATACAGAGTTGCCACCTAAATTTTCTAATGGAAAAATTTAGGAAATCCTAACTCGTTTGCCTAAGGCCACGTGTCCGTCATCACCAAAGTTGCCTCAATTCGGGAACTTGGGTACGATTGGGGAAGGTCAGCTATGAGCACCCCCTCTCGCCCGATCCGAAGATCGGCCTCTACTAACCGTGATATCTTGGTTTTGAAAACACATGCGTTCTTATTCCGATTAATTAGCTAATCTTACTACGTGATGCGCACAACAAAACAAGTATAGACTAGATCGCCTAATTTGGAACAAAGCATTGCATATCCATTTGTTTGAAAATGGTTTGAGATTTGTTACTCGCAAGTAGTCTAAAATACGGATTTCAATGAGTTGTCCCAACTCAAACAATCCAACGTTCACCCACAGGCATTCCGGCAGTTTATATCACATAAGCATCTAGCCACAGGGTAAGCATGCTGTCATGTTATCATTCACACTCATGCGAGATGCTAAAACATAAAACACTTAAAATGTACTCCAAGCCAAAACAATAAACATGTTAGCAATCATGTATGATCCAAGTCCATGTTAAGTGGCTAATGCAACGCATATAGAATGTCACTAGAATAGGCTCGGCTAATCCTAGGATGGCATGTGGGATGCAACAAGTAGCACGTATTCAAGTTAGATTTGGAATACTATGTTGTTAACATGATGCACCGAGCCCAGTGCATGCAATACTGATGAATGATCCACGCATGCATAGCATAAGGATGCTAAATTAAACATGTCCTAATACTAACCATCAAAAGAAGGTAAGTAAAAAGGAGAAAGAAGTGGGGGTTGGAAGGCATGCACACACGCACCCACGTTTATTACAAATTTGCTCTCACTCGGAGGGACCGAAAGAATAATACAAATTTAACTAGCCTACAAACTAATTAAATATTACAGACCAATTAAACTAGTTAATCAAATTAACTAATCTAATGAAACAGTAAACAGCCTCGGGAAGAGGGCTCAATGCAATGCGTGCTCGGCTCCGCTCAGAAGTCCACTGCCATGCACAAGTTGCCTCTGTTTTCCCTGCTTTGCTCCTCTAATCATTGCAAAATTCCCAAGGTGCACTCTATGAATCCTGTGGGATACCACCGGCCAAGGGAGATGGTCACCGGCCAAAGGAAATGGTCACCGGCCACTGGAAATGATCACCGGCCACAAATTGTTGGTCGGTCGGTCGGCACTAAATATGGCCGGCCTGCCAAACCTTCTTGCAGAACCCTGTTTTAACAGCAGCAGAGGGCAAAACAAGGTATAGCAATGCATTCCAAACAAATGTGTGCACTAACACATCCCTTATCATGTTTGTGACTCAAAGGGACATGGTTCTCGGTTCTCGGACCACCAATCGCGCATTTCCATGTGTGATAGCCCAAGGAACCAAGTTATGCACTTTGATTTCAAATGAGATACACATAAACAAACAAGGAGCTCAACCTCTATCATGCTCAATTCAAGAGGCTAAGCATGCATGTCAATGCAATGCATCCTAGGCATGTTAACTAAGTATGCAACATGGGCATGTAATGCACAATGCATACTAGGCATACAACCTATGCAAGCAAGCATGCAAGGCATGAGGCAATGCAAACCAGCAAGTGTATAAGATGCAATGTGGATTTTCAAGTTTGTAACAACACATGGAGCAAACATGTTAAACAACCTAAACATGTAACAACACACAAGTATGCAACAACACACAAGATGAGCATGCAACAACATGCGAATAATGGACTGAAACTAATTTGGGCAGCTCTATAGTAAGCCCAAAACAGTGGCCAATTGCTAAGAGAATGAGGACCAAATAACATGCAAGCATACATGCACACAAGGACCAACACTTAGGCATTGAAGAGCAACTCTCAAGCACACTTAAGAGGATGAAAACATGGACAAATGGCATGCATTATAGGCTCTGAAAATCAAGTCACGCAAGGTGCCAAACCAACTGGACAAGACGAACAAGGCATGCAAGCAAAGCCAAAATTCAAGGCAAGCTAAAGGTGTATTGAACTACACTTAGCAAAATCGAACATGGCATGAATTAAGCAACCAAAATCAGAGTTTTAGCATATTAAGACAAAGCCAATAACACATCTAGAGGGCATCTAAATGGCTTAAACATGCAAGTATGCACAAGGGCCTAAACAAGGGGCGTAAGACAACAACCTTTTAACACATTAAAGGGGCATCAAATGCAAGCATTTCATGAGGACTGAAATGATATGTTATATGGTTCCAAACCACTGGAATAATGCAAGTAATGCATGCTCATGGTTCATACACTTGAGGCTTACAAGCCAAGAATGCAAAGAGGCTAAACAAAGCATGGCAAGCATGGCTAAGACAACCTACATCAGACCTTAAGCATGGCAAAACAAGCCTAAAAGCTTCACAAAGCTTGGCCAAAACAAGCAAGCATGGTAATCTACATGCTAAGTACATGTTAAGGCAAATGATGGCATTACAAGACATGTATGCTAAACAAGCATGGTGTGTCTAAACCAACAAAAAATAGTGCTATAGCATGGCAAAATAACACTAAATAGCAGCTAAGATATGGCCAACATGAACCTAAATAAGATGCTCACTCAAGAGGCTAAAATGGCCCTTTTCAAGGACAACAAGGAGAGGGGGGTGGCCCTCCCCTTCTTAGGTCCTCAAGGCACCATCCTCACCACTAAAATCCCTCAAGATTTCAGTGGTGAGGAGGCCCAAACAAGGTGGTCCCGGAGCTCACCAAAATAGCACAAAAATAGGGCCTAACAAGGCTTATGAGGGGTCAAACAACCCCAAACAACAAAACACTCTTAAACAACTATTTAGAGAAGGCAAAAACAAGACTTTTATATGTTATACACAAAGTCTAAAAATAGTTTCAAGATAGGTGAAAAAGCTATGCAAAAATGGGGAAAAATGGGTAAGATTGTTACCCTTGTAGACCCTCTTAAAAAATGGAAGACCAGCAGCTTTCTTAGGTTCAAACCAGTCCAAAACCTCCAAGAACAAGCCCCTTATGCCTCAGCAACTAAGGTATGGTGTAATGGTAGGTGTTTGTGTGCAAAACTAAGACTAAACACACACAAAACACTCAAGAGAGGGAGAGATATAGAGATAGAGTATGAACAAACCCTAACCCTAAAACTCAAAGCTCTGAAAAATTGTCCAACCCCAATGGAGAGAGAAGAGGCTCCCTCTTATAGACAATCCCTCTTGTAAAGCTTTTCAAACAAGCTAGTCAAGAGGGAGATCCCTCCATACACGTGTATGGAGGGGAGCAAAGTGTATGCCAGCTAGCACAGCTGGCATAAAAATATCTGCAAAAGCAGATAAACAGTGGTCGGCCAGCCAAAAATGCAATTTGACCAAAATAGATGGCCGGCCAGCCACAAATAGTACCGGTCGGCCAAACATTTGGCCGGTGGCAACAAACCAGTGGCCGGTGGCAACAAACCAGTGGCCGGTGGCCTCAAGCCATGGCCGGTGATGTGTGGGAGTGGCCAACTAGCCATTCCCTGCCCCTCAAAGGCAAAACACAAGTGTTTGGTGAAAAACTAGACACAAAACAGTCGAGTCGAGAGATCCTGAGGCAGGGCGCGTGGCCGAGACCTTTGGGAACTCAAGACAAACACAAACATGGATGATCACCGAGTGTTCAAGCGGTGACGTCCAAGTCTTGAGGACGGTCAAAAATGGGGTGTCTACAGCAGGCGGGGAACATGAAGAGATTTTTCCCTCAGTTGGGTGGCACACCCAGTGCGTCTGGTTTAAGACAGACACAGAGCCACCAGCCTGCATAGTCAGCAGAGGCCTCAAAGGCCAATCAGGGAGCCTCTTCGGCTCATTCAGTGTATCAGGCTTATGCTCTGAGGGGTGAGCAGGTTACACAGAGACCTGCAGTGCGTGTGTATGTTGTTACCGCGCCAGATCTAGTACCAATGCCTTCGGTAGTGAGAGGTACCTTCTTATTTTGCAATTCTGTTGCTAATGTCTTGATTGATACATGTGCATCCCATTCATTTATCTCGTTTGCATTTGCATCAGTTTTGGGGTTAGAGTTAGTCCAGTTAGCATCTCCTATTTGTGTAGAATCACCTATTGGTGGTGAGGTAGTTTTGAAGCAGAGGTGTCGGGGTTGTGACATAAAGGTTGTCGGTCGCCGACTTCCTTTTGCATTTGTATTTCGGTATGGACTGGTTGTCATCATATTACGCTGTTATAGATTGTTACTATTAGAGGGTTACTGTATGTACCCTGAGTGTTGATTACTTTTATTTCTTGGGGGGACCAGGTTGATAGAGTCTTATCACTGGTGTATGATCTGTGTGGGTGGAATGAGCTCAGTTGCTTTCTTTGCAACTTCTTGAGTACTGAGTGTGATGAAGTCCGAGTTGAGTTGCCAAGGGTGGTTTGTGAATACCTGGATGTTTTTTCCAAGGATCTTAGTGTTTACCACCCCACCGAGAGATTGAGTTCTCTATTGATTTAGTGCATGGCGCGACACAAATTTCCATGGCACCGTATAGATTTGCGCCTACTGAGTTGAGTGAGTTGAAGATTCAATTCCATGAATTGTTAGATAAGGGTTTCATTTGCTCTAGTGCTTCGCCTTGGGGAGCACCGGCTCTTTTTGCGAAAAAGAAAGTTGGTGCGTAGCGACTTTGTATAGATTATCAGAAGCTGAACCAGGTAACTGTTAAGAACAAGTACCCAATGCCTCGTATAGATGATTTGTTTAATCAATTGAAGGGGTCTTGTTGCTTCTTTAAGATAGACCTGAGATCGGGTTATCACCAGTTGAGAGTAAGGGAGAAGGATATCTCGAAGATGGCATTTTGTACGTAGTATGGCCATTACGAGTTTTTAGTGATGCCCTTTAGGCTAACCAATGCACCAGCTGTGTTTATGAATTTGATGAATCGGATCTTCTATGAGTTCCTAGACCATTTTGTGGTCGTCTTTGTGGATGACATCTTGATTTACTCACCCTTTGAGGAGGAGCATGGGGAACACTTGCGAGTGGTGCTTGAGCTGCTTAGAGTCCATAAACTGTATGCTAAGTTCAGAAAATGTGAATTCTAGTTAAGGAAAGTTAAGTTCTTAGGTCATGTGGTATCCGGGGAAGGGGTGACTGTAGATTCATCCAAGGTAGAGGCAGTGCAAGATTGGGAACAACCTAAGAATACTTTTGAGATCTGTAGTTTCTTGGGGTTGGCCAAGTATTACCGTTGGTTTGTGAAAGATTTATCTAGATTAGCTTCACCATTAACTAGACTGACGAGGAAGAGAGTTAAATTTGGGTGGAATTAGACTTGTGAGAAGTCTTTTCAAGAGCTTAAGGTTAGACTTGTTATTGCTCCAGTATTAATTATTCCAGAGAGGGGTTTGGGCTATTCAGTGTATTGTAATGCTTCATAGGAAGGTTTGGGTTGTGTATTGATACAAGAGGGGAAGGTAGTGATTTATGGCTCACGACAATTGAAAACACATGAGAGAAACTACCCTACTCGTGACCTAGAGTTAGCGGCAGTGCTCTTTGTCTTGAAGATTTGGAGGCATTATCTGTATGGAGAGAAGTTTGAGGAGTTTTCTGATCATAAGAGTTTGAAACATCTGTTTACACAAAAAGACTTGAATTTGAGGCAGAGGAGGTGGATGGAGTTCATAGAAGACTATGACTTTGAGTTGCATTATCATCCGAGAAAGGCCAATGTTATGGCCGATGCATTGAGTAGGAAATCCATTAGCAGTGTAGCATGTATTGCCATCCGAGAATGGGAGATGTTAGGTGCCATTGGAGAGTTTGACTTGCATCTTGGCGAGTCTGTTGAGTCTGCAGCCTTGTTTTCAGTAGTTGCACAACCTACACTTATGAATCGAGTGTTAGAAGCCCAAAAGGGTGACCTTGAGGTAGAATTCCTCCAGGAGAAGATTTCCAATGGGAAGGTAGAAAGAGGTTTGAACGTGTACTCTGACTCGTGTGTTAGATACCTTGACAGTCTCTTCATGCCAGAGTCTTGCCGAGAGGAAGTACTTCGAGAGTTTCACCATTCTTGCCTTGTGGTGCATCCAAGAGGCACAAAGATGTATCACGACTTTTGTCGCCAGTTTTAGTGGAGGGGAATGAAGAAAGATGTGGTTGTGTTTGTGTCTAAGTGCCTTACTTGTTAATAAGTGAAGGCCGAGCATCAGAGGCTAGCGGATTTGTTGCAACCCTTGCCAGCTGAGTGGAAGTGGGAGCATGTCACGATGGATTTTGTTGTGGGCCTTCCGAGGACTCAACGGGGTAGTGATGCCATTTGGGTGGTATTTGATCGGTTGGCTAAGTCGGCGCACTTTATACCTATGCGTGTGAGTGACTCAATAGATTATCTTGCCGACCTTTACATTAGGGACATAGTGAGGTTGCATGGAGTCCCAGTAACGATTGTTTTGGATAGAGGTCTGTGTTTCACGGCTCGGTTGTGGTAGAGCCTACAGAATGTCATAGGCATGAGATTGACCTTTAGCACTACGTATCATGCTCAGGCGACAGGCAGTCAGAGCGCACCATTCAGATTTTAGAGGATATGCTTTGGGGTTGTGTCCTTGACTTTAAGGGGTCGTGGGAGAAGCATTTTCCCTTAGTGGAGTTTGCCTATAATAACAGTTTCCAATCGAGCATTGGCATGGCACCATTTGAGGCCTTATATGACCGACTGTGTAGGTCCCCTATGTGTTGGGCTAAGATGGGTGATGCACCTATGTTGGGTCCAAAGTTAGTCTGCGAGACGACGGAGAAAGTTGCACTTATCCGTAAGAGGTTGGTTACGGCTTAGAGTCACTAGAAAAGTTATGCCGACCATAGGAGGAGACCTTTGTCTTTTGAGGTGGGAGACCATATATTCTTGAAGATATTACCTAGGAGGGGTTTGATGAGGTTTGGAAAGAGTGAGAAGTTGTACCCTCAATTCATTGGGCCTTTTGAGATCCTCGAGCAGATCGAAGAGGTGGCTTACCGTCTGGCCTTGCTGCCACAACTTTTCGAGATTTATGATGTGTTTCATATTAGCATGCTTCGGAAGTATGATCTAAGTCCATCGCACGTGTTGGATTGGACTGACTTAGAGGTAGATGAGGATGCCTCGTATGAGGAGAGACCGGTGAGAGTCTTGGATACTCGGGACCAAATCTTGCGAGGCAAGACAATTCCCTTAGTTAAGGTATTATGGAAACATCACGGGGTTGATGAAGCAACTTGGGAACGTGAGTTGGAAGTCTGTGAAAAATATACAGGCCTATTTGTTGATGTTTGAACATGTAATGAAATTTTGTTATGCTAATGAAATATGAAGGCATTGTGTATGTTTTGGGAATATGGAAACATTATATACGTTGTATATGTTTTGGAAACACGGGTTTAATGTGAACATTGCATATGTTTTGGAAAATATGAATTGTATATTCAATACTAAGAAATTATTCATCTTGTTGATGAGAATGGGTGACCGGAGAATGAGTCATGATGATGGAATTGATTATTGATCATTATTGTAATTGGTTTAAACCTAGTTTCAGAACTTAATTTGAAATTTCGGGGACAAAATTCCTTAAGGGAGAAGATTATAGCGATTCCAGTTTTGACCCGACTCTTTTTGTATCTCGGATTCGGGTTTAATGGTTTTATATTGATGGTCATATCTTGCTTTCCTTGTAATTCTTTAAATTTGGCTATTGAGTTGTTATGGTTGCATTTGAGACAGGTTGGTTGCTTAGTTTCCAAACTTTTGTTGCCTAGATTTTTGCTCTTCCGCTCGAGCGACATTTCTTACGCTCGATTGGGCTTTGTGAACTCTCAGTACTCTTACAAGTTTGCAAAACTACTGGGAGGATGTATTCTACGCTCGAGCGGGCTCAGCTCGAGCGTCTTTTCTTGCACTCGAGTATTGGTCTATTGCCTGCAAAATTACTATGAGTGTATATTCTACACTCGAGCGTCATTTCTTGTGCTCGAGCGGAACAACTTATTGTGTCTAACGCTCAAGCATCAACTCTTGCACTCGAGTAGACTATGCGTATGTCAACTCGCAGCAGCTTCCTCGTACATTACTTTTTCATCTATTTTCCTTCCAAAACCCCAGACCAAGACCCTTTCTCTCTAAAACTCAATCTCTCTACATTCTTACCTAGATCCGTTGGTTTTTCTATCCTAGTGTCTTGGGCAAAAACATAGAGCATCTTAAGAGCTCCGTTTTGATCCGAATAAATCTTGATTCCGGCGTCTTTGAAGTTCCTCCACTTCTTCCTTGGTCTTCTAAGCTTGAGGTAGGGACTTTCTACACTCTTTTATGATTTTTAACTTAGTTGTTTGTTGATTGTGTAAAAATTTTGGGATTTGGAGGATTTTAGACAAACCTAGGATTTTAGTTTAAAATCAAATGGGGTTTTTCAAATGAAGGTATTAAAACTGGTTATGGATATAGATATGAGGATGTGTTGTGTTAAATTTGTTGATTTTAACACATGGGTTGGATTTGGGAGAGAATGGAGTTTTGCCATAAAATGTTTAAAATAATTATTTTGTATAAATAATGAAATTGGTATTGGAAATCTAAAATTAGATGAATGTTTATATCAATGGTGGAGTTAGATGTGTATTATCTCTCACATATGAAAATTTAGATAATTTATCTATCGTGGAGATTGTATATCTGTTTAGAAATATCTATTTTGGGCTATCGGTGGAAGATAGCTATGATTGTTATAGAAATTACATGAGGATTAGGTGAATTGAAATTAATCTCTTCTTGGTTGTCATCGAGCATGACTGTGTTTTAATACATTGTATATGTATGACGTTTGAGAGGAGAAATGAGATGTACTTCATGTTTGGGCGGAGAAAGGGAATGTACTCTAATGAATTAAATTGGCCTGTGTGTCTAGGGTGAAAGTCTCAAAAACCGCTTGTATACATGGGTACCGATTCGACGGACGAAATTTTCGTAAAATGGCAAATAAATGTGTTGATAACTATATTGATTTGAGACCCGATGAGTTGCATTCTCAGAATTGGGTGATTGAACAAAATGGATATGAACAATGAAATGAGATATAAAACTTGGCATACTATGATCTTGTAAATTATGAATGATTTTATCGCTGGTATTATATATGCACATCGTACTTATATCTTTGTTAAGATTTATACATTGTACTAGATTGTTTCTATTGGCTTTGGCTCACCCTACTGGGAAAACCATTTTCAGGTGTTGGTGATATGCCTCCGCCAAGGGCTTAGCTTGGGCGGACCGTGGAGATGAAAGCTCACTTTTGTTCATTTTATATTTGTCTTTTGTACAAGCCTAGGACTCATTTTGTTATAACCATGCTCAGTCTTGGAAAGATGTAAGCCATTAGTGCATATAAATATCTTCTTAGCTTTCATTACTTATTATGTCTTGTAACACATGTTGTAGATTCAAGATAAACGATTTATGAATGTATATTGCGTATGTCACCTTTTGTATATTAACTTGATTAATGAAAACTTCTTATTGTATCTATATCACTTTGTATTGGTGTTTGGAGTTGGATTATTGTAATCATTTTGGGGGCATTACAGTTTCCATAATCATGAACCTAACTTAATTTCTTAATCTTTGTTTTCTAATTCCTTCCAAATATATGAAATTGGACCCAAGTTCATCTTTAATTTCAAGTGTGATACAAGGATTCTACAAAAATCAAGGTTGAAATCCTTACCTTTAATCTTCAATTTGATAAATTTCTTGATGATCTTCCATTTTTCCTTTCTTGAATTTCATTCAAAATCGACCAGCACAAAGAAACAAGTGCTCTTCTCTCTCTCTCTCGGCTGTTCTTGTTCCAGCCAAAGAAATAGATGATGAATAGCTTAAATGTACTACACCCCTTCTTTAGTCCACTTTCTTTTCCCCTTATATATATATATATATATATATTAAAATGGTGGGACACTTGTCCATCTTAAATTAATCCACGTGGTGATGTCTATTAGGGTTAGTTTAGCACACTAATGGTACATTAGCTTAATTAATCACTTCTTAATCTTAAGTAGTCCAATTTGACTTCCATCAAGGCCCAATTTATTATATTTAAATTATTAGTTTGTATTAGATTTTTAATCAAACTCCAAAAAGGTTCCAAATATTAAATTAAACTCATTATCATCATCAATTTTGGTTTCATAAATCCCCAAAGCCTTCAATTTCAAATCAAATCCAAAATCTCCGTCAATAAATTACATATTCAATTGAACACCTCATAAATGAATTTAATTCATAATAATCTCAATTCCTAACCTTCATAACTTGATCAACTTCAATTCGGACCCAATTAATATAATCTCAATTTTGTGAAACTGAATCGAATATTTAATTAAATTCCCATATGATTTGGTACTCGAAATTAAAATAATTGAATTCATCAATTTCACCTTCTTGAGCCACTTAAGCTTTTAATTTCTATTTCCAAAATAAATCTTTTATAAAATTATATACGAATCGACCCCAATATTGTTCATCAATTCCACAATTAAATTGGAATAATAATTAATTAAAATCTAAATCACCTCGATTAATTAAATGTAAAATATTTTACGTGGCGGGGTCGTCACAAAGAGAGTCTTTCAACCATCCAAAATTCCATTAAAGCTAGAATTTGAAACATCTCGTTGAAATTTCAAAGCATATACCATAACCGTGAGGGTGTAAAGAAGAAAGTTTGTTAATCAGAAAATTTATCATTCCCTCCAAAGGTGAATTTCTGCAATCTTCTCATTTATTTTCTTGTATTAAATGTGTGATATTTAGGTTGTGAAAGTGGAAGGCTGAACCTCTGTTCCTTATATTTTTTTCTTGTATTTCCTTTATTAAATATGTGATATTTAAGTTGTGGAAGTTGTTTCTTAGATTTCTTCTCATTTATTTTTTCTTGTATTTTCTTTATTAAATAAGCAATATAAATATGTAATTGAAGTTACAAAGACTTCCTCATTAAAAGTGTTAAAAATTCTCTTCTCAACCAATTTTGAATATGGAAATGGATTTGGCACACATATATCATGAGTAAAAAGATGAGTCTTTAACTACTTTTGATGAGTTATATGTATTTTCCCACCTTTCTTCCCTATTTTCTTAGAAGTCTTATAGAGATTTCACAAGCTTTGTAAGACTTCCCTTTTGAAATGATGGCAATCTACTCTCTTTAATTAATAGTATGGATTCGAATATTAATCAACTCTTATTCACAAAGAGATGAATGCAGATTTCTATCTATTTCTTTGGTTTAGTGTTTCCTAGCTTCAAATTTCATACTTGTTAGATTTTCCATTTAATAGCTTTTTGTACATGCGCATCTCCTGGAAATGTTTTGTTTTTTTGTCTTGATTTGGCTGCATGAAAAACAGGAATTCCCAAATAATTTTCCAAAGGCGAAATAGAGAAACAAACAAATTTTCAATGGATGATCTCCAAGGCCTATGAAGTTTCTATTTTTCTTTTAATTTGAGAGATTTGTGAGGTTTTATTTTGCTGTAATATTTTCTTCTTCTCTCTCACATTCGATATGAAATTATTCAGCGTTGTAATAATTCCCCGTGCTACTTTTCTCTATTCGGTTCTTTTACTTGCTTTCCTTGTTTGTAAATATACATGATATTTTGTTTTTCATCATATCCATATTTTGCATCTATGTTTTATGCATCTTGATTCGGCTAAATTCGCATTTACAGATTTAATCAATTCTTATGTGATTATGTGCGCTACTTCATGTTCTTGAGACGATTCACATGCAATATATTAGAAACCGAATCTTTAGTTGCATTTTATAAGTGAACTGCATTAGGATTTTGCATCTAGGATCATGCATATTTTCTGACTTTGTTTTGTAAATGTTCGCGAGATGTCAATAAGTATGTAAATTTTTATGCTTTAGTATTCCGCTTGTGTCTTTCTATGTTTAAGCATCCTACTATGTGGCTACTTGCTTACTTGATATAATTGTATGAATGACGGTAGATAGAGGTTGTGTCGCTCAATTTGGAATGATGTTGATTTTATGTTTGTAAACTCAATTTCTTTAGGTTATACACCTTCAAAACTCTTTCAGAATATATGAAATCAAGTTGCTCCAAAATGAATGGCATAGTCTATACTTGTTTGCTTCACATTGTAAATTTTAGGATTTATTAAATAATCGGAATGTGAACATATAAAGGAAATAAAACTTATATCATGTAGGGGTGTAAAAATCGTCCGAGGCTCGTGGGCGGCTAGAAACTCGTCCAAGGCCCGAGGTGGGCCTGGTTAGGAGCCTAGCCCTGTACCTTGGGCTTGGGCTTGGACTTGGACTTGGACTTGGGCTTGGGCTTGGGCCTAGGCCTTCCATTTGAAGCTCGGCTAGGCCAGTTTGCCCGTTCGATTGGCCCACTGGCCTAGCCCCGTCCGACCCAAAAAAAATTTCGGGGCCTTCTCTCTCTCTCTAACAAAGGTCAAATTTAAAAAAAAAAAAAAAAAAAAGACAACTTGTAACGGTTAAAAAATAATAAAAATAAAAATAAAAGCTTGATCTTGCCAAAAAAAAAAAAAAACAATTTTTATAACAAAATAAAACAAAACAACGGTCATTTCCTTACAATGAATGAATGAAATATATATATATATATATATAATTCTGCACCTCTACTATTGCCTACGCTCGCCTATCTACCCCTGTTCCTTGCATGCGTCACATCTCTCTTCACTGAGTCTCACATCAAGTTGCAACTTGCAATGAAAAAAAAAAAACCAAATAAATAAATAAATTGTCTACATGCACTTGCTGCTTCCACCCTACCTCCTTCTGCATTTCCTTTGTGTCATGCGTCGCGTCACGTCGCGTCACATCACTCTTTGCGCCACATCATGTTAAGTTGCAATGGAAATAATAATAATAATAATAATGTCTGCACTTAAAAAAAATAAAAAATTTAACGGTCATATTATCATTTAATATAATGGTTATATATATATATATATATTTAATTTATTCATTTATTTCAACCTTTCAAACTACTATAAATATCTCCCTTTTTCAAAATAAATCTCACAAATAATTCTCTCTCTCAATCTCTCTTAAACTCTCAATTAATTTTGAAGTGTCATCCTAAGTGACAAATTGTGCAACAAGAAACTTTTATCATAAAAAACTAATTTCTGTATTGCATTCGTCAGTCGGTAACATTAATTAGTTTAATTAAATTTATTAGCTACTCATTTTTTTCATTAATTATTTGTGCACATATATTAATTATTATTTTTTACTTATTGTATTTATACATTATTTAAATTAATTGTCAATTCTTATATATTGTTTTACTTACATTACTATAGATCATAATATTCCTAATGTTTATGTCGATGTTGATACATATACTACATAACATGAATCTGTTGATTCTCCTTTTAATATCCCTTTTTCAATAGTTGGATCATCATCTAGAGGCAGAACTAATAGTGTTTGGGAAAATTTTGAAAAAATATCTATAAATAATTCTGATGGTACAATTACATTTAAAACAAAATGTAAATATTGTGCACATTTAATTAGTGCTGCATCTGCAGGGATACTAGTCATCTAAAAGAAATGCTAACAAACATTTACAAAGTCTAGAACCTGAAATTTGAAGTCAAATGCAATTAGGGGCTTCATCAACTGATAATTTGCAAACATTTTCATATGATCCTATAAGTGCACAAAATTCTATAGTTGATTATATTATTAAAAAAAACAACCTTTTACTACTAGTGAATGTCCCGATTTTACCGAAATGATTCACAAAATTTTTGCACCGCAATATCAAAATTTTTCAAGAAATACTACTAGAAACATGATTTTAAAGAAATTTGAGGTTGCTAACAGTGAATTATTTGGCATCTTTAAAATTTTGAATGGAAGAGTTTGTTTAACATCTAATCTACGGTCAAATAATAGTTTTGAATATCAATGTATCATTGCACATTTTATTGATAATGATTGGAAGTTAAATAAAAGAATTATTTCATTTAAATTAGTTGAACTTCCATACACTGGTCATTTGCTTGATGTAGAAATAAGAAATGTATTATATGAGTGGGCTTTACAAAATAAAATATCTACAATTAGTTTAGATAATGCAGCATATTATAATCAAACTGTAATCCATTTAAAATCAACTTTACAATTACTTGTTGTTGGTGATTTATTTCGTATTTGTTATTATGCCCATATTTTAATTTGATTGTTAAAGAAGTTATGCATGTATACGAGACTTTTGTACTTGTAATGAAAAATGCAATTGTTACTATTATGTCTTCTACTAATCGAATTTCAGAATATAGAAAAATTTGTCAATGAGAGAATATGCCATTTAAAAAATTAATTTTAGATGTAAATAGTAGGTGGAATTCAACATATAATATGTTAAAAATAGCTTGTAAACAAAGAAGAATAATAGATTTATTTTTTGCAACAACATTAATAGGAGGAATACTAACTCCCACATAACTTAATCGGCGCCAAGTGGCCTTCTAAAAAGATTTGTTAAAAGTTTTTGATATTTCAACAAAATTATTTTCTTATATATATATATATTCCTATTTCACCATTTGTTTTACATATGCTAACAGAAATAATTAAAGTTTTCGTAAAATGTATGAGTAATGAATATTATGTAACCATTATTACTTCAAAGAAAGCAAAACTTGACAAATATTTTGATACTTTGCCTCATCCTTTAGGTTTAACTATAATAATTGATCCTAGGTGTAAAGAAATTGGTTTACAAGAATTTTTAGAACGTATTTTCGTTGATCAAACACAGTTTACCCCTATTATACACACATGCAACAGATTATTTGAAGAATACAGGGTAGCTGCATTTGTAAATACACCTACACGCACTGCACTAGCAGTCTCATCTCGAGGCAGGAGATTAAGTGTTTTTTTAGCAATAAAAAGTAAAAAAATATCTTAACATACAAGTGTAAGTAGTTCTAAACTACAATGTTATTTAGAAAACCTGTCAGTGGATGATTCCGATGATTTTGACATTTTGGAATGGTAGAAACTAAATGAAACTATGTGGTTAGTGGTTTCACAGATGGCCCGCAATATACTAACCATTCTTATTTCTACAGTTGTTTCGGAAACAGCTTTTAGTGCAGGTGGACAGCTATTGAGCGAATAGCAAAGCATGCTTTTACCCCAAATTGTTGAGGCACTTATGATATCCAAAGATCATATAAATGCGCTTACAAGAAGACAAAATTATAGTGAAAATGAGCGAATTCAAAATGATTTGGATGACATATCCTCGGGTAACAAGACTGAAATGTTTATATCCTCTGATGATTGATCAACAATTTGTTTTTTACTATTTTATTTTATTTCATTTTGTTTTTTTTTTTTTTTTTTTTTTGTATTAGATTATTGAGATGGAGTATAATGCAAACAATTGGCAGGCAAGTATGTGCCAACCTAGTTGGGATGTACTTGACCTATAGTGATGCAATTGCTTTACCATCATCAATAATCTATACCTATTTTAGTTAATAATATAAATTTTTGTAATATTTTATTTCATTTTAAAATTAAAATTATTCATTCAATAAATGTTATATAATTAATTTAATATTGTAATATTGAGAGTTTCATTTTCATCTATATAAAATCATTCATTTTGAAAGAAAAAAAATTACATAATTGCATGCTTTTTTAGTTATAATTTCATAATTAAAAAAATATAAGTCATACATAATTAAATTTAAATACTACCATGAAACATAACCAAACAAAATATCTCATCAATCTTAACTAAAATACTCTAGTATAATTTTTGTTTTATTTTTTTATTCCTAATAAATAATCTACATAGATAATGTATTTATCATTTATTTTCACACAAAAAAAGGCCTAACTAGGCCCGGCCCTAGGCCCTATTATGAGTGGACTTGGGCCCCACTTTTTGGCCCATGGGCTGGCTCGGAATGGCCTGCTAAAAGGGAGGGAGGCCATGAGGCCCAGATGGGCTAGGCCGGCCCATTATTACATCCCTAATATCATGATTTTGTAGAAGCCGATCTTTTGATCGGGAGAGCAGAAATGCTCAATTAACGACCTTTCCCTTTCATACCTAAGGTTCTGAACTAAGCATCCTAGGTTATGACGAATAGTGGCCTTAGCACGAGTCACGGGTTTCCTATTTTTTTCAAAATATTAGGTGGCGACTCTGAGATCTGATGACGCAATCCATTTCTAGCAAATGTTTTTGCAATAAAATGGATTTTCTATAAAGTTACCAAATCTGGACTCTAATCTATGTTTCACATTGCACTTGTGAGACTACATCAACGAAATCAAGAGTTCGAACTGTTTAACGAGTGCGAGGAACCCCCTGGGCATGTTAAAGTGAGTTGTTTAACCTTAAATCCTCCTTTGACTTGCCTTGGTGCCTTGGGGGTGACTTTAATGAAGTATTGAGAATAGGTGAAAGAAAGTTGTGCACTAGAATCCACTTGAGCATGAATCACTTCAAGGACCTTCTAGTTAGATTGGAATTGAGAGATATTCCCATGTTTGGAAGATCATTCACTTGGTCATGGAAGATCATTCACTTGGTCAAACAACCAAGAGGCTGTCAGGTGGAGTAGAATTGACAGGTTCCTTTTAAATCTAGAGTGGCTTGATAAGTTCAACATCAAACAATAGGGCCTTAAGAGAACACTTTCGGATCACTGTCCTATTTTGCTCATGGAAGATGATAGAGATTGGAGGCCAAAGCCCTTCAAATTTCTAAATGCCTGGGTTTCACATCCCAAATTTGTTAAAGTTGTTCATGAAGCATGGAATAATTCTTAGGTATCAGGATGGGCAAGGTTCGAAGTTTTTATGAAATTGAGAGAGGTGAAATTTGTGCTCAAACAATGGAACAAACATGCTTTTGGGAATTTGAATAAACAACTGTCCAATATTGAAAAACAATTGCATATCCTTGACATCCTCCAAGAAAATTAAGCACTGTCAGAAGATGAGCTCAAAAGAAAAAGAATGCTGAGATCAGACTTGTGGAAAACTCTCAGACTAATTGAAATCACATGGCTCCAAAAATCAAGACAAACTTGGTTTAAGGATGGGGATAAAAACACAAAAAATTTTCACTTCGTGGGTAATACAAGGAATATGAAAAATTCTTCAGGAAGCCTCTCCATTAATGGTTCTAGCATCGAAAATCCAGAGCAAATTAAGAATGAGGTTCGAAAGCATTTCCAGAATTTTTTCACTGAGAAATGGGTTTCAAGACTAAAAATTTGAAGGGCATTTTGAGCATAAACTATCAGCTGATGAGGCATTACTTCTGGAAAGGGATTTCATTGAGGTTGAAATTTGGGATGCAATCCAAGATTGTGATGGGAGCAAGGCTCCAGGCCTTGATGGTTTCAACATGATGTTCATCAAGAAGTGTTCGCACATTATAAAGGATGACATCTGCCTCTTCATCAAAGAATTTCACCAAAATAGCAAACTGGTGAAAGGTATTAATTCATCTTTCTTGGCCTTGATTCCGAAAGTTCCCAACCCCTCTTCCCTTACCAATTATAGGCCTATTAGTTTGATAGGTTATCTTTACAAAATTTTTGCAAAGCTTCTTTCCAAAAGAATGAAACCTGTCATGCCTAAACTCCTTGATCATACTCAGTCTATTTTTACTAAAAACAGACAAATTCTGGATTGAATACTTGTTGCAAATGAGGTAGTTGATTTTTGGAAACACAACTCCAAAGGAGGTCTACTTTTGAAATTGGACTTTGAAAAGTATTTTGATAGCATTAATTGGGAATTTCTCTTGCACATGCTAAAAGAAATAGGCTTTGGAATAAAATGGAGCTCTTGGATTTCTGAATGCCTTTCCTCCTCAAAAATCTCGGTGCTAGTAAATGGCTCACCAATATAGCAGTTCTCTTCACATTGAGGCTTGAGGCAATAAGATCCTCTGTCTGCTTTTCTTTTCAATTTGGTTCTAGAGGGTTTTAACATTCTCATGCAAAGGACGAAATCACTCAATCTTGTTAAAGCAGTTGGCATTGGACAAATAGGTCTTAATCTCTCTCATCTCCAGTTTGCAGACGATACCATTATCTTTTGCAATCTAGAGTGGAATGAGATCATCAACTTGAAAAGGCTCCTCTATTGCTTTGAACTTGTCTCTAGATTAAAAATTAATTATTAGAAGTCTCTCATTTGCGGAGTTAGAGTGAGTAATGACTTTTTTTGCACTCCAAGTTGTGAAGTATTTCAAATGTAGTGTGAGTTCCCTTCCAACACTTTATCTTGGTATGCCCCTTGGAGCAAACCCAAAAAGGAAGAAAACTTGGGAGCCTATCTTGGAGAAAGTCAAGAAAAAACTTTCCTCCTGGAAAAGAAAATATATCTCCCTAGGAGAAAGAATTACACTTATCAAATCAGTTTTGTCCTCTCTCCCCATGTATTATATGTCTTTGTTCAAAATGCCTACTAAGGTAGCCAGTGAAATTGATAAATATTAGAGATCTTTCCTCTGGGATAGAAATGATGAAAAAAAAAAAAGAAAGAAGCTTCATCTTCTCAATTGGGAGGCTTGTTAAGTAAGAAGTTTAGGGGTTTGGGTTTTTGGAAAACCATTGATTACAATGAAGCCTTATTATGGACATGGTGTTGATCATGCTAGTTGGCTGCTGTCACACCCCAAACTCAGGCGTGACCAGCCGTGGCCTATAGGGCCTTAGCCCAAGGCACACGTAAGCCTAAACACGAATCCATAATCACATAGAATAAATGTAACAATAGTCCAAAAATAAATAAATCAAAACCCAATCCAATGATATGTCACAAGTATAAATAGGCAAAACCAATCCTAATCATTACCATCCAAACCAATGGGACACAAACAACCCACATAACAAAATAATCATAAATGAATCTTAACCAAAAAGTATTCACAAAATTGACTTAACAACCATATATATATAATAAATGAATATCCTAGAGGTCTATGCAATTGAATCCCCGCTATGCTATGAGTCCATTCTAAGTCCTTCTATCACCTGTAAATGATAAACAACTAAGTTAGTTGATAGCTCAGTAAGTAGAAGCATGGATCGTAAATACAGTTTTGAAAACAAGGCTCAATTCCAAAATAAGATATATGTCATAGAAACTAGATTGGCATACAGTTTTACAGTTCAATAGTTAAAATACTCATGTCTCTCAAGAACATAACAAATGACATTCTCCACTTAAAACAGGTGTAGACACCCCATTTTTGACCGTTCTCAAGATTTGGTTGTGCTTGCAGGTACATCCAGCCACAAGTTCGATTGCTCGTCCAGTACTCGACTTTCACAGCGGAACGTCATAGGTTTGAGCTTTCCAAACCCTGTATCCTTTCTGCCCCATTCTTGGATCATGTGTTGGTCCTTTCAACATGCTTCTCATGGTGCACTGCCGGCCACTCTCTGCCACCGCTGACCTTAAATTTATCCCTACCTGCCATTGATGAAGCCTGCCGACCATCAATGAGGCATTGCCAGCCACCACTGATGCCCGGCCGAATACCTTATCTCTGCAGGTTTCACGCTAGATCTTTTGAGCCAGCTGGTTTTCACTCATTCCTCCTCCATAGTGTATAGAGTGATGAAGCCCTTTTCAAGCTTGTTTAACAAGCTTTGCATTGCTTTCCTCTATATAAGGAGAGGCTCCTCCTCCCTTACAGAGGTTCAAAAATTGGAGGTTTAAGATATACATACACTCTTGTATCTATATCTCCTTGTTTGTTCTTATTTTGTGCCTTAAAGTGTAGTTTTGTCTCACTTTAACACACAAACACACACTCAAACACCATCCCTTTGTTGCTGAGGCTTCTTGAGGTTTGTTTTGGAGTTCTTGGACTGGTTTAAGCTTGAAAAACCTGTTGGAGTTGCAGCTTTGAAGGTGGTCATCAAGGGTGAGTTTCTAACCCTTAAAGCCCCCATTTTTGCTTAAGCTTTTAGCATTATTTGCATACTGTTTTAAGCTTAACTCTTAACTACAAAAAGTTTTTAATTTTGGTGCTTAAGATCTTTGTTTAAGGTCACTTTTGTGTTGGGGGTTGTTTACCCCCTCTTAGGCCTTGTTTGGCCTTGCTTTTGTGCCTTCTTTTTAAGCCTTTGGGACCACCTTGTTTTGGCCTTCTCACCACTGAAACTCAGAGGAATTTTAGTAGTGGGAAGGGTGTTTTGAGGTCCCAAAAAGAAGAGGGTCATCCCCTCTCCTTGTGTCTTGAATACTTGCTTTGAATGCCTCATGTGTGAGCATGTTTGTTAAGCTTATGTTGGCCATATCTTAGCTTGTATTTGGGCTTATTTTAGCATGGCATGCCACAGTTTTTACTTGGTTTTGTCACTCCATGCATGCCTAATACACTTGTAGTGTAAATCTCACAAACTAGTCTTGTATACTTCATGGAGTAGCATGTCTTTTCAGCTTATGTTGACTCCATTTCAATAGGTTTTTGGTGTTTTTTTAGCATGACATGACTCTGTTTTGGGTGGGTTTGATGGCCCCTTGCATGCTCTATACACTTGTAGTGTAATTCCATGAATTAGCCTAGTGTGTCTCGTGCTTTAACATGTCATTCTAGCATGCTTTAGGCTTAACTTCAAGAAGTTTTTGTCCATGTTTTAGCATGCTCTAGCTCTGATTTGTATTGTTTTGGTCATGCATGACTTGCCTTGTATAGCTATGGTTCATTCTAGCTTGTTAGCTTTGCGCATTGAGTCCATTAGCATGTATTACTTGAACTATTTTCATGATTTGGCATCATGTGAAATGTGATTTCAGTCCATGTTTCATGGTCACACACTTGCATTTTTCACCTATTCCATGCTTTGGACAGTTTGTGTTTTATGCCTTAACATGAATCATTGCGTATGCCTTCATGCCCAAGCTTGTGAGCTGTCATTTCAATGTGTTTTTTGGGATTATTTTGCCATGGTATAACTCTAATTTTTATTGGTTAAGTCATCCCATGCTTGGTCCTAATAGGTGTAGTGTAATCCACCATATTTGCCTTGTATGCATTGTGCCTTATGCCCTTCATGTTAGCTCATTTTGGCTTCCTTCTATACATGTTTTAGCATCATTTTAACATGTTCTAGGACTGTTTTGGGTTGCCTTTGCCATATGCTTCATGCTTTGTATAGCTGTAGTGCAATTGGCCTTGCTAGCTTTGTGTTTTAACGACTCATACATGCTATCTTTGAGCTATTCAAATGATTTGGCATCATTTAATACTTCATTTTAGAGTTTATAGCATGACTATATTCCCACTTATTTCATGTTTTAAATGCCCTTTGAGTATTGTGCATTGTTGCCTTGTTTATGGCCTAGCTCGTATGCTTGCATGCTAGGTCTTTGGCCCTCCATCTTAGCATGTTTCGGTCATTGTTTTGACCTATTTCAGCTCTGTCTATGTTTGGTTCATGCACTTGTGCCATATATTGCATGCCCCCTTTGTAGTCCTCTTTACTAGCTTCATGCTTTAAGGACTCTTGCATGACATACTTGTGTTGTTTGAATGATTTGGCATCATTTCATACATTATTTTAGAGCATGTAGTGTTGTCACACTTCCATGTTTGTCACTTCTTGAGCACTTTTGAGAGTTATGCTCTTATGCTTAATTGGTGAGCCAAGGCATGAGCATGCATCCTCTTGCATATCATGCCATCTTTTCATGGCATTATGGCCACTGATTTGGGCATGATTGAAGTCTGCCCATTTTAGTTTCAGTCCATTTTTGCATGTTGTTGCATGCTTGCTCCGTTTTGTTGTTATTCCCTGCTTGATACATTGCATGTTTACATGTCTAGGTTGCATTGCATTTTGCATGCTTGGTACATTGCATGTTTGCATGTCAAGATTAGCATGATTGTTTTCATAAAATATTGTTTGTGTGCATTGCATTGTGTTCAATCGGGCGTTACGTTGAACACAAGGTGGATTAGCTCATTTCATACTTGAAGTGATGAAGTGAGCCAATCACCCTTGCTCTCCATTTCCTTTGACTTCCCATGATAAGGAGATGGTCTTGGTGTCTTGTTTGTCATGCATTTATTGAAATTTTTACATGTTGGATCTTTGGCCATCATGCATCAAGATGCGCGATTGATGGTCTTGGATCCGATTATGCCCCCTCCATTGATGTTTTGAAGTCATATGGAGTGGCATAGTGTGTACATACCCTTGGGAGACCCTCCATTTTCTCTATTTTGTGCTCTGCTGCAGCTTGGTGTCACAACACACCAGTGGTCGGCAGTATGCACTCTTGGTCGGCAAAGGGGTCGGCAGCATCTCCTCATGGTCGGCAGGCCACTGGTGCACTCCTCAGCACTGTTATGGTGAGATCCAGCAGCTAGTTCTCAAGGACACCCTGCAGACAGAGCCTCTAAAGAGCATTTGGAGAGCTTTTCGGGACGGGAATTGAGAGCATGCATCCTTCCTTGTTCAAGGCAGAGCTGAGGCAGCCTGAGTTAATGCTTTACTTGTTAATTAGCATTCGGTGTTGTAACTTAATTAATTTGTTTGATTAGTTGGTTTGTAATAATTAGTTGCAGCTAGTTATTCAATTTGGTTGTGTAATTAGATTATTAGATTAGTTGATTAGCTTAGCGTAGCTAGTTTAGCGTATTCATTCGAACCCTCCATCGAGAGGGCAAATGTTGTAATAAGCATGCGTGTGTGCAATGCATGTCTTCCAACCCTATATCATTCTCCCTTTTATTTACCAACTTTCGATGGTTAGTTTTAGGGCATGTTTGATTAGCATCTTTATGTTTGCATGTGTGCATCATTCATCTGTCTTGCATGCACCGGGCTCGGCGCATCATTCAAACTGCATTGTATTTCAATTCCTATTTGAATACATGTATCAAATGTAGCATTCATATGACATCTTAGAATAGCCGAGCCTATTTCTAGTTGCATTTTGCATGTATTGTATTAGCCATTCTTAACATAACTAGGATCATGCATTGATTACTAACTAGCTTTTGTTTTGGCTCAGAGTACTAGGTAAGTTTTTACACTTTAGCATCTTGCATGAGTGTGAGTGTTGCCATGATAGCATGCTTGCCATGAGGCTATGTGCTTATGTGTTTAACTGCCTGAATGCCTATGGGTAAAGGTTGGATTGCTTGAATTGGAATAATTCATCAAAATGCGAGTTTTAAGCCCACTTGAGGTGGCAAAATTATGTTTTCTAAGCCCACTCGAGAGTGGCAAATCCACGTCTTAGTCTACTTGCGAATAGCACCTTCAAACCATTTTCAAACAAACATGAGATGTTTTGTTCCAACTTAGGCGATCTAGTCTATACTTGTATGTTGTGCGTATTACATAGTAATTCTAGGCTAATACACTGGAATAAGAACACATGTGCTTTCAAAAACAAAATATCATGTTAGTAAAGGCCGATCTTTGATTGGGCGAGCGGGGGTGCTCATTGCATGACCTTCCCCTCTCGAACCTAAGTTCCCGAGCTGAGGCAACTTTGGTGATGCCGACACATCGCCTTTGGCATGAGTTAGGGTTTCCTAAATTTTTCAAAATAAAATATTTAGGTGGCGACTCTATATCTGGCAAAGCAATCCATGTTTGGCACTTCTTTAATAAAATCAGTTTTCCAAAACGATTTGTCGGATTTGGACTCTTTGGTGATTTATCGGTCTTGAATTGTACTTTGCGAGATTAGATTTAGAACCGTGACAATGAGTTCGAACTGTAGTAGCTAATGAACAAAACGGATTTCGTGCCAAATTTGCGCGCGGAGCCGGGACGTTCGAGCACGTCTACAACAAGTTACGACATGATCATCAATAATTTTCTAGGTATCAAGAATAACAAGTAACACACCACAAAATTCTCAAGGCAATAAGCCCGTTGGATCCAATATCGAACCAAGAGTCATCCTCGGGGTGGCAACCTGGGCCTTTTTTCTAAGCCAATCCGATTGAAGGTCAGCTAGCCAAGCCCATGTCTTTTGCTGACAATCGTTGAGCACTAGAGTCATCATAGCCCAACCCGGATCTGTTCCCTAGTGGCCAGAGTCACCACACACAGTGGAATAATTTTCCTAGACTTTTATATACAGATGATCCCAATAATCAATACAATTTAGTTTTGCAAAATATGGTAGTTCACCATTATAAACATAAGACCATAACAAATAGTTTACAGTATGCTAAGTTTACACATATTTCAAAAATAATTTAATTCCATTGATAATATAATAATTTATCAAAACAATTTAGTTCTGAAACAACAATTTAATTTTTCAACAGTTCTGGGTAGGGAAGCATTTATAAAAATATGTAGCATTCAACTACTCACTTGAACACGGTATAATATAATATTATCCTCAAACCGAATAGGAAAGTCCAACTAGTGTCTTGAACCAAGTACGAAAACTACATGTCACTAGTAACTTAAAAATACTAAAAAGAATAAGAAACTAAGCAACCCCAAGCTAAATCACACTATCACGGCTCGACCCAACTCACCGTTACTATTACATAATACCTAAGTTCATGTTCTTCAAGGTCTAAAATTACCCAAGACATGGGTTCAGATCGAAACTTAATTAAAAGTAACTTCAAGTTAAAACAGAATTTTAAACAAATGTTCTCAATCCATTCGTTAAATTTAAAAATTAAAAACCCACTCCATGCTGTTAGAAAAATTCCAAAACCTCCAAATATCAACTAATATGTCCTAAGTTTCAAACCCAATTGGTTTTGCTTGATTTGCTTGTCCAAGTAATTATTTACAATTAATTATATCTGAAAGGTCACTTTTTGCAGTACTTTAAAGAAATTAGTCAGCTTGTTTGGTTTCAGTTTTCAGAAAATTCTACTTTTTTATTTTTCGTATTTTAATGTTTTCAATAAATTTTTTAATATTTTAAGTAATTTTTTTTAATTTTTAGACACACCTAACATAATCAAACTTAAAAAGTATAATATTTATGAAAAAAAATCTTTAAAAAATATACTAAATACCAAAAAATATAAAAAAAAAATATGAAAATTTAGTATATTTTCGTATTTTAAATTTTAGTATTTTTGTGTATTTATTAATTTTTTAAAATATTTTTTTACAAATATTTTACTATTTAGATACATCTAAGTAAAGTGCATCTAAAAAAGTAAAAAAATTACTTAAAATTTAAAAAATATTCACTAAAAACAAAAAAAACACGAAAAATAAAAAATTCAATTTTTAAAAAACTGAATTTAGAAAGCTGAAACCAAACACATTGAATGGTTCTTTTAGTATACCCAAGAAATCAACGGAAGGCCAAAAATTTAAGTAACTAGACTCGTAACCGATTCTAATGATGTTGATTTGATAATTTTCAGATTTATACTCAAAGAGAACGACACTTCCAAAGTTACTATTTTGTACTAGTTTCTTGGGCATATTTGCACGCATCATTTTATATGGATTTTGACTCTAAAAAATTACTATTTAAATCTGGCATGAAATTCAATATTTATTTAAGTTACTATAAAAAATTCAGTTCAAAATTCATCCGTTTGATATGGTTGCTTGATTTTTAAAGTTTGTATTTGGGTGCATAATTTTTTTTGACTAAGAATTACATCCATTATTTCTCATCACCAACCACTGACTTGGCACCCAAACAACACACCCGTTTCTCCTATTCCTTCAACAACAAGCAGATTACACACATGAACAATCACAGTATAAAAATATAATAAAATAGGGGGTAAATTACACTTACCTCCATTGAGGTTTTTGATGAATACAGGGACCTCTCCTGTGATTTCAATAATTATAGTAACCTCCCCTACTTTACTTGACAATATCAAGATCCCCCTATTTTGCCAATTTTGCACAAACAACGTTAGTAGCCTATACAAAATGACCATATTACCCTTGCTCTTGCATGAAAAAAGATGCAAAATGCCCTTCGTTCAAACACAGTAATTTCAGGGAAATTTCTACAAAAACAATAATCACAACAAAGACAATAATTACAAATAATAATCACAACAACAATAATCAAACAATTTCAGATAAATTTCAAGCAATCTCAAACAAAGCAAAAGCAATCTCAACTAATTTCAAGCAATTTTAAAAATGTAATTTCACAAAAATAAATACTTGGATGAAAGAGATGAACCCAGATGATGAAGATGAACACATATGTAATTTCACAGAAATTTCTTCATGTTCTTCACTCAATTTTGTCATCTTCATCTTCTTTACATTGTGATTTTGTTAAACTTTTGAAATGAAGGAGATGAACCCAGATGATGAAGATTCGAACAAACCTTGATGGATCGAACAAATTCCTACCCCTCGTTGGCCCTTAGTGGATTCGAACAAACCCATATCAAACGAAGTCTAACCCAGACACACCCAATTGTTGAAGGAGAGAGATGTACAAGCCTGATAGAGAGAGAAAGAGAGAGAGAGAGAGATCAATTTCATCAAAAGACTAAAATTTGATCATTATGTGTATATGTAGTGATATATATAGATATATATATAGAGAGAGAAAAGCTATGCCCACGAAAAAAGAAAAAAAAAAACAGAGTCTTGATCTTTATGTGTATATGTAGTGAGATATATATATATATATGTAAAATATATAGAGAGAGAGAGAGAAGTTATGCTCACGAAAAAAAGTCTTGATCTTTATGTGTATATGTAGTGATATATATATATATATAGAGAGAGAGAGAGAGAGAGAGAGAGAGAGAAGCTATGCCCACGAAAAAAGAAAAGAAAAAAAGAACAGAGTCTATGGATAATAAGGAGATGGAAGTGGTAAGGATTATAACTCACTAAAAAATAATAAATGATATTTTATTGAATCAAAATTTCTATTTTAGATAATAAAATATTTTTGTTTTAAGTGTTAACCAAACGCTGAAATACAAAAATAAAAGTGAATTTTTTTTTTTTGTGTGTAAAATCAATTTATATAAAAAGAATTTTTGTGCAAAATATTTTAAGTTGAAACAAACAGAGCCTAAGTTATTCTAATTTCGTTGAATGGAAAAGTGGGTATAAGATTAGAGGAGAAAATGTTGTGCCTACAATTTTTGTATAAATTTGATGTGGGTTTGGAATGGATAATAAGGAGATGGAAGTGGTAAGGATGTGAGAGAGAGAGAGAGAGAGAGAGAGAGAAAATATGAGGTGATGGTAGTGATGCTACCAGTGGAGGAGTGGGTGAGGATAAGAGGAGGGAAAAGAAGAAGAGCAATGTTTGTTTGTGATGTTGTGGGTTATTTGGTTATAAGGATTTGTAGTGCTTAATTGTTAGAAACAAAGGGTAATTTTGGTATTCAGTCACGATAATATGCTGATGTAAGAAATTTTCATCACTTGTCTAACGGCTAGTTAACAAAATGGTGGTTTGTATATATTGTCAGCCAAAATAGGGGAGGTTATTGTAATTATTGAAATCACAGGGGAGGTCTCTGTATTCGTCAAAAACCTCATGGGAGGTCAGTGTAATTTACCCTAAAATAAGACAATATCTTAGAGTTATTGACCCACCAATGTTGCCGAAAGTTTCTCTCCAATCTCACTCTCTCTCTCTTTCTCTCCCTCTCTCTTTCCCCATCGTTCTCCCTCACGGCTATGGCTATTTTGTGGTGAACAAATAAGAGAGATTAGGGTTTTATTATTATTATTAACCTTTAATATCGTGTGTTTAAAATTAATTAAAATACCCTCTAACAATATTTAAGTTGTACTTTAGGATTTACCATCAAAATATTTGAGATTGTAAAATTATTATTATTTAATTATTTACTTTATTTTTATATTCAGGTTCTCACAGCTGCCCAATCAATCAAAGTTTAAACATTGTTCATATGTGTGGAGGTATATTTCTTCGGTGGAGAGGTTTGAATCTAGAATGTTAAACTTATTTCTTAAAAATACTCATTTGACGATTGAGGACAGAGGCAGAATCAAGTTTTGGAAGGACAATTGGGTGTCTAACCCTTCCTTATCAGAGATCTATCCTAGATTATTCTCTCTCGCTTCTAATAAAGATTCATTTGTGAGACAGATTCTCCACAATAATAATGGTTCTAGCTCCCCTGAATGGAACATTGTTTATAAAAGGAATCTTAGAGTTTGGGAAGATGAGCTTCACCAGGATCTGCTCTCAAGATTGGAAAATGTGGCTTTCAATAGAGATGGATCAGCAGATGCTTTGGTTTGGTCTGATGGAGTTTTCTCTGTCAAGTCTTTGTACACCATTCTTGCAGAATCATTGCATTTAACTCCTTTTCCTGTGGTGAAGCTACGGTATTTAGTGGCACCACCAAGAATCAAAGCTTTTGGCTGGTTAGTCTAGTGGAATAGAATACCATTATTTGATCTACTTTTCAAAAGACACATTATTCAAGCTCCAAATTCGTGTGCTTTTTTGCGGAATTGAAGAGGAACTATCATCTTATCTGCTATTGCATTGTCAGTTCTCATGGAAGGTATGGGTTGAAATCTCAATCCAGTGGGGGTTTTCTTGGGCAATTCCATCCTCATTGTCAAATCTGCTTGAATGGTGGTATAGCCAAAAATCAAAGCTCCAGGGAAAACTCATTTGGGAAGCAATTCCTTTAGCAACACTATGGACCCTTTGGTTTGCAAGAAATGAGAAGATCTTTAATAACAAGGATCCTAATTGGGAGGAACTTGGTGGGGAGCAGCAAGTTCAAAGTTGCAATTTGAATGTAGCACTCTGCCAATCTCAAGGATTACATAGTCAATGACTTTGTGTTCAACTTGGGAGGTCTAAGGGCCTTGAGAATCAAATGATGCTACAACTTTTTTATTCAGAAGTTTTTCTATTCAGTTGCGTGTCTTTTCATTTGTTGTTGCTTCCGTACGTTGGTCTCTCTCCAACATGTTAGCTTGAGCTAGCATATGATTGGACTTTATTCTTGGTGCCAACATAGTTGGGATTAGAAATTTTTGCTACGATGATGTTTGCTCTTGCCTTGCCTTTATTGAAGTATATCAATCTGTACTTCATTGATTTCAATAATAAAGTTTCTTTTTACTAATAAAATAAATAAATAAATAAAATAAAATGATTTTGAATTTAATATGACATTTTATCTTATTAACCATTTTAATTTATTTTATCTTTTAATACTATTTTAACCTAAAAAGTTTATATATATATATATATAAAATAAAAAATAATAAAAAAAAAAAAAAACCTCTTTCCAAACACCCCAATATAATAAACGCCTCCCTTGAAATCACTATATATGAGCTCATTAAATCCAAACATTATGACAAGAAAAACCCAGGGTCCAAAACTTTAATCCCTAAACTTAGTGTATGGATACAGAAAATTCGATAGTTGAAACTATCAAGAATAGTTTATTCAAATATCAATGTCATGGATTTACATACATAAATCTATGTATGGCAATGTCATACATGACACATAAAAAAACTCATTGATCAGAAAAACTCTTGCAAACGAAATTAATAATTAAAAAAAGGAGACCCACATAATTTTTATAGTGATTTTTATTCCCTCTCATCTGGCTAAGATGATCTCCTGATCCAAAACTTATATAATTTTTTTGTTAATAATAATTTGTGTTACCATCACTGACCAAATTGCCATGACTTAGGGATTGAAAGTGGTAATGGGTAGGAGGATTTTTCTGGATTAATATCATAAGGTCTCGTTTGACAACATCACTTTTTAGTTTAAAAGTCAAAAAATTATTAAAAAATAAAAAAATCAACAACTTATACCAAAAAAAAATTTTTTTTTTTTTTTTTTGTCCTTTCCTTTTATTTTCTTTTGTTTTTTTTTTTTTTTTTTTTTTTTTTTTTTTTTTTTTGGATTGAACAATTTGGTGAGTCACCTATTCAAGACTTGGGAGAATACAAGAGTAAAAGTAATTAATTCATAATTGATTGAATCAAAATATATAAATTTATAAATGAGAAAAATAAGACAAGAGAATACAAGAGTAAAAGTAATTTTCATAATTGATTGAATCAAAATATATAAATTTATAAATGAGAAAAATAAGGCGATAATTGTAAATTGTTGAGGGGGAACCATAGTGTAATTAGTTCATAAATTAATTATACTAATATTTCTTAAAGTTTTAAAAAAAAAAATGCAAGTCTCCAAGGTTGACATAATTATATTATTCCCTTACCACTTAAATTTGCATAACACGTCATTTGAAATGTATGTATTGTCATTAATTATCTTACATTCACACACTATCTCCATTAGTTTATTTACTTTTACTAGTACTAAAAGACAACAAAGAAAAAGGAAAATGGAAACTCAGGATAAATGTTCATTTCTAAACCTTTTTGGGTTTAGGCTTCGTGTTTTGGGACTATAGGGATAACAATAACGTGAAATACTATATTACTTTTATCTGTTTAATTCTTATTTATGTGTTTACATGTCATTCATCTATTTACTTATTTGTCTGCCTAATCTGTCTATTTATTGAAATCATCACCACCATTGCTAGGCATCATCAGGTTTAAAAATAAAAATAAAAAAACTTCAAAACGATAATTTGTCATTTTCAATATTTTTTTTTTTAAAATTTTATTATCATGTCCTTAACCACATAACAAATCAATCTTTAGACATGTCATAAACAACCATAGAAACAGACTTTTCACTAATTTTCTTTGGAAAAAAAAAAAAAAAAAGAAGCTAGAATTTAGGTTTTTTTTCTTTTTTTGGTTTGTTTGGGCTTAACCTAATTTTGGGCTGACTTGTTAATTGAACTGTTATTACTCAGTAGTTGTGGAATGCACTTGGGCTTTGCTTGAGTATGGGCCGCACTCTACCCTCAGCTAGGGCAACCACGCTAGCCTTTCTGTAATGGCAAGTTTTGGTGGACTGTTTTTAATGATTTAAATTATTTTCAAATTATTCATAATTTTTTAAAATAAAAAAATAAAAAATAAATTCACCCTTTGATTGGTTTCGCCAAAATTTTATTATCAATTGTCAATCGTACAATTTAGGTGCTTCTCATTTTCTTCCACAAGCCAAACAATTTTGAGGACAATTTATCCTCAATCACGAAAAATATAATAATTAAGTGCATTTATTGTAATAAATTTAAGGTGCAAAAATCAATTAAGAAAATTGAACAGATGAGTGTAGAATTTTGATAAAAAAATATGGAATGATCAAAATCAACTCAAGTCAACGCAAAACTGAAATGGGTCGTTTTTTGGTTCATCAATGCAAAAATATTTGTTTTGGCCTGATGACTGTGTTTCTATTTGCATCTAAATAGTTATTCAATACGCTCAATTAAAATTTTAGTTCTTATTATATCATAATATAAATTTATTAATAAGGACAATACAAATTAAATTGTAAAATAATTTTTTTTTTCTCCACCATAAGCACTTCATATTCAAATCTCTCCATTTTCTTTTTCAAATTTCAATTATTTTCTCTTCATCTTCTTTCTTACTCTAAAACTCTAATCCATCCCACCAAAACTCACCATTATCATCAATATCATTATTATTATATATTTATTTTTATCAACAAACAAAGAATATATTAATGAAAATCAGTGGAATATTACATCATAGTTCATCCATCAATACATAAAAGAAGAGCAACAATTGGCTAATCAAAATAAACTCATCCCAGCATAGTTGACACAAACCAAGATGATTAAGCACAACACAGAACTCCAGCAGCCAAGTTGAAGAGCTTCCAACCAGCAAAAAGAAAAGAAAACAGAGGCAACACAAGCAAGAAAAATAAAAACATCAAAGCCACCTGAGGATCCACTAATCCAAATAGTTAATTACATTAACACACATAACATAATTCAACACTTAAAATTGTATGTATTAAGTGATAATCAATTAATCTCATTTGATAACCACGATTGATATCACTTAAAATTTTAAGTACCTCTTAAAATATAAGCTAAAACTTAAGAGAAAAAAAATTAAATCATATGAAACTTACTTAATTCTGAAATTTATAAATATTAAATATAAATATAAATATACACTATTATAAACTCACCACTACCATCGCTACTGCTAATATTACTACCACCATTACCACCACCACCATCGCTACATCTATCATCACCTCCACCACCAAACCACTGCTGCCACCACTACCACAACCATCAGCACCATCGTTACTACTACCACTATAATTGCCACTACTACCACCCCAATACCATGTCACCACCACCACCACCACCGCTACTATTATACCACTGCCTTCATCATCATTGTCATTATTACAATAAGCACCACCATCATTTTTAGTACTACTACCATCGTCGCCACCATTACCACCACCATCACCACCACCATCATAATATAAAAATTGAAATATACAAGTTGAAAATAATAAATTTTAAATTTACTCTTATACATATCAAATAACGTATTTTTACTTTAGCACTTAAATTTGTATTAAACAGTTTTTCAGTTTAAAAAATTATGCATCTAATTTTTAATATTTAATTTTCAGTCTTTAATCACAGTTTTTAGTTTTCAACTTTATCAAATACCTCCTAAGTCTTTGTATACTTTCTTTATTAAAAATAATTGACAAGAAATATCTAAAAGAAAAAAGGTAATATGATAATCTTACATGGAATCCATATTAACTTCTTACCTATTTTATCATGTAATCATTATTCAAAATAATGTTTTTATTAATTTAATTCTAAATATTTTATATTTATATGATGTATTTAGCATTTAAAGAGATAGCTATATTTTTTTATGTATCTGGAAAAAGTAACTGAATATTCAATTTGATTCGTAATTTGAGATGAGCCCATTTCAATTCACGATTTGAATCTAATTTAAGAATTATGTAGAGAAGTAGGTAGCAATTATTGTTAATTTAAAAGTTCTCTATTGGATAACTCTTTGTCAAAGTTGAGTTCTTCTTCTTGTTCTTTTTTGTTTTTGGTAGAAAGGGAACTGCATTAGAAATGTAAATATAGAGTCAAGTTACAAATTTCTAGGAAAATAAACACCTCTAGTATTAGCGGCTAGATGCATAGAAATACAAGAAAGAGGAAAGGAGAACACATGCAATCCTTCCTGAAAATTTTCTCCTTTATTTGCTAACAACCGCACAGACATTGGCTTCACAAAAGATGTGATGAATTGTTCCCAATCTGAGGCACTTCATGAGGTACCTATAATCGGTTATGAAATTTATGAGCTACTGTGAATCATTGGGTTTTCCCATGATAAGTTGTTTTAACAAATATGCAGGTGTCTCATTCTCAAGGTTCTTAATATTTCTATCAATAGCTAATTTTAGTCCATCACACATCGCCCAAAATTCTGCTACAATACAAGAAGCAACTCCTATATTTCTGGTAAAGCTGGCTACCCAGCGGCTAACGTGATCTCTAGTAATGCCTCTCGCGTAGGCCCTTCCTGGTGTGTACACTCCATTTTGACAGGCCATAAAGACTTGCATTTGGATGCTTCTCGATGATAAAAGTGTTGAACTTTGACTTTAGAAATACATTGGGTTGTTGTGAGTTACTATATTACCTTTTGTACGAGTACGAAATAATCTTCTCATATAATCCTGTTGATCAAGTTTGCATTCCTCCGAACGTCGTCGCTTTGTTACCTAAAAACACAAACGTGAGCTAACCGGCAAGTGTGTGAGGAAACCTCTCCGATGCCTAAGTCAATGAATAGACAATAGATACAAAAGCTCTGTGTAATTGAGAGTCAGAATTGCAATACCTGTACATAAATCCTATCTTGAGTTTTTATAGAATCCGCCTGACACAATTCTAGTAAGACTCTAACTCTCCGTAGTAGAGTTCTCCTAAGAATCACATTCCTAAGGATAAAGCCTATCCTGAGAAAACCCTTCTCACTGTCAACCAAGTGAGATGGTTCAGATCTGTTACCTCGGCTAGTAGCACGGTTAACCGGGCTAACCTGGTTCCACCCTGTGATGAACAGAACCAAGATGGTGTTCTATCAAGCTGACTCCAGCTCGGCTCTATGCACTGGTAATACCCCAGTTCACACTCTGGACTATATCTAAGCAGCCTAGTCCAGGCCCTGGCGCAATGTCTACACAGCTCAAGACTGAGCTATCCAAAACTCCTACCTCAGCCCAGCATCCAAACATGGCCGGCCCTGGGCATAGGCCCACTAGGCCATGGCCTAGGGCCCTTCAAAATAGACCCCAAAAAGGATCCCCTCCTATTATAGTTTAGTGTAATATGTTAGGTGCGTTTTAAATTTAAAAAAAAAATTAAAAAAAGGCCCAAACTAACTTAAAATAAATTGATCCATTAAAAAATTGAAAGACCCATTCAAAAAAATTAGCATTATTATCCATTGAAAATAAACCCAAAAGAGGAGCCTCTCCTATTATAGTTTAATGTAATATATTAGGTATCTTTTAAATTCAAAAAAAAAATTAAGAAAGGCCCAAATAATTTAAAATAAATTGGCCTATTAAAAAATTGAAAGACCCATTTAAAATAATTAGTATTGTTATATATTGAAAATGATTTTGCAAAAAAAAAAAAAAAAAACTAGATTATGAAAGCATGATTGATTTATTTGCTTCTAAAAATGCAAAAAGAGTGATGATGAAGCGACACTTATTAGTTGTTGTAATGTAATGCTAAGTTTTTTTTTGTGATTTTGATACAAATCTTTTGTCTTTTACCTTCAAAAACCTTCAAAAAAAATTTCATTCAAAGAAAAAAAAAAATGTGAAGGGTCTCAAAAATTTATTAATTGATTATCAACTTTGGACCCCGAAAATCTCAGGGTCGGGCCTGCATCTAAAGAAGACTCTACCTAACTTGGCCCAATTTGCACACAAATTATCCTCTCAGTAACCAAACATATTTTTAATATAAAAATCATAGAGAATAATGTATATTATGATTCATAATAAATGATTTTTTATTATTAAATAAATAATTTGTATTATTAATAAACAAATAAATAATTCATATTATTATTGTATATAAATTCTGTTTGTTTTGTATTATTCAGAACTTTAGTGCATGCAGGGCAAAGAACCATAGCCATGGCAGTATTCTCAACAACACAAACACTGCAAAGCAGAAATAGGAAGTGTAGCATTCCTTGGTAACCAAGTCAAGAAATATATGTTTACCATAAATAAATAAATAAAATTAATAATCAAAATCTAATCCAATCTCCACAGACACAGCTTTTCTATCCTTCTCAATTTACAGTGTTTCCATATTACACACACTTTCTCTCTCCAATTCACATTTTGGTTTGCTTGCAGAGTTTTCCTTCTATAAATGCCCACTACTCTCCTTTGCTAATCAAAACAACAAGAACAAAAACTTGCATTCCTATCAAAACTCTCTCTCTCTCTCTCTCTCTCTCTCTCTCTCTCTCTCTCTCAGGTATAACCCCATTCTTCATCTTCTTGTTCCTTCTCCGTTTCCGCCATTATTGTTCTCTTTCTCTCTTTACATATAGATAAGGGTTTTCTTTGACAGTTTTTTCCCCCCCCTGAAATAAACTTTTTTTATAAAAAATAACATAAAAATTATTTGGGTTTTCTTTGATTGTATCTTACATTGTATTTTCATTTGATTTCAGAGCATTGTCACATAATCTGAGCCATTTCAGGCGTTTACAGAGGTGGCATATTGACAAAGAGCTTATTATTTGAAAATAGAGATAACGTTTGTGATTCCCCAACTTAACTTTTGAAATCCTCTTCAGAGAGGGATTCAAGGCCCAATGGTAGGTTGGTTGTTTGGTTGATTGGCTCACTCATTGGCTGGCTTTTGTTTTCGTTACCAAGAATTTAGAGGAAAAAATATCTCCTAAAACTTGTGTGTCCATTGCTCTGTTTTTGTAACGGCTCTGTAAAGTCCATCGTATCTTCTAGGTTTTGGGACGTTTCAAAACTCTCTCAAAATTCAAATATATTTTCATTCTTCTTGCTATATCCAAAGTGGGTTTTTAAGTTCTTTCTTTGAATCACTGCTTCACACTCAAATCCAATTCTTGCAAGACACACACAATGCAGACACAAAACCAAAACCAAAACCAAAACCAAAACCCAACTCGAAATCGTAATCCTAACCCAAACCAACCTGAGGATTTTACTCTGAAGGAGACATCACCGAACCTCGGTGGCAGCGGTGGTGGGAGGGTCGCCGGCATTGACAGAGTCTCCACCACTTTCGACCTTGTTGAGCAAATGGACTACCTCTATGTAAGAGTAGTCAAGGCCAAAGAATTGCCTCCAAAAGATGCTAATGCTAATACTAATGCTAATGCCAACGGTTCTTCTTGTGATCCTTTTGTTGAACTGAAGCTTGGAAACTACAAGGGCGTGACAAAGCATTTCGAAAACAAACCCAACCCAGAATGGAACCAAGTGTTTGCATTCTTGAAAGATCGAATTCACTCCACTTCCGTTGATATCATTGTGAAGGATAAGGATATGGGTAATAGGGATGATTACATTGGCAAGATTGTGTTTGAAATCTATGATGTTCCGAAGAGGGTTCCACCAGATAGCCCTTTGGCGCCGCAATGGTACAAATTGGAGAACAAAAATGGGCAAAGGATTAGAGGAGAGTTGATGGTGGCTGTGTGGATGGGTACTCAAGCCGATGAGGCCTTCCCGGATGCTTGGCATTTGGATGCTGCTGGGGTTAGTGGCGATCGCGTGGCCAATATTCGATCAAAGGTATATCTATCCCCCAAGCTTTGGTATCTTAGAGTGAATGTGATTGAGGCTCAAGATTTGCAGCCTAGTGACAAGAATAGGCCCTTGGAAGTGTTTGTTAAGGTTGTTTTTGGGAATGTTGTTATGAAAAGTAAAATTTCACAAAACAAGAATGTGAATCCGATGTGGAATGAGGACTTGATGTTTGTTGCTGCAGAGCCCTTTGAGGAAGAGTTGGTTATGAGTGTGGAGGATAGAGTGGCACCCAATAAGGATGAAGTTTTGGGGAAATGTAGGGTTCTTTTACAGAATGTGGAGAAGAGGACTGAATGTGAATGTGTGAATAGTAAATGGTACAATATTGAGAAGCAGGAGGGGAAGGTTGTGGGTCGGATTCATACCAGGATCAGCTTGGATGGTGGGTACCATGTCCTCGATGAATTGACTCAATATAGCAGCGATCTGAGGGCTACAATGAAGCAATTGTGTAAACCGGGTATTGGGGTGTTCGAATTGGGGATTTTGAGTGCTCAAGGCTTGTCAGCAATGGAGAAGAAGGATGGTCGAGGAACTGCAGACGCCTATTGCGTGGCTAAATATGGGCAGAAATGGATTCGCACAAGGACAATCATAGACAGTTTCAATCCAAAATGGAACGAGCAATACACATGGGAAGTTTTTGATCATTGCACTGCCATTACAATTGTTGTATTTGATAACTGCCATTTGCAAGATAAGGATGGAGTGAAGGATGCAAGAATTGGGAAAGTGAGGATTCGGTTATCAATGCTTGAAAGTGATCGCGTTTACACACATTCGTATCCACTCATAGTCTTACATTCCAATGGGGTGAAGAAGATGGGAGAGATTCAATTAGCTGTGAGGTTTACTTACTCATCTTTGTACAATATGCTCCAATTGTATGCACTGCCCCTTTTGCCAAAAATGCATTATCTTCACCCACTGTCGGTTTTTCAGCAAGATAGCTTAAGGCACCAGACAACTCAAATCATCGCAATGAGGATGAGCCGGGCTGAGCCTCCATTGAGAAAAGAGGTTGTTGAGTACGTGCTCGACGAAGGCTCACACATGTGGAGTATGCGAAAAAGCAGAGCCAACATTTGTAGGATTACTGATGTTTTGTCTGGCCTTGTTACAGTTAATAGATCGTTTGATGAGATACGCTTGTGGAAAAACCCTTTCAAGACAGTGTTCATCCACATATGGTGCTTGATAATAATCATCTACCCAAAAATGATTTTCACTACAATTTTACTATCCCTTTTTTTGGTGGGGCTTTGGAACTATAGGAAGAGGCCGAGACACCCTCCTCACATGGACGCGAGGCTCTCTCATGCTGATACAGCGACTGTTGATGAATTAGATGAAGAGTTTGATTCATTTCTGTCTTCTAGGCAAGCTGATGTTTTGAAGACGAGGTATAACAGATTGAGATGTATTGCAGCAAGGATGCAGACAGTGGTTGGGGATTTGGCAACTCAAGGGGAGAGGTTTCATTCTTTGCTGAGCTGGCGTGATCCGAGAGCCACAGCTCTGTTTATGATATCCTGTTTGGTTGCGGCTGTCGTGCTTTGGTTCACTCCCATCCAAGGGTTATGTGTTCTTCTGGTATTGTATGTTTTGAGGCATCCAAGGTTTCGTGATAAGCTCCATTCGTCGCCTTTTAACTTCTTCAGAAGGTTGCCTACAAAAGCAGATAGCTTGTTGTGAGGTTCTGAGATGTTTTGGTAAAGTAGATGGCCCTATATGGATCATTTTTGTTTTAATTTCAGTTTAACGTGTGTTTTGAACTAATCTTATATGTTATGATGAACCTGTTCTTGTAGTCTCTTTCTTTTTCTTTTCATTTTTTTTTTTTTTTTTTTGGTGTGTGTCAGTTTTCCTATAGCCATGATCCTAATGCTAAAATGCTCTTCACATTATTGAAATCCATGGCAATAGTGGCTTTTTTCAGGTGAAGTTTTAGACTTTTGACTGCAAACTTAAGACTTCTACTAATGCTCTATTTGTTTTGATGGAAAAAAATTTCATAGAAAATATTTTTCTGTGTATAATTGCAACATTAAAACTAATGTGATAATGGTAAAAAGCCAGTCTTGATCAAGATATTAATGAGCTTCTTTTCCTGGAAAAGTTCTTGCCTTTGCAACCTTTTTTTGATAACCAAAGGATGGATGTTCAGTAATGTTGGCTCTCAAACTTTCGCAAGTAATGCTAACGAGCACAATCAGTATGCAATAGTAAGTACATACAATCATTGATAGAGTAGAATGATAAAAAAAAAAAAAAAAAATATTTATGTAGTTGATCTCATTTGATTAAAAGACAAAACTTAATTTAATTTGAAAGAGCTCGAATCATTTAAATTTGATAAATAACACGTTATAATTTTTATGAATTTTGTGTTCCATTATGTTCCATCATTCCTTCAATCTTTAACATTGACATGACAGTAGAAGAGGGAAACATTTTATGCATATGAAATAAATGTCATTCCAATTTATTCTTTCAATTGTTTTCAAATATTAAAGAATATTTATATCACAATGGGAAAGAGAAATTTCAATTGTTTTCAACTTCATGCTCCATTGCATACCATCATTTCTTTAATCATTGATAATGACGTACTATAACTGATAGAGATATTGTGTGTAGAGAGAGAATATTGTATTTACAATGAATAAATGTCATGCCATTTCATTCATCCTCAATCATTAAAAGAAAATATATTTCCAATTCGATTATATGAATTAATGTGATTTTATTGTATGAATTAGGTCTCATAAAATATTTTTAAACCCATCAAATTTCATACGTGAATTATTGTTGCACAAAACATTAATAAGGGATTAGGAAGTTACTTTTTCATTTATTTCAAAACTTTAAAATTTACAATTTTTATTTTATATATCCTTTTTTCATAAACTTTATATTATTTATTCTCTTCGAAAAAATTTATTAAAAAAAACTATATTCAATAATAAATTTTGTATTAAAAAATTTCATGCAAAATTTGTGATTTTTTAAAAAAAATTTTTTTTCATAGTTTGATATATAACATAGATCTAATTTGACAAATGCTAACAAATAATTTAAAAATATAGATTCGATCAAAAATATATATATTAATTTTTTAACAAATAATTTAAAAATATAGATTCGATCAAAAATATATATATTAATTTTTTATAATATTTTTAAAGTTAAAATTATAAAATAATTAATTTAACAACTCAACATTGTCACTAACATGAGAGGTGTTTGTCAGATTTTTATTAGAAATAAACAAATTAAAAATCAAATTAAGATCTTCTAGTATTTGGTGTAATTTATTTGAGTTATTTATAATTTTAGAAATTTATACTAGACTATTTGGTACGATTTTACTTATAGTTTGTTAGGTAAGAATAATTTAAATAAATTTTAAAATTTTAAAAATTGGCTAAAAGATACTTTTAACTTCTATGGGATGTTTGGTTAAAATTATTTTAAAACTAGGGTAAATCATACTAACACACCCCTTTGACATTCTAGAAATTACATTTTTATTCATGTGGTTAATAGTCTTATTTTACAAACCCCTACTTATATAAAATGTAATAATTTCTAACAAAAAAACAGAGAAAACTACATTTAAAAAAAAAAAAAAAAAGGAGAAGTAAAGCAAAGTAAGAAAAGAGAGAGTACATGAGTTCAATATTTTCATTCCGTTTAAATAATTACAATGACAAAGAGGTTAGTGTAATTTTCCAAACGTCAAATGTGATATATATTAGATCCAAATCTCAGGGGTGTAAGTAAGGTTTTAAAAAGCGGCCACAACCGTTACATAACGGTTGTAGTGGTTACTGCCACCCGTTACGGCCACTTTTGCAATGTGATTGAGATTCACAAGTGTGTCGGCTGTAGCAGTTGCTGTAGCAGTTGCTGTAGCAGTTGTAATGGTGCTATAACGGCTTTTTACGCACTGTTATATAATGGTTCCAAACTGCTTATTTCAAAAAAACACAAAAAAAAAAAAAAAAACTAAAAATGAGGGAAGAGAGATAGAGAGAGAAGATGGAAGATGGAGGAGCAAAAGATAGAGAGGGAGAGAGAGAAGATGAAGAACATGTTATTAATTTGTTGGAGCTGTAAGACCTATGCTATTTTATTCAGTTGCTATCACTCAACCATTTTGTTTGTATGTCTATCTATATATTGTTTGAAAATAATAATAATAATAATAACAATAATAATAATAATAATAATAATAATAATAATAAATGTAGTCACTATTTATTTGGCTTGATTAAAAAATATATAGATATATATTTAAGCTCTTATTTATTCTCTTACTTTTGTCATTGTTTATCTTATAAATAATAGCTAGTGATTGATTTATTGTATAATATAAAGTCATTAATTATTAAAATAAAATGTAAAAAAACTCAGTTTATAATGATTTAAAAATATGAAATATATAAGATCATACTTAAAAATTTACAAAAATTGATCAATATTTATTTTAAAACTCAATAAATATGATCATGGAAAAAAAAATATATTTATCGGTAAATTTTTTTCGAATTGTGCAAAAAATAAAAAAATTCACGGTTCCGATTATTGCAACCGTTACGCTACGACCTTTACACCCCGCAATTGCAACCGCGTTATCGCCACCGTTACGGTGACCACAACCACTTTTCAAAACCTCGGGCGTAAGTGTAATTTACCCTTTAAACTAAAAATTGATAATTAGAAAGTAGAAACTAAAAATACATCTCCTTAACTTTTGAAAAATTAACTTTTTCAACTTATTTAAATTATTTATACCTAATAAGCTATAAGTAAAAATTATATCAATTTGATAGACACTCTCAAATTAAAATAAATTATAAACTACTTACAGTAATGTTAGATTTCAGGAAAAATATTTCAGGAAAAATTTTAAAAAAATTACCTTACCGGTAAGAGAATTCTGTTACCGATAAAATAATTCTCCTGAAACTTTTCAGGACGCCTTTTCCTGAAACCTAGCTTATATAATTCCTACCAAACACCCCTACGTCTGGTTATCAACTTCTAATAATCACAGTTGCTTTTGCCCAGGCAAAAGAATTTTCTTTTGTGGCAATAACACATAGTATAACTCTCTCCTCCACACTAAACACACCGAACACTATAACTATTCTGGCCCGAAGAACACCAAAAGCAAGCAAATGATTAACCAGAGACCCAAAACCAGAGCAACTAAAAAACAACACTCACATGTCAAAGCACTAACCCCATCTTTCAAAATGGTTCGCAAATCGATCATCAAGCCAACCCTTGTCATAGTTTTCCTCCTCTTAGCTTTCTACGTTTTTTTTCAACACGAAACTCAATTCCGTCGACACTCTGTTTGTTTCCCGAGAAAATGCCGTCGTTTTTCCTGGGAATTCTTCCCTTGTGAAGGTCTACATGTATGATCTTCTGAGAAAATTCACTTACGGGGTTGTAGAAAGCTTCGCAATGGCTCGAGGGGGTCTGAAAGGTCCGGTAGATGATGTCTCAGTGTTGAAGTACCCGGGACATCAGCACCCGGCCGAGTGGTACTTGTTCGCTGATTTGAACCGGCCGGACCGGATCAGTTTCACCGGTGACTAGGGTTTTGGACCCGGCCGAGGCGGACTTGTTCTACGTGCCGTTCTTTTCGTCGTTGAGCTTAGCAGTGAACCCAATTCGGGCGGCAAATGTGGCCGTAGATGGATTGGGCTATGTGGATGAGGAGATGTAGGAGGGTTTGCTTGAGTGGTTGGAGGAGTAGGGGTATTGGAAAAGGAACAATGGGCGGGACCATGTGATTATATGTCAGGACCCCAATGCATTGTACAAGGTTGTGGATAGAGTTGAGAATGGGGTGTTGCTTGTTTCGGATTGTGGGCGGTTGGGGTGCGATCAGGGGTCATTGGTGAAGGATGTGATATTGCCATATTCGCATCGGATTAAAACCTTTGATGGGGATATTGGTGTTGAGTCTAGGAAGTCATTGTTGTTCTTTATGGGGAACCAGTACCGGAAAGAGATAAATTTCTATGCTTTTGGTTGTGTTAAATATGCTTGGTTCTACTACAAGATCGTACAATTAAGCTTGTTGATTGACACAGATATATGTATATGTAGTATATGTATACAGACAGAGAGGAAAAAGAAGCCATTTTGGGGAGAATTAGCTTATCCTGTCCCTATGGATGTAAGGGACAACATGTTCTATTTACACTCAAATTAACATGTGGTTACGAGGCAAAACAAATTATCATGACAAAGAAATGATGAGATCAATGCAATCTTTGGAGAATTTAACTTGAATTTTGTGTACTGATGATGATGACTAAAATTGCTTGATTTGTTTTGTGTGGAATTGTGGATTGAAACCATGGTAGTCGATTTTTCTTCCTTCTGTCACCTTTTTGTCTCGTGATGTTTCCTCAAAGTTCCTGCTTCAGTGCTCGTTTACTTTCGTATTCTTGGCTTTACAACTCACTCATCTCCTCATCGTGGAGTTGGGGTCTTGGGAGCATCCGCATTCAACAGATAAATGGCCTTTGGGGTTTAGGTTGTCTCACCAGATTGGTAGGCAATTGTAATTTCCACCACCCTTGTCTATTTTCCTTGTTTGGTCTTTTTTTCTTCCTCTTTCTGATTTAATGCTTCTTTAATTGGTAGATTGCATGGATGCTTTTCTCTTCTTGTGCAAGTAAGTAGTTGTTGTGCTCCTTATTTTGACAGGAAAAATTTGGTCATTTATTGTCTATGTGTGTATTTGCAAACGCTCAGTCTATGTGAGATGCCCGTGCCTGTTATATGAGCCTATATGTAAATTGACAATTGCTTGCATTGTAGGCTGGGAAAATTCGTGACATGCTTTTTCAACTACTTGAGAAGGAAAAAGATGTGATAATAAAACACAGTGCACCATCCAGAGAGAGTTGACGTGTAGCTTCGCAAGGGATTCATACATCAAAGTTTTGTTTACATCCTGCTGGTGATACTCCATCAGCCTGTCGACTCTTTGATGCTATTGTGAGCTTGTGTGTTCCAGTTATAGTTAGCGACTACATTGAGTTGCCTTTTGAAGACGTTATAGATTATAGAAAAATTGCAATTTTTGTCAATACAAACTCAGCTGTAAAGCTTGGATACTTGGTCAAATCGCTCAGGAGAGTAAGCACAGAGAGAATTTTGCAATTTCAACAAGAGCTGAAAAAGGTATTTTTTGTGCAAACTCTGTCTCTCTCTGTCTCTCTCTCAATATATATGTATATATATACTTTGCTAATGCTTTATGAAACATAGATTATAATATGGATATGTGATACAGCACCAGTAGATGTAATGCAAGTTTATCAATTACGTGATTCAGGTGAATCAATACTTTGAGTACGAGGATGTAAATGGAACAGAGAAACAAATCTGGCGTCAAGTCTCTCTCAAGGTACCCCTTATCAAACTGATGATCAATCGTGACAAATGTCTTGTGAAGAGGGACTTGCCAGAACCACACTGCTCTTGCATCTGTTCGAACCAACCAGGGATCCACACCACTCTATAATGCTGCTTTTGTGAATTCTTTAATGATAATGGAAATTTCAAGATATTTCAATTCCCCATGGAAATTATAATGCTGCTCCTCATATGTCATCCTCAGAAAATAAAAGAAAAGAGTGAGGGAAAGAAGAAAAAAAGGCCCTTCCCCTTGTTCACATAGAATCTACTATTTATTGTTAAGCTAGAGATATGTCGTTCATCCCTGCAGCCTTCATTTTTACATTCATTCTCTGGAGACATGGGGATAATGAAATTCGCCATGGAATAAATATTTGGCATACATTTCAGTTGTTGTCTACCCCACTCCTCTACCCTAAGCCCCAAAATGTATTTTTGTATATTGAGATTGACAATAGAAGTGGATATATCTGGTTTCTTCTTGTAACTATAGTTGCATGTGCATGGCAATGTAAGAGATGAGAGTTAATTTATGTAATTTTGGCAATAAAATGCAATGTTCAATACTACACATATATTTAGTTGTTTTTTAGATGATAGTGGTGTTTCTAGAAGACATGCTCTAACTAGCTCAGGATGCCTATTTTGATGTACTTTGGGGTGCTTTGTATGTTTGATGTTTATTTAATTCCTAATGTTCTTATATTCTTTTCAACTGAACTCTATTAACTTTGTGTTTGGTTGAGAGATTTGGAAAGGGATTTGGAAAGGAAAAGGAAAAAAGTGTGTAGAACTAGATAAAATGTAGATATATTTTATTCACATTTCACTTACCTTTTCCCTTTTCTTTTCCAAATCCCTTCCCAAATTCCCTAACCAAAGTTTGAGTCGAGTTGCATGCACCTGCACCACTGGGCTGTAGTCCTAGGTTGGTGTCCTGAACAGAATCCACTGCTTTACTTTTGCTACTTGAATGCAGAAGAGAGTTATAAAATATTAGATTACCCTAATTTAGGTGAGACCATGTCTATATATAATCAATATAAGATACATAAAAAAAGAATTAAATAATTACATAATCAAACCCTAAAATTAAATTCCTAAATTAAATATACAATATTCCATATTTCAACACTCCCCGTCAAGCTGGATCAAAGATGTCAACCAACCCCAGCTTGCCAATGGAAAATCGAAGTAGGGATGGTTCTACAAATTTGGTGAAGATGTCGACAGTCTGATCAGAAGATGGAACAAATGAAGGACATACAATGCCAGCTCGAACCTTTTCCCGAATAAAATAAATATCAACTGCAATATGCTTAGTACGCTCATGAAGCATAGAGCTAAAGGCAAGTAAGATGGCAAACTTATTGTCACAAAATAGCTTGGAGGAATTATTCTCCTCAAAGCCTAACTTAGTAAGAATGGACCGAAGCCATAGTAACTCAAATGTCCTATATGGCGCGGTATTCAGCTTCAGCAGAGGATCGAGAAACAACCGCCTGTTTTTTTGCTTTTCCATGACAGAAGATAGGTACTAAGGAAGGTGCATACCCCAGAAGTGAAACGTCTATCAGTCAATGAACTGGCATAGTCTGCATCAATAAAACAGGAAAATCTTGTCTAATTCCCACCATTGAAGAATAAACCCAAACCTGGACATGACTTGAGATATCTTAAGATGTGGTGAACAACATCAAGGTGAGCAGTATGAGGTTAATACATAAACTGACTAACCACACTTACAACAAATGTCAAATCTGGTCGTATATTAGTCAAATAGATCAAATGCCCTACCAATCTCTGGTAGTGAGTTGGATCAGAAAGCAACTCACCAGACCCAACCGACAGTTTCAAATTTGGATCCATAGGAGTAGAGGCAGGCTTGCACCCCATCATACCGGTGTCCTGAAGAAGATCCAAAGTATACTTTCGTTGGGACAATGATATCCCACTACGAGAATGAGCTACTTTAATCCCCAAGAAATATTTGAGAGGACCCAAGTCCTTGATGTCAAAAATGCAACTAAGTTCTTGTTTTACCTTAGCAATACCAATGGTGTCATCTCCTATAAAGATGATATCATCTACATAGACCAACAAAATAATACATCGACCAGTGGGCTGACGACGAATGAAGCATGTCTACTCAGAGTGACACTGAGTAAAATCCATGGATAGGATAACAGAGCTGAAACGATGGAACCATGCACGAGGAGATTGCTTCAAGCCATAGAGAGACTTACGCAGATGACAGACCTTGCCAGCATACTCCCCTTCAGCCTGAAACCCGGGTGGGGGATCCATGTAGATTGTCTCAAGTAAGTCCCCATGGAGAAAAGCATTCTTGACATCAAGTTGATGAAGGTGCCAAGAAGAAGAGACAGCCAAGGAAATAAGTAAACGAACAGTGGTCAATTTAGCAACCGGTGAAAGTCCTTACCAGGAACCCGTGTAAAGCCCTTAGCAACAAAACGAGCCTTATAGCGGTTCACTGTACCATCAACCAAGTATTTGACAGTAAAAACCTACTTGCACCCAATAGTCGTCTCACCACAAGGTAAAAAGACAAGATCCCAAGTGTGATTATGCTCCAAAGCAGCCATTTCAGTTTGCAAAGCGGGAACCCATTGGAGATTCTGGAGAGCCTCAGACACAGACCACGGGATAGAGACCGACTCAAGTTGGCCAAGAAAAGACCGATGAGAAGCTGAAAGGGCATCATAACATAAAAACTGGGAAATAGGGTGATTAATACTACTAAACCAACCAAACTAATTAGGGGATGGTGTTCACAGTTTGGATACCAGGAAGGAGCTGGGGAGGGAATAGTAGAGGGTGTACCTTGGCATGAGGACGAAGAAGATGTTGGAGGCGAACCGAGAGACTCTGAGTATGTCTGTAATGGTGGAGGGCTAGCAGGTGCAGATACAGGCGATGAGAAAGGAGCAAAGGAATCAATGATAGGAATAGGGCGAGCACTTGGTGACACAGCAGGAGGTGGTCCACGCGAGGTGGAATTTTGAAACATAGGGTTAGAACCAAAAAATGGCATAGCTTCGAAAAATGTGACATCCATAAAATGATAAAAATGACGAGACAACGGATCATAGCACCTATAGCCTTTAGAGAGAGCTGAATGGCCCAAGAAGATGCATTTAAGAGACTTGTTATCTAACTTGGTCCGAGTTGGACTATGATCCTGAACAAAACAAGTACAACCAAACACACGAGGCACAAGAGGAAATAACACAGTATCTGGTCGAAGTAATTGAAAAGAGGCCAACCAGTGAAGAATCTAACTAGGTGTCTGATTAATAAGGTAAACAGCAGTAAGCACAACCATATGCCAACAGGACTTAGGGACATTCATCCCATAAAGAAGACACCGGACAACAGACATAATATGACGGTTTTTACATTCAGCAATCCCATTTTGTTTAGGGCTGTAAGTACAAGTGAGTTGCTAAAAAATTCCCTGCTGATTAAGTTAGCAGCAAAATACATCAGAGATGTACTCCCCCCATTATCAGAACGAACATTGCGTACAACGGTGTGAAATTGGGTTTTGACCATGTAGAGAAATTGAATAAAAAGTGAAAGCACATCAGACTTCTTTTTAAGCAAATAAACCCAAGTACACCTAGAATGGTCATTTATGAAAGTTACATAATAGCGATGTCCAGAAAAAGCCAAAAGAGAAGAAGGACCCCAGATATCAAAATAAATAAGGTCAAACATATAGGAGGCACGATACATGCGAGGAATATAAGAAGTACGAGTATGTTTAAACAGTTCACAAACAACACAATGAAACTGATGATCCTTGCAAGCTTTATTAAGTGACGGAAAAAGTAAACATAAATAATTAAAGTTTGCATGCCCTAAACGAGCATGCCATAAGGCTAAAGTGTGAAAAAAAACACATTGGAAAATGACCCAGGTAACACAACTACTTGTAGGCTAGAAGTGGTAGGATGAGAAGGTGGTGGGTCCCCGAAGTAGTATAGCCCGTCGCGCTCAAACCCCTTGCCAAAAATCTTCTTCGAAATCAGGTCCTGTAATAAACAATGAGTAGGCGAGAAAATAACAGCACAATGAAGGTTTTAGCAAGGCGACTCACAAAGAGAAGATTATAAGCAAAACGGGGCACATATAAGACACAAGTAAGCGTAATATCAGACGACAAAGACACATCACCCTTATGTTGGACATGTGAAATAGACCCATCAGCAAGACATAGAGTTTGAGCAGTGGTAGAGACATGAGAAGATAAACAAGAAAACTCACCGGTCATATGATCATTGGCCCCAGAATCCAATACCCAAGTAGGTGCGATGTGAGCAGAAAAGGTCAGATGCACATGGCGAGTGTAGCAGTGGAAGGAACACTTGGAGACATGGTAGTGAATGAACCAAGTTGCTCTTGAAGACGACCAATTTGAGATTGAAGCTGATGAAGATCAACAGGATGAGTCGACTGAGAAGCACCAAAGGTGTCTGCAATAACAACAGTATGGGAAGAACCTGAAGGGCATATCCTTGCAAAGCGTTGCTTCAACTCAGGATGAAGCTTGAAGCATCGTGCTTGGACATGACTAGTTACATCGCTATGGTGACAAATAGCCTTGCTACTAGAAGCACGAGAACTAAACTTGGCAGCAAGAGCCATCTGATCTGAAACAGAAGATGAGACAGGAACAGAAGAAGGAAACGGAGCCACCGGTTGAATCAATTAACGATGATGCTCCTCACTGTCAATAGTAGCAAAAGCCTCATATAAGGATGGCATAGGTGATGTGTTCAAAATCTGAATATGAAGAGACTCAAATTCAGGTTTTAAACCCATCAGAAATTGATAAGTGTGCTGGCGAGCAAGTCGAGCAGACACAATAGAAGCGGCAATAGCTAGAAAATCACTCAATGGCTCATACTATGCTAACTCCTTCCAGCGAGACTGAAGATACCCAAAAAATTCAGCAATGGTAAAACCCAAAGCTTCCTAAGAGGCATGAGAAATATCCTGATAGAGCTCGAAAATCCTAGCATCATTGTGGGCATGTGCGTACATCTGGGTAAGAGCACTCCATAACCGAGGAACTGTATCACAGTACATAAACATGTTGTAGATGCGTTCTTCCATAAAGTTGAACATCCAACCAAGTAAGATGCAATTGTCAATATCCCATTGAACCCAGTTAGGATCATCAGTGGGAGGTTATATCTCGGTTTCCAAAAGCCATCCAGATTTGCCTCTACCCCCAAGGTAGAGATGTATAGACCGATTGCAAGCCACAAAGTTGCGACCAGTGAGCAACACACTGGTAATCCAATGAACCGGAACATGGGAGGCCAAGGAAATATTTGAACGAGGCATAATGCTTTGAGTTTGTGTAACAAACTCAAACGTGCTGAAACACCACGAAGCCGAAGTAGCGGCGCCACAAAAGAGATGCTACCAAACACACCGGTAGCCTAACACAATAGAAAATCAAAATAGTAAGTGCTTACCACATCAGCACGTGAACCCTAGAAGGGTAAAGAGGGAAGAACAACACCCAGGAGGGGAAGCCGCACTAGGCCCAAGGCAAGGAGGGCCTAGTCGGCACCTAAGGAAGCTGCACCAGTGAAGAAAAGGGATTGCCAAGGGGTTGAGAAGGAAGAGGGAAACTTTCGGCTGGGTGGAGGGAAGAAGAAGAAATTTGTCGGTGGTGGTAGGTGGTTTAAGGTCAAGCAATAGAAGACAAGGGTGGTGGATGGCTAGGGTTTGGGTGGGTGGCTAAAGTTTGGCTCTGATACCAAGAAGAGAGTTATAAAATATTGGCTTACCCTAATTTGGGTAAGACCGTATCTATATATAATCAATATAAGGTACATGAAAAAGGAATTAAATAATTACACAATAAAACCCTAAAATTAAATTCCTAAATTAAATATACAATATTTCATATTCCAACATTCCATATTCCAACAAATGCCACTGCTATATTGTTTAGATTTATGACATAACTTCATATATTCTGATGACTTCAAATTTACATAAAATGAAAAATAAAGCCATCAAATATACATAAAATGAAAAATAAAGGAGGAAAAAAGAACCGAGGAAAAAAATATATTGAGATGCGAGTACAATGCCACATGATTTATTAGTTGTCCACATAAGCACCGGAAAATACATCCATTCCTCTATTATTTGAGAGAGGTTGTTTGGGAGAATGAGACAAGGAAGAGTGATATAGAAGAACCTTAGTCAAAGATAACACCTTGGAGAGGATTGGAAACTAAGAAAACATGAATCAAAAAAGGTACAAAGAATTCTAGGCATCCAAATCCAATCTAACCAGGCGGCCATTTCATCTGTCTCCCACCAAGTACATGCAAGTGAAGATGGTAAACTCATTGACCTAGAGAGAGAGAGAGAGAGTCAACAGGCTTTTGCATTGAGGAAGCAATTACTGAGAAAGCACAAGAAATATTGAATCTTTTTTCTTCTTTTTTTTTTTTGTGAAGTAAAAAGAAAATCTTTCAAGTGGTTGGATTGTAAGTGAGAAGGGGTTTCAAATTTTCTCCAATTTCTTGGCAACAAAACAGGGAACAAAATTTACAAAAGAAAAACAAAGAAATTGAAAGATATGAGATTATAAGTAACTTACATGCAGTTGGACCATTGTTGATAACAACTCGGAATCCTTCGAGAATACCTTCTTTCTCTGCCACTATTTTTGCAGCATACAGAAGTTTGCCCAAAATGTCTCGTTGTCTTGCTTCAGCCTAACAAAGCAACAAAATAATCAAGTCAAAGATCCACTTATAATGAAAAAGAGGAATCAAAAAAATGTGTTTTCGCTTGTTTCCATAACTAGTATAAATCCCTTCCCTTATTCCTTTTTCACCCCTCTAGCCCTCTAGTAACTCACCTAACATGTTATCTTGTTTAATTTAGAACCATGTGTTTTTTTTTAACAAAAAATGTTTCTTGTAAACAAAAAATAGGAAACTGGTAACACTACTTTAATATGAAGTCTTAACTTATCCCTGAGAAGCGTATCAACAGAATAATTGTGTCATCAATGGTGGAGTCACTTTGTCCATACGGCCAAACATGCGTAAGGCATACAAAAAGTAAGCATCAAATCCATTTGATTATCAGCTCAGCTAAACAGGTGAAAGGCAAAAATAAAAGGAAAAATTACATTGCCAAGCTGTGTTAATCCATCCTTATGCTTCGGAATGACTAAAACATGAACATGAGCTTTTGGGTTGATATTCCGAAATGCCAAGACCTTTCCATCCTTATAAACTACATCGTAAGGGATCTCCTTAGCTATGATCTTGTCAAATCTAACATTGAAAAAAAGAGAGCATAAATTAAACAAACAAACATTCATAATTTAATTGTAGATATTAGAACTTTAAATACAGTCAAATATTATAACTCCTCTCTCTCTCTCTCTCTCACACACACACACACGCACGCACACATATATGTGCACAAATACAACTTTTCAGCAAAGCCATAAAAAATTTTACCTGTATTTCAAGCCAACAAGAAAAGAAGAAAATAAATTTCAGTTGTCTTGTACATCAATCTATTCCAAAAGCTAGCAAGGAATTTCTCTTGAACTTCTTTTCTAAGCTGAAATTTTGTGGCTCCAAAGAGTGTATTATGCCTCTTTTAGAATTTAAGGTTTGATCAAGCTATCTTATTTTTCAAATTCAATCCTAATATCCACAAAGTTACTAACAATTTCATCAAACATTTAAAACTTTGTAAAGCTCCAATAATTGTTTCCAATTTAAATATATCCAATTTGACTATGATATAAAAAAAAAAAAAATGCCATGACAATAGGAGAAGTACACCCAAAATTATCATTTCACCCTGAAAACTTGTTTTTATCAAAACCCACTCTTTTTGGTCTCCTTTATAGAAAGGAGAAGGAGGAGGTCCAATTAAGTCAAAGTTGACAAATTTTCTACAAGTGTTAGCCGAGTTTTCAAGAAAAAATGTGTCATGACCCAAACCTGCCCCTAAAAGTTTAGGACATGACCGGCCTGTACTTAGGCCTCATACACTTTTGTTAGAAATATTTTATTCACTAACGGGGCCCAAAACGGAAGCAATTAAATAATAACACATCCATTGAGCAATGCATATATGCCTGGATCATTACACTTTTGTTAGACAAAGAAGTCCACATGCACAGTTTATATACATACAAGTCCAAGCCATGTGTACATACAAAGACTTAATAACCCACAAGTCACATAACCGTAAAATGTTTAACAAAAGCCACTAAAACTATAGCAAAAATTTGGCAATAAAGAGACTCTTTAAGAGGCAAAAGACTCCAACTTTGGGGCTTAACACAAATCCACAAAAGACGCTTGAAGCTGACCTAGGGCTGACCTCCAAGCAGACCACCTACAAAACATACATGAATACGGAATGAGCCAAGCTCAGTGAATAATCATAATGTATGGAGGCTTGTAAATGAGCATGTATTTTGCTGAATATGTAAGTAATACATGTACGTCTTTGTCACCAACACATTCCAGAATAGGCTCGGGCCCACATAAGACGGAACGGCCTCAGGCCCATTTCATATGTCGTTGCTGTCAAATGCTTAACCATTTTACCATTTTAACCAACGCACAAGTTGTATAAAACTTCTCATTCGTGAACGAATATATATAAATCATGACATTCAATAAATTGTTACACTATTATTACTCATAGTGATCCAGTCGCGCAATGATTTTTTCTAGAGAGTGACCTACACATTGTCACGACCCAAACCCCGCCCTATGGGTTTAGCAGAATCGGCGGCGATGTCGAGATTACAAGGCCTTTGAGCGATATCTGATCAAAGCAATCTGAGGGCTGGCGGAAGCCAATACAGTAAATAACTAGTGTCCATTGAGTGAAAATCAGATGCCAAAAACATTTTTATGCATTCATACGATCAAAAGCAGTAAAATCTATACAATCATTTACAAACATTGATGGGGACCTAATCCCTCGATAACTTGATCTGATAAAAGCAGATGAGGCAGTCTATCTGAATACAAAGCGGTGAGGAGGCGGTGGGGACGATAAAAACACCCCAAGCCATAGCATGGCGACTCGGAACCTCACAGTGAGGCACATAGGTTGGCTTGACAAAACTGGGGACCAACCCACGCTCCTAGCTCCGATGCAGGCTGAGAACCTACATATATATATATAAGCAGTGAGCTAAAGCCCGATGAATAACATAATGCGTAAAGAGGTTATGAATGAATGTCCTTACGATGATGAAAACAATTCATTTAACGATGTTTGATCAATCGATATTACGATCAATCGGTCATATGTGGTACACCCATTAGCCTATGAGCAGTAGGTCCAAAAGGACCGGGTCTTACAGACCAATAATGATGGCCATCGATTCGATAAGCAGTATGGTTCCACAAGAAAACCGGCAGAGCTCTGATATGATAATTGCTAAGGATGCCACTGTCTGATTCGAGAATCTGAGACATACATTCATTCGATAAACAATAGTAGTTCAATAAGCAGTTGATTCGGTATTCAAAAGATAACCATTTTGAACATATCTTTACACAATTGTTACTCACGAGATTGGGCTAATAGCAACTAAAGCGCGTCCCAGAAACCAACCCTAAACAGTTAACAAATAGAACACACACTAAGTTCACAGTCGGGAAGGATGATAATTAAATCCCTAAATTTCCTCGGTGTGGTTCTATGTCTAAATCCTCATTAAGATGCTTTAAACTAGGCCTAGGAATGCCTAGGATGGGATGAGGATGCAAAAATACAGTTGGAAGGCATTTTTCAAAAGTTGCTGAAAACAGGGGTCTCGCTCGAGCGAGCCTTCCTTCGCTCGAGCGAGGTTGCAAAATCAAAGTCTTCGCTCGAGCGTACAATCCTTCGCTCGAGCGGTCTGATGAAACAGTAAAAGTACTGGATGCTCGATTTTTACACTCGAGCCACCAATCCTTCCCTCAAGCGTGGCTCAGAGAAAACGTCGGTCGGTCGAGCGAGGAATCCTTCGCTCGAGCGAAGAAGCCAAATCTGGAATTTCCATATTTGCCTTCCAAGCTCAAACCAAGCATTCCCAACTCAATTCTCGACCTCTTGGGCCCAAATTCTGGAAAATACATCCCAAAACAATGTATAACAAGTTTCAAAAGCCAATTTATGAATTCAAGCCCCAAAGATGAGTCAATTAGATCCGAAATTCAAACCCAATTTCAAGAACAATTTCAAAACATGCAATGCATGAACTTTAAACCAAATTAAGGTTCAAATCTTGCTCTAATGAGCTCATTAGTTGGAAAATAAAATGAAAACATGGACTTTGTTAGAAACATGAGCATGCATGTACAATCTACCTTGAATTCAACTTCAAAATGCACCAAAATGGCCATGCATGCAACAATTCAAGCATAATCCAACCTATTGGCTCTAAAACATGGTTTGATTCTACAATGGAGCCTAGAACATGCAAGATGGAGCTCAAAGACAACAAGAGGATGGTGAATTCACTTACCTAAATCTCAATTACAAGGTTTATGAGCTAAATTAGCAAGTATACTTCAATTCTCAAGCAATTCTTCAAGATGAATTCAATTTTCCTCTCTCTCTCTCTATGTTTGGTCGGTTAGAGGCAAAAGGAGCTGATGAAGATATGTCTCCAAGTGTATAAGGCTCAACAAAAATGATAAACAAAGGTCCACTAAAGGTGGCAATTTGGTAATTAAGTCAAACTTGACGATTAATTCGTTTAAATCTAATTTAATCATTCCTAATCAATTTTTAGATAAATATACCGTTAAATCACAAATATTCTACTGAGTCCAAAACACTAAACGGTTCCTAATTCGGCCGCCGATAAGGCCTTCAATTAGCAGTTTAAACATACGAGTTCAAACAGATACTCAATCAATCAAACAGATGCGATATGCAATTCAATAGATAAACTCATTCAATTTAGTTTAGATTTCAATCGATCCATCGATGCCGGTTAATTCAATTATCAGTCATTATCGATTCGGTTTAGCGATGTCGATGTAATTGATTGGTTGTCGGTAATCGATGCGAGGTTATTCTGATCTCCTCCTTATAAGGAGTTTAGTCCTCTAAACTCAAGTTACCTTCAGTCTGGAAGAAAACAGGGTTCAGTGGAAACAGTTATGGGTATCTTTTAGCCATGTCATCTTCCCTTTCCCAAGTGGCATACACGCCACCATGGTTCTGCCAATCAACTTTCACTAGCGGGATCTCCTTGTTCCTCAGCTTCTTGATCCGTCTGTTCACAATCTGTATAGGCCGTTCCTCGTAAGTGTAGTCATCACTAAGCACTATCCGAGTAGGCTCAATCACATGAAAAGGATCCCGGAGATAGTCTCTCAACATAGATATGTAGAAGACGTTATGCATATGCTCCATTTCAGGAGGAAGTGCAACTTGATACGCCACCGGATTGATTTTCTCAATAATCTGATACGGTCCGACATACCTTGGCGCTAACTTGCCTTTGACTCCAAAACGAGTCTGGCCTTTCATTGGTGTCACTTTCACAAACACATGATCACCCACTTCATATTCTCGGTCTCGTCTTCTAATGTCTGCATAACTTTTACATCTACTCATGCGGTTTCGGTCTTTTTATGTCGGTTTATCTTTTCATCGTTTCATACACAATCTCGGGCCCAAGCAAAGGCCCATCTCCAACTTCGCCCACAAATTGGAGATCTACACTTTCGCCATACAATGCCTCGAAGGCGCCATTCCAATACTCGAATTGTAGGTATTTGTTGTTGTGGCGAATTCCAACGACAAATGACTTTCAGTTTCACGAAAATCAAGGACACACATTCTCAATAGATCCTCTAAAGTCTGGATGGTCCTTTCTGACTGTCCATCTGTCTGAGGATGATAGGCACTACTCAGCCTCAATTCGGTACCCAATGCAGTCTGTAGGCTTTGCCAGAACCTCGATGTAAATTTCGAATCCCTGTCAGAAACAATAGATACAGGCACTCCATGCAATCTCACAATTTCATCAATATAGATAACATCCAATTTGTCCGCATTATAGATTGTCTTGACAGGTAGGAAGTGTGCAGATTTAGTCAATCTATCAACAATAACCCAAATAGAGTCCATACCTTTCCTGGAGCGAGGTAATCCAACAATGAAATCCATCGTGATATGCTCCCATTTCCACTCTGGTATGGGTAAGGGTTGCAGTAAGCCTGCGAGTCGTTGATGTTCAACTTTAACTTGTTGACAATTGAGACACTTGGATACAAAATCAGCGATCTCTTTCTTCATTCCTGACCACCAGAAATTCTGTTTCAGATCTTGGTACATTTTCGTATTCCCTGGGTGAATCGAGAACTTCGAACTGTGGCCTTCTTGCAGAACTTTTCTTTTCAATTCAGTGTCATTTGGCACACACAGTCTTTCTTGAAATTTCAAAACATTGTTCTCAAATTTGAACCCCGGTCTCGGTTTTGAATCTCTTTCTTCAATAACCTTTTTCAAGAAATCATCTAGTTGTTGTTTTTCTTTAATTTCCTCAATCAATGCTGGTTGAGCGGAAATAGCAGCTAAGGTTCCACCTTGTTCTCTTAAAACAACTTCAATTTCAAACTTTTCAAGGTCACAAAGCAACTCCTTCTGTCCAGTCAGCAAACAGGCTAAGTTTCCAATCGATTTTCGGCTCAAAGCATCGGCAACGGTGTTGGCTTTTCCCGGATGGTACAGAATCTGTAGGTCATAATCTTTGATCAGTTCCAGCCATCTTCGCTGTCTCATATTCGATTCTTCGAGTGAAAAAGTACTTGAGCTCTTGTGGTCGTTATACACTTCACATGTTGCTCCATACAAATAGTGGCGCCAAATTTTTGATTGCAAACACTCTGCGACAAGTTCTAAGTCATGAGTCGGGTAGTTCTTTTTATGTGGTCTCAACTGTCGGGAAGCATAAGCAATAACTCTCCCATTCTGCATTAAAACACACCCCAAACCCTTATGAGAAGCATCACTAAATACAGTATAGCCATCCGTACCTGAAGGTAGAGTCAGAATCGGTGCAGTCACAAGTCTAGTTTTCAACTCCTGAAATGCTGATTCCCTCTGGTCAGTCCAGTCAAATGATATCCCTTTCTGTGTCAACTGAGTCAGTGGTAAGGCAATCTTGGAAAAATCTTTGACAAATCTCCTGTAATATCCAGCCAATCCCAAAAAGTTTCGGACTTCGGTTACATTCGTTGGTCTAAGCCAATTCACTACAGCTTCAAGTTTCTGTGGATCAACAGAAATTCCATCTTTGCTAATAACATGCCCCAAAAACATAACATGATCAAGCCAAAATTCACATTTAGACAATTTAGCATACAGTTTCTGTTCTCTTAAGGTTTGCAGGGCAAGTCTCAGATGGTGTTCATGTTCTTCTCTAGTCTTAGAATAAATCAGGATGTCATCAATAAATACCACAATGAAATCATCAAGGTATGGTTTAAAAATTCTGTTCATGAGGTCCATAAATGCAGCAGGGGCATTCGTAACTCCGAATGACATAACTAAAAATTCATAATGGCAATACCTCGTTCTAAAAGCAATTTTATCAGTGTCTTCTGGTTTGACTTTCAGTTGATGATACCCCGATCTAAGATCAATCTTGGAAAATACTTGTGCACCCTGTAACTGGTCAAATAAATCATCAATATGCGGTAATGGATATTTATTCTTTACAATTACCTTGTTCAGTTCGTAGTAATCAATGCACAGTCTCAGTGAACCATCTTTCTTCTTTACAAACAAAACAGGTGCACCCCACGGCGAAGTACTGGGTCTGATAAACTTCTTGTCTAACAGTTCCTGCAATTGTACTTTCAATTCCTTCAGTTCAGTTGGAGCCATTCTGTAAGGAGCTTTAGATATTGGTTGTGTACCCAGAACTACATCAACGGTGAATTCAATCTCCCTGTCAATCAAATCCCCTGGTAGATCATCTGGAAATACATCTGGGAATTCTCTAACTATAGAAATGCAATTCACATCAGTTTTAACATTATCATTAGTAGAATCTGATCATCTGAGAACAGATATCCTTTGCACCCCTTTCTAATCGGTTTGGCTTTCTGAGAAGAAATCGGATATGGAGGGTACTACTCCACTTCCACTAAACACAAATTCAGGCAAACCCGGTGGACGGAAAACAACTTGCTTGGTCATACAATCGATAGTAGCATGATATTTTTGTAACCAATCCATCCCTAATATTACATCGAAATGATCTATGTTCAACGGTAGTAAATCAATAAACAGATGCATATCCCCAACAATAATCTCACAAGCAGGATACATATATGCACATGTCATAGATCCCAATAGGTGATGATCTGGCTAACAAGTAGTTCATGGGTTCTAAGGGTCTATTCAATTTACGAAAAAGCATGCGATACATAAGAATGTGTAGACCCGAATCAATCAACACATATGCATTTTGAGCACGGATAGAGGATACGGACACAACTTGATCTTAGCGTTTTGCCGTCTCCGGTACTAGGCGAACACTACCCCTGCCTCATAGGCTCTTTCCGTAGCTTTGGGGTTTGGTTTTGGTGTTGCGGTGATCTTTCTTGCTTGATGCTTACTCTTACTACTTGACTTGAGGCGCGAGGGGCGATCTTTAATCTGTGGCCCACTTTGCCACACGAAACAAGCTCCGTAATCGTAGCAAACCCCTTTGTGCTTATTGCCATACGGGCGGTGGAGTAAACCCACTCCCTTAGGTGGGGCTAGTCGACCCGTGATACATTTCTTGGTTCTTTGGGTTATGCTTGCCTTTCTTAAATTTGAAACCCTGCCTTTTACCTTGCCACTCAGTGGTTGGCGTTTCAGATTGTTTCACTGTTGCAATATTCGTCTCGGCCATCAATGCCCGGTCGAGAACACCCACAAAAGTTGGCATTTTCAAAACATTTATTCGGTCCTGTATAGCAGCACTAAGGCCTCCTTCAAACCTTCGGGCCTTCTTATATTCGGTGTCCACCATATGTGGTACATATCTAGCAAGTTCGGTGAATTTCTTCTCATACTCGGCAACAGACGTTTTGCCCTGTCTCAGTTGTTCAAACTCCGTTACTTTTACATCACTGATGCCTTTGGGAAAATACTTTTCAAGAAGGACTCCTTGAACGAGTCCAAGTCACAATAGTATTCGCATCATGGTCAACATCCACCACCTTCTTGCTTCTTCCTGAAGGGTGAAGGTTGCTAACTTGATTTTATTGGCTTCAGAGCACGGAAACATTTCAAATAACTTTTCTGTTTCAAGCACCCAAGCTTCAGCCTTTAGCGGTTCTAAGCCTCCCTGAAAGGATGACGGTTTCATCTTGCTGAACTTATGGGTCAGTGCAATAATGTCCACCTCATTAGCATTCACATTCTGTACATTCTGTTCGGTTGCACCGGAGGAGGAGGAGGTGAAATTGGTTGATTGTTAATCTAGTCTTTCAATTATCATCCCATCATTTGTTCAATTCTGGCCATTCGCCTCGAGAGGATGATGCTTGATTTCATTTGCGTGTTTGCGTTATCCATTTCACTATAAGGCTATAACAATTATCATGATAAGCAGTTGTATAATTAAACAGTTTGACATTTTAACATATAATCAGTCAGTCATAAGCACACACTTTTCAAGTTCATGAGATGCCCTAATTGCTTTTCTAGGACACCCTATAGCTCATTTGGACACGTGTGTGCGGTATAACTCGTGGTTAAGTATCGCTCTGATACCAATCTGTCACGACCCAAACCCAGCCCTATGGGTTTAGCATCAGAATCGCCAGTAATCCGAGATTACCGAAGGCCTGCTGAACAATAATACAGTCAAACAGAGTACAGGGCCTGGCGGAAGCCAATACAGTAAATAACTAGTGTCCATTGAGCTGTGAAAATCTGTATGCCAAAAAACATTTTTTATGCATTCATACAGTCCAAAACAGTAAAATCTATACAATCATTTACAAACATTCAGTGCGGGGACCTAATCCCTCGATAACAGTACAGTAAAACAGTAGACAGTCTATACAGTAATACAAAACAGTGAGGAGACAGGTGGGGACGATAAAAACACCCCAAGCCATAGCATGGCGACTCGGAACCTCACAGTGAGGCACATAGGCTGGCTTGACAAAACTGGGGACCAACCCACGCTCCTAGCTCCGGTCTGGCTGCTGAGAACCTACATATATATATAAACAGTGAGCTAAAGCCCAGTGAATAACATAATGCGTAAAGAGGTTATGAATGAATGTCCTTACAGTGATGAAAACAATTCATTTAACAGTATTTCAGTCAATCGATATTCTGATCAATCACCATATGTGGTACACCCATTAGCCTATGAGCAGAGGGTCCAAAAGGACCCGGTCTTATGAACCAACAAAGAATGATGGCCATTAGTCAAGAAACAGATGGTTCCACAAGAAAACCGACAGAGCTCAGAATAAAGAATAAGAATTGCTAAGGATGCCACAATACAGCCTGTAATACAGACATACATTCATTCAAGAAACAATAGTAGTTCAATAAATAGTTGATTCGAGATTCAAAAGATAACCATTTTGAACATATCTTTACACAATTGTTACTCACAGAGATTGGGCTAATAGCAGCTAGAGCGCGTCCCCGAGAGCCAACCCTAAACAGTTAACAAATAGAACACACACTAAGTTCACAGTCGGAAATGATGATAATTAAATCCCTAAATTTCCTCGGTGTGGTTCTATGTCTAAATCCTCATTAAGATGCTTTAAACTAGGCCTAGGAATGCCTAGGATGGGATGAGGATGCAAAAATACAGTTGGAAGGCATTTTTCAAAAGTTGCTGAAAACAGGGGTCTCGCTCGAGCGAGCCTTCCTTCGCTCGAGCGAGGTTGTAAAATCAAAGTCTTCACTCGAGCGTACAATCCTTCGCTCGAGCAGTCTGATGAAACAGTAAAAGTACTGGATGCTCGATTTTTACGCTCGAGCCACCAATCCTTCCCTCGAGCGTGGCTCAGAGAAAACGTCGGTCGCTCGAGCGAGGAATCCTTCGCTCGAGCGAAGAAGCCAAATCTGAAATTTCCAGATTTGCCTTTCAAGCTCAAACCAAGCATTCCCAACTCAATTCTCGACCTCTTGGGCCCAAATTCTGGAAAATACATCCCAAAACAATGTATAACAAGTTTCAAAAGCCAATTTATGAATTCAAGCCCCAAAGGTGAGTCAATTAGATCCGAAATTCAAACCCAATTTCAAGAACAATTTCAAAACATGCAATGCATGAACTTTAAACCAAATTGAGGTTCAAATCTTGCTCTAATGAGCTCATTAGTTGGAAAATAAAATGAAAACATGGACTTTGTTAGAAACATGAGCATGCATGTACAATCTACCTTGAATTCAACTTCAAAATGCACCAAAATGGCCATGCATGCAACAATTCAAGCATAATCCAACCTATTGGCTCTAAAACATGGTTTGATTCTACAATGGAGCCTAGAACATGCAAGATGGAGCTCAAAGACAACAAGAGGATGGTGAATTCACTTACCTAAATCTCAATTACAAGGTTTATGAGCTAAATTAGCAAGTATACTTCAATTCTCAAGCAATTCTTCAAGATGAATTCAATTTTCCTCTCTCTCTCTATGTTTGGTCGGTTAGAGGCAAAAGGAGCTGATGAAAATATGTCTCCAAGTGTATAAGGCTCAACAAAAATGATAAACAAAGGTCCACTAAAGGTGGCAATTTGGTAATTAAGTCAAACTTGACGATTAATTCGTTTAAATCTAATTTAATCATTCCTAATCAATTTTTAGATAAATATACCGTTAAATCACAAATATTCTACTGAGTCCAAAACACTAAACGGTTCCTAATTCGGCCGCCGATAAGGCCTTCAATTAGCAGTTTAAACATACGAGTTCAAACAGATACTCAATCAATCAAACAGATGCGATATGCAATTCAATAGATAAACTCATTCAATTTCAGTTTCGATTTCAATCAGTCCAGTCAGTACTTCGGTTAATTCAATTATCGGTCATTATCAGTTCGGTTTAGCAGTAATCAGTACGTAATTCAGTGGTTAATCGGTAATCAGTACGAGGGTTGTTACACACATCACGCACAGAAATTAATAAGTAACACATTCTTTTCTTTGTTTCTTGTCTTTCCTCATTCTTTTGTTTCGATCACTTTCTATTCACTTTTAAGTATTTCGGAGGGATAAAAGATATATATTAACAGATTCAACAAGTCGAAAAGGGTATCAGAATGTAACAAAATTTTTTCCCACTTCCCACACGTGTGGAGGTCCCTCACCACACGTGCGGAAAAGTCTGCCAAACATGTTTTTATTTCAGAATTCCAACATCTGCCTCCCATGTTTTACTTGCGTGTGGTCATGAGCCTTGCACATCTGTTGGGCATTCCTTGCGTCTTGACCATGAGCCCTCACATGCGGTCGTCCCAGCCCTGTTTGTGCAATCCAAAAATGCAACACAATCAAGCTTACCAAAAGCATTTCTATGGCACAATTCAAGCAATACCACTTCAAAATCATAACATATGAGCACACTACATGTGAAACTCAAGCTTAGATTGATCCTAACTCCCCTTTATTTGACATACAAACCTTAATCTCCATATTTCCTTTATTTCTTCATCTTTTTCATATATATACATATATACACATATATGCATGAGCTCAAGGCATGCAAGAAATAAGATGAGATGACAATTTCTAATAATCCAACCCAAATCAAACTAAACATACAAGAATCAACTGCCCTTTTTCCGGCTTGCCCCTTGATTCAGAATGCTCTCATCTTGAGTAGCAAAAGTGTCATCCACAGTCTTTGCAATAACTGCGAGCACTTGCTGTTTGTTCAGCCCTTCAGCCTTCAAAGCCTTAACAGCCCACTGAAGATGTTCATAGGGACCAATGCCTGCCCCAACCTTGTTCTTGCCATTTGCCTCCATTTTGCCAAGGGATTTGCCTTCTTCAAATGCAGCCCGTCCCAAGATTGGGGAACTTTTTGACATGAAATTCCCGGTATGTGGTGTGGTCGATGACGGAGCCAATATCCTAAAGGCTAAATCTGCCACAATTCTCTGCAAATCTTCAATCATGCTCCCTAGCTTAGAAGTAGTGGGTTCACGGGATTAAGATGATTGGGATTCCAAGAATGGATGTGTGGTAGGTGTCCCAGATGGGCGTTGCATTTCGGCATTGGTCTCACCCTGCATGGCGATTCCCTGGTTTAATGCCGCTATCATGGCCACAACTTCTTCCGGACTCTGTGCGCTCACGGTCTGCTGAGTTTGAACAAAGGTGATGTGACTGGTGACTGTCGGATTAGTTGAACTGGTAAGCCCTGACTGGCTTTTCTTTGCCTTACCACTAGCGAAGGAAACACTGGTTGCTCTTTTGCATTGAATCTCTGACCTGACAAAGTCTATCAACACAAGTCCAATGCACCCAGGGGATATTGGAGCCTTCTGAAGCTATAGTTCCAAGACTACCTTGCAAAAGAGAAAACAGACAGCATCTCAGCTTGATTTCACCAGAACAGATATGAGCATAGCTGAATGATTGTGCTCTCTACTGGATTCTGCCCCAAAATTATGCCTGAAAACTAATATCCTCAAGCTGATACTCAGACTTGTAACTGATACATACATTCTTGTAGAGACATACCCTAACAGGACATATCAAGTAAGTGAGAGCCAAAATGCCCCTATAGTGGGGTAGGGTTTCCCTGTCCTATTTTGTCAGGAACTAGGGGTTCACTACGCACGCATGCGGTTTCATACAATCCTGCATTCGGGTAAGTAACCTGTCCTAGTTTGGAACAGTCTCTATGGCTTCTGATATGCAACTAGGTCATATGGTCAAAAAAGGTGCCTCAGCAAGACCACCTAATATACATCTCGCTCCTAACACCGAGAAGTGAAAGGAGGATCAAACGGTACAGCGGTAGTCCAGATCCAAGATTTGTGTTCCCATCGTGGCAGAGCCCACAACCGGTCAGCCTGATGGTAAGCTTTTCCAAGCAAGCCTCCGGCAAACCGTTCAGGAATAGCAAACGACAAACACTGTGACTTAGGCGCACCTATGCAAATGCAATGCAAAGAAACACATAAGTGTAAATAAAACAACATATCATGAGTTTGAGTCAAGTTCTCTAAATCCCCAGCAGAGTCGCCAGAAACTATAACTCGACTTTCTTCGCGCACCCTCCCTTTCGGAGAAGGCGCAAATTGGTCTCCTACAGTTCAGACTCCTGTCACGGTTCTAAATCTAATCTCACAAAGTGCAATGTAAGACTAATAAACACCAAAGAGTCCAATCCGGTAAATCATTTTGGAAAATCAAATTTTTAAATCGAATAATGCCAAACTGGACTACTTTGCCAGATTACAGAGTCGCCACCTAAATATTTTATTTTTGAAAAATTTAAGAAACCCTGACTCGTGCCAAAGGCCACGTGTCCATCATCACCAAAGTTGCCTCGGCTCGGGAACTTGGGTACGAGAGGGGAAGGTCTTGAAAGGAGCACCCCCGCTCGTCCAATCAAAGATCGGCCTCTACTAAACATGATATGTTGTTTCATAAACACATGCGTTCTTATTCCGGTTATTAGCTAACTTACGATGTGATACGCACAGCATACAAGTACAGACTAAAATCGCAAGAATTGGAACAAAATAACTCATGTTTGTTTTTGAAAATGGTTTGAAAATGCTACTCACAAGTAAGCTAAAGCACAGATTTGCCATCTCACAAGATGGGCTTTAAAACATGATTTGCCATTTCGCAAAGTAGGCTTAAAACTCAAAATTATCGAATTGTTCCAATTCAGGTAATCAAGCCTTCACCCATAGGCATTCATGCAGTTAAGCACTTAAACAAATAGTCTCATAGCAAGCATGCTATCATGGCAACACTCACACTCATGCAAGTATGCTAAAGCGTAAAGACTTACAGTGTATTCTGAGTCAAAACAAAAGCTAGTTAGAAATCAAGAATGATCTTAACTATGCAAAATGCCTAGTGCAACACATGCAATAATGCAACTAATAGGCTCAGCTATCTAAGATGGCATATGAATGCAACAATTGAATACACGTATTCAAATAAGTATTGAAATACGATGCAGTTTGAATGATGCGCCGAGCCCCGGTGCATGCAAGACAAATGAATGATGCACGCAGGCAAGCATAAGGTATGCTAATCGAAATATGTCCCTAAACTAACCATCGAAAGCAGTTAAATAAAAGGGAGAAAGACGTGGGGTTGGAAGACATGCACACACGCACGCACACTTATTACAACATTGCGCCCTCTCAAAGGAGGGTCCGATTGAATAAGCTAAGCTAAGTTAATTATTACAAACCAACTAATTAACTATTCTAGCTAATTAATTATTACAAACCGAATTGAAATTGAATAACTAGATGCACAAACTAATTAAGTACAATACTCGAATCAAATAAAGCAAGTAAAATGGCCTCGCCGACGAGGGAGACATGCATGCTCGGTTGGCTTCCTCCCGAAAATCCATCGCCTTGCCGTCGGTTGTCCCTGTTTGCACTTGCCTTGATTTCTAAAAATTGTGCCAATCTCCAAACTGCCTTTGCTTCAAAATAGGAACCCTCTTGCATAGAAATGAACTAGTGGCATGTCGGCCACAAAAGGGGGCTGTCGACCACCCTAACTGGCCGGTCGGCTAGCTTAGGTGGCCGGTCGGCTACCTCAAGTGGCTGGTCGGCTACCTCAAGTGGCTGGTCGGCTACCTGCATTTCCAAAATGCTGTTTTTGCTGCAACAGAGAACAATAGAGGCAAAGCAAGGCATTTTGCAGGAAATGTATGTACTGCCACTCTCCTCATCATTTCTCAAGCTCAAAGGAGTATGGCGCTTGGCTCTCAAGCCATCAATCAAGCATCTCAATGCATGATGGCCAAAGGATCAAGCTTGTACGAGCTTCATGAATGCACACACAAGACTCAAATAACCACCACCCTATCATGCATGATCAAGGGTGACGATGACAAAGGAGATTGGCTCATTTCATCACTTTGAGTATGAAATGGACCAATCTACCTTGTGTTCAATATAACATCCAATTGAACACATGCAATGCAAACATAACATGCTTATCTTAGTCATGTTTTACTTGTTCAATTTTGTTTACACATTTTGGATTATCGATTAATCCTTTAACCGGTTAAGTCCAAAGTGGAAGTCCTCTAATTGGAAAGAGGTCTTAAGCCACAAGAGCCTTGAACATGAAAGAGGTCTCATGCTGTTGGTTAGTAGAAACCCTCAAAGAAGGATTAAAACCATTAGGCATGAATGTCTCAATTTCATGCTCAAGCCAATAAGGGGCTCAAGACCACTTTCAAAAGCAAATTAAAAAGTGAAGAATAGAGGGATGTGGTAGATATTCAGTGCTGATATGGCATGCTCAAGACACAAAATCATGCAATCAACATATGCACAACATGTTAATAGCCAAAAAGCATTAAACTAGTGAAGAGTATTACACTAGGGGCATGCAATATCAAGCTCAAACAACCAAACCAGCTCAAAACAGAGCTTAAACATGCCAAATCAGTGGCTAAAACATGCTGGAATTGAAGCATAGAAAACAAGAAAAGCATGCTCATTTGTTAGCTCGCAAGTAAGGCTCAAAGCAACTCTCAAACACAATGAAAGAGTGATACAAGTGAGAGTGTGACAGAGGTTTATGCATTGAAATCACATGCCAAATGATGCCATATCATGCAAATAACTCAAGCAAAGCATACTAGGGGCCTCAAAACACAATGCTTATAAAGGCCATTTACACTATAGCCATGCAAAGCAACCTTCAAAGGACCAAAACCACTCAAAAAAGAGTTAAAGCATGCTAAATCAGTAGCAAAAATGTGCTTGAGTTAAGCTAACACAAGCTAGATCAATAGGCTAAATCATTAGGCATTCAAGGCTAGTAAGCATGATTGCATTACAAGTGCAAGAAGCAAGTAACAAGTAACCCAACCAGCCAAAAATAGAGTTAAAGTAGGTCAAAATAAAGCCTAAAACATGCTTGAACTAAGCTTCAAAAAGGGAGAAATACATGCTCACATGTTAGGCCATCAACACATACAAACAAAACACAAGGAGGGGAGGCCACTCCCTCCTATTTGGGACCTCAAAACCAACTTTCTACCACTGAAATTCCCCTGAAATTCAGTGGTTAAAAGGCCAAAAAAAAGATTGTTTTAAAAGCTTTGAGAGGTGGCTCAAAAGGCTTTACAAGCCAAAGAGCGAAAGAGGAGAACCACCCCTTAACCAAACAAGGTTCAAACCACATTTTTAAAACCTTAAAAATCAGAGTTTTTAGAGGTCAAAACCAGCCTCAAAGTAGTGTAAAAAGATGGCCAAGCACTTAGCTAAAACAAAGCTTAAAAGGGACAGGTTCTTACCCTTAAAGCACAGCTGCAAAACAGGTACAATTCTAAGCTAAAACCAAGCTTTAGACCTCAAATAGGACCTCCAAGGACGTCAGCTCCAAGATAAAGGTATTTGATCAAGGAGTTGTAGGCAAAAATGTAAAGAAATCTCACTTTCAAGCACTAAATAGGAAGAGAGAGAGAATTCTAGAGGGAGAGAGTGAAAATTTGCTCACAATTTTTCTGAACCCCAAGAAAGGGAGAAGGACCTCCCCTTATATAGAAAAACAAGCCAAAAGCTTGTTTCCATCCCTCCATACACGTGTATAGTGGAGGCTTTCAGTGACCAACAGCTGGCACATGAAATATCTGAAAAAGGAGAAAAATGATCGTCGGCCACTATAGGTGGCCGACCGGCCACAACCTCTAGCCAACCGGCCACCCAAGGTGGCCGACAAAAGGAAAAAGTGGCCGACAAAGGCCAAAAGTGGCCGACAGGGCCTTTCCTCCCTCCAAGTAAGGGGCACCAAGGTTTGGCCCAAAAATAAGGAAAAAACACAGAGAGTTTAGAGGTTCAAAGACAAGGCGCTCAGCCGAGACCTTCAGGCACTCAAAACAAGCACAAACATGCACGATCATCGCATGCGCGAATGATAACGTCTGAGCCTTAAGGTCGGTCAAAAATGGGGTGTCTACAATTGGTTTTTTGGAAAGAAATTTTATATCAAACAGATGATTTGAACTCAGAAAACATTTTGGTTAAACGTAAAGTTTTGGTAATTAGAAAGAAAGGATTTTGTTGAGTAATCAAATAGATTTTGAAAATGCATTTGGGCATATTATATATATGTATTGCATCATGATCATTTATGCTGGTGGAGTATGTTTTATTTTTGAAATATTCTCTACTAGGCTTTATGCTCACCCTAGGTGGCTAAAATGTTTTTTAGGGTGGTTCAGTTATTTGTAGGCCAAGAGCCATTTATGTTATTTATTGGCCGTGTGCCAATCTTGTAAAGATTACACCCTTGTGTATGATGTAAGCCTTAGGGCGTTTAATTTGTTTTTATAACATATGTACATATTTTAGTCACAGAACATCCATTCGACTTAAATCTTGTATCTAGGAATGTACAAAATTGGATAAACACATATATTGTATGGCTATATAATATTCATTTGCATGAAAGTTGTTATCTATTGTTCATCGTCTGGTGGTTTATTCACGTGAGCCGGGGCGTGACAATATGCATTAACATCGACATAAACATTAGGAATATTAGGATCCATAATAATGTAAATAAAATAATATATATCAACTAACAATTAATTAAAATAATAAGTAAATGATAATGAGTAAACAATAACAAGTAATATATGTTACGAACTAATTAATGTAAAAAAATGAGTAACTAATAAATATTAATTCAAATAATTAATTTTACCTACGGTGAATGAGATATACATAAATTAGTTTCTTCTAATCAAAGTTTCTTCTTGCACAATTACAATTGTTACTTAGAGACGAGATTTTAAAATTAATTGAGAGAGTTGAGAGTTCAGAGAGAATTATAATTTGAGAGAGATATTTGTTTGTGAGAAATAAAATGGGAGATGGGTGGTATTTATAGGAGTTGGAGGGAGGGAGGGGTTAATTTATAACAAAACAATAATAAGTTTTTTTGCCGTTGTGGAATTAATGGTCATTTGACCATTTCAATTTTTTTATTTTTGTTTGTTACAGTTGCAAAGTGATAGGCGATAGTTGGAGAGGGAAAAAAATTTCGGGCCGAGTCGGGCCGCGGGCTAGGCTCCAAAACACACGACCTAGGCCCCAAGTCCCAGGTTGGACTCGGGCCCTAGCTCGAACCGAACTTCAGTGAGCAAGTGGCTCATGAGCCAAAACTACACCTCTACCCACCATATATGATTTTTATTTTACTTCAAAACAATTTCTTAAAAATTCAAAAATAAATCCAAACAAACCTAACCTTCCCCTCCCTCTTGGTTGCAACTTGGACAAGCTCAACCTGAGTAATCCGAATTCAGCCCAAATTTTTTTAGTGTTGAAACAAACTATTTTTAAATTGAATGTAGGCTTGAGCAAAAATTCAAAAGTCAAAATTAAATTTGAACGACCTTGGATGAAGACGCTAAGCAACCTGAACAACTCAAAACCTTAATTATATATATAAATATATTAAATATACATATAACTATTAAAGTAATTTAAATCATGATATTATACTGAATATTATATATATGTATATATACAACTAATACAACACAAAATGTTACTTTTTTCTTTTTTTATTTAGAAATTATAAAGATCACTATAGCGACACATTTTTTTAGTTCTTATCTCTCTCGCATTATATAAATTGTTTATTTTGATATTATTAATGATTTTATAAAATAAAATTAAAAAAATAGATAAATTATAATTTTAACAAATTAATTAAGGGTTATTTACAGAGAGACCCCATAAACTATTGAAAAATATCACTTTGAACCCCTAAACTTTAAAAGCGTACAAATAGACCCTATAAACTATTGAGAATTATCACTTTGTCCCCCTAAATTACAAAAACCTACAAACGGACCCTCTAAACTATTGATGTGTTTCACTTTAACTCATTCTGTTAATGGTCCAATTTGTACGTTTTTATAATTTAAGAATATTTGTACGCTTTTATAGTTTAGAGGGCAATTTGATACTTCTTAATAATTTATGGATCAATTTATACGCTTTTATAGTTTAAGAAGTCAAAATAATACTTCTCAATAGTTTATGGGGACTTAGTGTAAATAATCCATAAATTAACTTAGTTGTACCCTCCCTTCCTCCCAAAAAAAGAAAAAATCTAAATTTATCTACAATTCGGGTAATTCGGGCCTAACTTAGGTCGGACTTGGACAGATAGTTTCATATTACAATTTGGACTTAACTTGGGTCAATCTTGGACAGATAATCTTAGGTTACAATTTAAACTTAGATGGGTCTGAATAGTTCTCAAAACAACTTAAAATAAGTTAGAATAACCTCTCAAACCACTTGAACTCCTCCAAGTTACACCCTTACTCTTATGGTCCTACGTACTCTTTATTTCTCCTTTCCTCCACTTCACTTGCATCTAAACATATTAGGGCTGTTTGGGAAGTAAAATTTTAGCTTAATTTAGGCTAAAATTTACAAAAAGACAAAATAGACTAAAATAGCCAATAAAACAAAATGTCATATCAAATCCATAATCATTTCACTTTTTCTCTCACAAATATCACATCAACTACAAAAAAATCCAATCATCTCCTCAAATATAAAAATTTTAGCCTACTAAAATAACCAAAAACTAAAATAACTTAGTAACTTTCCAAACACACACATTGTAAGGGTACTCGGTCAATGATTTTTAATTTTTAATATTATATATATACATATATATGATTATGCCACTACAAGATTCTAATCATTTATTAACGACCAAGCATATCAATCTGTGCTAAAAGTGACAAGTGATTTAGAGTTGTTGGAGATAACAAACTATTTTTTTTAATATTTTGAACTTGGAATGAAAAAAGTCAAACGTTTATGATAATGCAGAGATAATTAACGACAACTATTTTAAACTTATAAGTTCGATGAGCCGTAGGCGTTGATTTCGATTGAACAGGACATGATATGAGAATCTCTCTTAGATTTTATCTATAACATATATATATATATATAATCTATAATCTGTAACATACATAAAAGAATGAAAAGTGCTTCAATCTACCGCAAAACGTCAAAATAATGTCTAATTACAAAACTGCCCTCTATTTTGTATTTTTTTAATAATGTACTATAAATTGTATTAGAACATATATTTATTGCATCGTATCAAGTGTATCGGGGCACTTGTTAGCATGATTATTTATTTATTTTTTAATTTGGATAAAATTAAAATTAGTTTATTGTCTACGGTTTAAAAAAATGATTAATTACCTAAAAGTCATATCTATACATTTGGTAGTAGCTTGGATTCTGTCAAAAAAATTTTGAACCAATAATTCTCATTTACAAGTAAAAAGACGTTTTGCCTTTTAATCTAAACAAGTGTATATATAATAAGATTGTCAAACATCCATTGCTATCTTCATTCTCTCTCTCTTACTTTTACACCCACTCCCCAACAACAACAACCACCAAACATTTCCTTCTCTCTCATTTGTCTTCTCTCTCTTCTTTTTTTTTTTTTTTTGGTTTCAGACTCTCTCTCTCTCTCTCTCTCTCTCTCTCTCTCTCTGATATAAAAAATGGAGCCAAAATACATTCGACATGATCAAATCATAATTTTGTACTCTCTCTCATATTCTCTTCCAAGGACCATTTCAATAGCTTCCGAAGAACAAAGCAGCCTCCAGGCTAAGAATGTTTGTAGGTAAGAACTGAGACATTCTTAGTTCCAAATCTAAGAATGTTCTCAATTTAAAATTGAAAATGATTTCAATTTACAAAAATATCCAATAAAATTGAGAAAAAATTTCAATTTTTCTGAGTGTTAAAATTGAGAATATTATCATTTTTTCAATTTTAAACTAATAATATTCTCAATTTTTACCCTCAATAACTTTACCCTCAATACCTAACCAAGGATTAGTCATAAATGAAGAAGATGTCGAAATACAAAATGATAAAATTGATGCAGGATGGAATATACCCAAACTACCAATTAAAGAAATTTATAAAACTACTTTTATCTATAATGTTTTTAAAGTCACTCTGTATGTTAAAACCATTGAACAAGTTTATACTTTAGAAAAACCTAGAGAAACCTGCAGATTATTTGATGCTAAGTTAATCAAAAGACATTTAAATAATGGTTACAATTTTATGTATATTGGTTTAATTCAAATTGGTGTTAATCCATTAACTATAGTAGGAAAAAATACATCTGTTTTATTATGTTTAAGAGATACTCGTTTTCTTAATTACAATGATAATTTAATAGGTATGATGGAAACTGGCCTTCATAGGGGTCCGATACATTTTAATTGTTTTCCTAATTTTACACTTAGTCTACGTGATCCACATATTTTAGATGCATTAACATTAAACATTCAATTACATGGTTCATTTACTAATATGAAAGAAAAAGTTCATAATATTGCTTTTATATATTGTGTTCATTACAAATGCATACAAACTAATTTAAATGTCATGCTTTACACAAGAGTCCCAAAGATAAAACTCTTCTAATTCAAAGTAGTAGTAATCATGAATCACATATTAATGTTCCTCAAATGATTGAATGGAAAAATATTGATCTACCCGATCAATGGGTTACTGTCAATGAAAATTACAAACATAGTCAACGACAATCTTCAATCCAAGATATCCAAGATATTCAACAATACAATGATGGTTCTGTTCGTATTAAATTCAATCGTAGTCAATCCTCTAGACATAGTACATCTAGTGTCCCTACTAAAATTGAAACTGAAGATGAAATATTTAATACTCCTCTATTTCGAAAAAATAGTCAACTACACCTTGGTCCGACCACTGGTCCGTCCACTCAAAGTAAATTAAAAGGTATTGATAATTCTACAATTTTCCAAATTAATAAACCTGTTTATTCAACTCACACACATTTACCAGATGATGATACCGAATCTCAAAATTCTCCTTCTCAAACTAATTTTGAAATTACACATCCAATCAATCCTCAACTTATGACAATCAAAGAAGCATTTACTCCTAATTTAGATAAACTATTAATTGATTTTCGATCTAAAGAAAATAAAACGTTACAACAGGCCTACCGTGCCAAATATGATGCCATTCAACAATCCAAAATCACCAGACAATGGTATAATTTTATGGTTGATTATGGTTTTGAATTACCTCTATTTGAATATGTTGACAACCATTACAAAAGAATAAATACAATCACAAAACATAAATGGAAAACTTCCACTACAACTTCCGTTAGCTCTAATCATCCTCCATTAGAAAATATAATTATTGAACATCAAGGATCTGACATTCCAGCCTCTCCCTTTAAATTACCTAGCTTTGACCCTGAAATTAAGAAAGTTATTGAACAAAATAATTACACTAATCAATGTTTAAAGACAATTGGTAAACAATTAGATAAAATTGAAACTACTTTAGATTCTAATATTATTACATCTACTAAACAACCTTTAAATCAACCTTTGCTTAATCTCCCAAGTAATCGTACTAAAAGAACTAGTTTAGTCACCAATGATCAAACTATTGTCAAAGCTATTGAACAACTTTTCAGTAAATTATCTACTGTTGATACAGCTTCCCCTTCTAAGGATAAAGGTCTTACTGTTTTAAATCAACAAGCTCCTACTGATATCACTCCTTCTCAATCTGACACTGATAATACTGATAACGAGATTAATCACTTAGTTCAACAGTTTCAATCCTCTCATCTTAATAAAATTCATTATCACAAAGTTAATCCCCAAACTACCAAAAATTGGTATACAAAACCTACTCCTCCTGACCTTCAATTTGAAGAAACTAATATTAGTAATCAATTCTTTGTTTCTGCTAAACGTTTATATGAGTAGAATATTGACGGTCTCAGTGAGAATCAAATTCTCCAAAAATTAAATCATTTATCTATGGTCTCCAATAGTTATCTTTCCAATTATCCCCAATATTCACAACCCGAAATTGTTACTCTTATTACTTCTGGTTTCACTGGTATGCTCAAATCATGGTGGGAAAAATATCTTACTAATAATCAAAGAGACTCTATTATTTATGCTAACCAAGTTGATGAAAATGATCTACCTATTTTTGATGAAACTATTGGATGTTGTCAACCTGATGGTATTAATACATTAATCTACACCATTGTTAGACATTTCATAGGAACACCTACTAATATTTATTCTCGCATACATGATCAACTTGGTAATCTTACTTGTCCAACCTTAAGTGATTTTAGATGGTATAAAGATGTTTTTACCTCTAGAGTTATGTTAAGAGAAGACTGTACAAAATCATTTTGGAAAGAAAAATTTATTAATGGCTTACCTAGTTTATTTGCCCATAAAATTCGAGATGTTCTTAGTCAACCTACTAGTGTTATTGAATATGATAATTTAACATATGGTGATATAATTAGCACTATTCAAAAAGAAGGTTTAAAAATGTGTATTGATCTTAAACTTAGTCAAAAAGCTACTAAAGATAAACATAAAGCTAAATATGAATTAGGAAATTTCTGTGAACAATATGGTTTACCTCCTGTTGCACCTTCTCGAAGGAAATCCCACAAATATTCCAAACATAAACATAGATCCAAATATTCTAACAAATATCGAAAAGATTATTTACCCTCTAAGTCAAATGATAAATTTTATACAAAACCTAAAAAGAAATATTACAAATCTAAATCACATCCAAAATCTAAATCTAATAAAGATATTACATGCTATAATTGTGGTCAAAAAGGACACTATTCTAATAAATGTAAAGAAAAACAAAAACTAAAAGATCGAGTCAACCAACTTCAAATTGATAATGATTCCAAAAATCAATTATATGAGATTTTTCAATTAAATCAATCTATTAGTGATTCCTTTTCTGATCATCCAATTACTTCCTCAGATTCTCCTTCACCTAGTGATGATTCTGATAATAATATTAAACTAGGATGTAATGATGTTTGTTGTAAGCCAATTAAACAAATCTCTGTTCTTACTAAACAAAGCCAAGAAGAATCTGCTTTTATTGAATTAATCAGTAAATTAGATGATCCAGAATTAAAACAAAAATATATTAATAAATTAAAATCTTTATTACTTTATCCTGACGATAAACCTAAAATTGATAAACCTATAATCAGCCTATCCAAAACTCTAGATCGATTTAAGAATAAACACAAAGAAATTACTCTTCAAGATTTACAACAAGAAATTCATCGCATTAAACAAACTATTAAAGAATTACAAAATAAAGATCGCAAATTAGAAGATGAAATCATTACCCTAAAACTTAATAAAAGCCTAGACAATTTCCAAACTAATAAAGAATCTCCCCATGAATCTGCACATAATTCTGATCATGATTCGGATCCAACTAATCCTGACAATCTAGTATTTGATAATCGCTCTCAAACTGATAACCTCGATAATAAGAGAATCAATCTAATTAATAAAATTTATATGCAAAAATGGTATTCACAAATTAAACTTGTCATTGATGATTTTGAATTAGAATTAATTGCTCTAATTGATACTGGTATTGATTTAAACTGTGTACAAGAAGGTTTGTTCCCTACTAAATATTATGAAAAATGTCATGAGAAATTAACCTCTGCTAATGGTAGTCAAATGCATATTAAATATAAATTACCTAAAGTCCATATTTGTCAAGATAATATATGTTTTAAAACCTCCTTTGTTTTAGTTAAAAATATGACTGATAAAATCATTTTAGGTACCCCATTTATATATTTACTCTACCCATTTACTACATCTAATACAGGCATTACTACTCATGTTTTAGGCCAACCTGTTATATTTAAATTTTTATCTTCACCTGAAATGTTAGAATTAAATCAATTAAAAGATTGCTCTATTTCCCATACTATTAATAGATTAACTCGACAAATCAATTTTCTTAAAGAAGAAATTAATTATAAAAGAATTGATCAACAATTAACTGATCCTGTTATCATTTCTCAAATCAATGATTTTAAATTAAAACTTGAATCAACTGTTTGTTCATCTTTACCTACTGCATTTTGGCATAGGAAAAAGCATGTAGTTACTTTGCCATATATCAAAAAATTTAATGAAAGACAAATACCTACTAAATCTAGACATATTCTAATGAATCATGAATTACTTGAAATGTGTAAAAAAGAAATTAATGAATTATTAAAAAATCGTATTATTAGTCCTAGAAAATCACCATGATCTTGCCCTGCTTTTTATGTTAATAAAAATGTTGAATTGGAACGTGGTGTCCCTCGCCTAGTTATTAATTACAAACCATTAAATGCTGTTTTAGAATGGATTCGTTATCCTATTCCTAATAAAAAAAGATTTAATTAAAAGACTTAGTCAAGCTGTTATTTTTAGTAAATTTAATTTAAAAAGTGGTTTCTGGCAAATTCAAATTCACTCAAAAGATAGATATAAAACTGCTTTTAATATACCTTTTGGTCAATATGAATGGAATGTTATGCCATTTGGATTAAAAAATGCTCCTAGTGAATTTCAGAATATCATGAATGACATATTCAACTCATTTAGTCATTTCTCTATTGTTTATATTGATGACATATTAATTTTCTCAAAGTCCATTAGTGAACATTGGAAACATTTAACTGCATTCTTTTATACAATCAAAAGTCATGGTTTAGTCATATCTGCCCCTAAAATTAAGTTATTTCAAACTAAAGTTAGATTTTTAAGCTATGACATTCACCATAATAATATTATCCCAATTAGTCGCTCTATTGAATTTGCGTCTAAGTTTCCTAATGAAATTTTTGATAAAACCCAATTATAACGGTTTCTAGGATCCCTTAATTATATTGCTGAGTTCTACAAAGACCTTAGGAAAGTCTGTCAACCTCTCTTTGATAGGTTAAAAGATAATCCTCCTTCTTGGTCTTCTGTTCATATTGCTATTGTTCAACGAGTCAAGTCTTATGTTAAAACTCTTCCTTGTCTTGGTATTCCTACTGAAAACTCCTTCAAAATTATTCAAACTGATGCTTCTGATATTGGTTATGGTGGCATTCTTCTTTAGAAAGTCACTCCTCATTGATCTGAACAAATTGTTCGCTATCATTCTGGTGTTTGGAATAAAGCACAATTAAATTATAGTACTATTAAAAAAGAAATTTTATCTACTGTTTTATGTATTAGTAAATTTCAAGATGATATTTTAAATCAAAAATTTTTACTCCGTGTTGATTGCAAATCTGCTAAATATGTTTTACAAAAAGATGTTCAAAATCTTGCTAGTAAGCAAATTTTTACTCGTTGGCAATCCATTTTAAGTATTTTTTATTTTGATATTGAGTATATACCTGGTTGTCAAAATTCCCTGCCTGATTTTCTTACCCGAGAATTTTTACAGGGGGTAAGAGATGACTGCACATGCTACACCTTTTATTTCTTACCATAAATCCCGAATTACCCATTTCAAAACTCTGATCAAACCATTAACCCACCGTATTCACCGCCTCAAATTAGCCCAACCAACTACTAAACGAGCCCAGTACATCATTTACCATCAGCTTCAAGCTCGTCGCAATTTACTTGCCCACAATTACAATTGCTTACATCATCATCAAAATTGTCTTGATATTTTATCTGGTTGTTAATCCCTGCTACTAATTACTGTTTCCATTCTACAGATGTCTCGCCCAAGGCCTCCTTCCAAGGCTTTGGTTCCAACTAGTAAACCTAATCAACAAATTGTTCCTCCTCCTTTGGAGTTAGTTACCCAGTACCACCCAATTGAAATGATCAATCGTTACCAAGCTCTTGGTAACATCCCTAGACGCAATTACTCTTCTGCTTTGGCTTCTGATCCTTTTGTTTCTTCAAGCCAAGCAGTTTCCATTACTCCATTCCCTGCTAATCTAATCAGGTCTTCTCGATCTGACTATGTTAAATCACACACCACTAATCTGTTCTTCAAAGAACCTAGTTACCCCAAGAGTCAAACTATTCATGAAATTGCTCAATCCTATTTTGGCTTTGGATGCAATTCCATTCTTTCACATCTAGAGAAAACACTCACATATTACAAGGATATCCTGATTCATCACCAATCAGTTTTGATCAAACCCATTTATGATCGAACTTATGCTAGCAAGGTTTTGTATCATTCTATTTACATTCACAACATTATTTCTTTAGCTAAATGGGGTCCTCCTTATCAGCTTCGTAATTTACCTGGTCACTCTATTCAATATAATTATCATGATTACATTGATGCCTGGTTCAAGATCTTCTTGTACCAAAATGAAACTTTCAGTCACTCCTGGTTCATTTCTTTTGATCAAAAATTCAAGTCAGAATTACCTTCCTGGTTTTTGAGATGGTGGACTCATTACGGCGCTATTTCAGATATTCTTCCTGATGATCTGCTTGAATTAATCAACTATTTTGCTACTGTTTACCCATACACTGCTCATCAAAGATCATTTCCATTATTGTTAATTTTTATATCCAAATATAAAATTCCTTGGATATTTAAATGGCATTATGGAATTGATAGTAACATAATCATCCGTCATCACTCAGTCAAATGGTGGGCTAAGTACAATTTGCCCCGTATATTTGAAATTGTTCAAGAAGAATTCCCAACTGATCAATGTGCTCCTACTCCTGCAATGGTTAAAGCCCAGCAAAACCCAACTGCTGCAATCAGCCAAGGAAGCCAGCCCAGCCTTCCCCCAATCAACCTTGGAAGCCCCTCATCTAGTGGTTCCAAGCCCAAATCATCCAAGTCAAAGATTCAGTCCAATACTGATAAATCAAAGTCCAAGGCTAAGTCTAAAGCTCCTGCAGTACCAACTCAGCCCAAGACTCAATCAAATCCCAAATCAAAATCCAAATCCAAGGCCCAGTCAAAGCCCAGTTCACCTCCTGCTCAGCCCAAAAGCAAATCCAAAAGCAGATCCAAATTATCCAAAGATGAAGTGCTCCAGTTAGTCTGCAAAATTATAGATCAAGGTGAAGCCCAGTCGACCAGTTTAGAAAATTCAGAAGACAGTTCAGACCAGTCACAATCTTCTGAAGGTTCAACTACTCAACCCGTCTCATATGGAAGATCTGAGTTCCAAGATGCTCAGGACCCATATGCCTGATCAACATAGGATTCACTATAAATACAAATTAGCTTCAATCAATACTCTTCTGAGAGAAGCTGCTAATTTGTATCTATATTGATTCTTATATTCACATGTTCCACCGAAAGTGATGAATAGTAAAGTTACTGTTCACTTTTACTGTTCACTGTCACTATTCACTCAATCAACTGTTACTAAAGCTGCTCATCCGTGCAATCACTCCACCGAAAGCAACCGACAGCATCTGCTTTACTTCATGCGTTGCCAGTTGCCTTCATCAGTCACATGCCACTTTATTTTCTATATATTGTAATCAAATGTATTCATTCATCAGTTTTTAGTTTACAATCAACCTTCAGTTTTATTGAGAAAATCAATCCTTCCCTCTGTAACCAAGTTAAGATCCTTGCAGTTGCTACTATTGTAATTGTAAGTTATTTTCTGTATCTTAATTAAAAGTTTTTTTTTTAATTAATTAAGTGCATTCCATGTTCTTTCAATTGGTATTTCTCAGTTTACACATCTTGAAATCAGGAAGCAATGAAGACTTTTGTTTTTTCAGTTTTTGCATTTGTTTCTATATGTGGTCCATAGCGGAACAGTGCTTTTTAGTTGCGTGTTATTCTACTAGTTAATAAACTCCTTTATGACATGCAACATGTATTTAGTCTTTCTGTTTTAGCTGAGATGATTAGACCTGACGGCTCATCCACAATCTTTGTATTAAGTAGTGAATCTCTATCTGATGAGTTGGCTCATGGAAGAAGTGGTTAGCGGCATCGGCGGAGAAGGCGTCGCCGTTGTTGGTGACAGTGATATTACGGCGGTGGCAGGCGGTGAGGTCGACATGGTCGATGTCGGCGCTAGAGCCGACGATCCACTAAACGGAGGAAAGCGATCGAAAGTATCGGAGGTGAGAGGGGAGAGACCGAGGCAAAGGAGGAGTCGTACGGAGGAGACCAGAGACTGGGTCTGTGGGGAGGAGAGAGAGAGTCTGTTTGGTTGTTGTTGTTATTGTTGGAGAGTGGGTGTAAAAGTAAGAGAAAGAGAATGAAGACAGCAATTGTTTGGCAGCGAGGAGGTCTTGGAAGGGTAAATTGATCTATTAAAAATTAATGGGACTTGAAGGAGCAAATAATTTTATCTAGGACTTAATGGATTATAAGTTTATAAAATGGGACTTGTATATAAATGCCCCTTAAAAAAATTGTAATCAAATTAAATCATTAAAATTATTGAACCAATCTGACCCAAATCATTTAAACACAATTTGGTTCAATTTGGAACTACGTTTTTAGTTAATATATTACTAAAAAAATCATATAACATTATCAAAAAAAATTAACTTATCATAAATTTGAAAAATAATAATATGCCCATCACACAAACTATTCTTATAATATTCAACAGTTAAGCAAAAACATAACATTAAGCAAACATTGTTTAACATTAAAAAAAAAAAAAAAAACTTAATACTTAGCAAATAAACATACTATGATTTAAGTTAATAGTAATACTACGAATCCAGAAATTAACTACAATTATTATCTTATTATTCATATTTATTCTATATATGAACCTCACATTACACAAATTTAATCTCCACTACATAACCACCTATTTAGAAAAATCTAGGATCCCAGACATATTGTCAAATCCAATATTTGTTGGAATTAATCCTTTAGGTTCAGATAGATCATTATCTTGTAATTTTTTTCTTTTTTATCAATCGGCCCTTTTTTTTTTTTTTTTTATCATTTTCCTTTGTGTTCATTAATGGCCAAATAATTGAATTTCTTATAGCGGTAACTATCCCATTTCATTTTCCTATTTGGTTTTGCCATTCTTTTTTTATCATTAATTTTATAAAAGTTAATTTTACTAACTTTTGCTTTTATGAGTACTTCACATGTATAAGATGATTTATAATAATAATAATCCCCTAATTTTGCTCTTCTAATTTCACTCTCAATGATGTAGAATTGGGAATGCTAAATATGAGAGAGAGAGAGAGAGAGAGAGAGAGAGAGAGAGAAGGGTGTGGAATCGCTTCACATGGGGGCTGGGCCATGTCATTGAGGGTGAAATTAGGAAGGAAAAATTAGGGAGATGTAATACCACTCATCCAATTATTTCATATTTCAGTCAATACCATCAATTTTATTGAGTATTTTATTAACACAAGAGGTACATATCATTTTTTTTTAATTTGAAAAATTCAATATTATGTATATTTTTTGAAAATTTCAAAAATATTTAGTAGATTAATTTATTATTCCCATAAAATAATTTTTTCACAATATTTATGAAAGAAATTATATTCAATTATTAATGTGCTCAAATTAATTCAGTATTTCTTATACACATACTTTGATTGTATTAATTTCATAACTATTATATAAAAAAAAAAATTGTAAGTTAGCAGATGAAATGAATCTAACGCTGTGTAATTATCTAATTGATCCTTATTGTGCTAATACAATTTCATTTGAACCAAACAATCTCCATTGTACCGTTTCTTGCACACTATTTGAAGAAAAGTTCAAATAAATACATATATGTGCCAGAAAAATAGGTTACATCTCACAATCCATGATATGGTAGAAAAATAATTGAAAAATAGTTCAATTATTTCATATTTTTTATTATGATTGTCAAAAAACTTATAGAATTCATCAATAAAATCATTAAAAAAATTCAATCAATTGGATATTGATAATTATATAATTGAGTATTAATTATGTGGAAATAAAAAATCCATTATCAAATTTATACTGATTATTTCATTTAAAAAAAATCAATATCATCTGATTATGTGATTATAAATGCTCAATTAATTTAATTTTTTTTTTATTAATGATATACTCAACAAATATTACAAGATTAACTATTTACAATACAATTAAACTTCCCAAACGAAGCTCTTATTGACCTTTTATTGTAACAGTTACATGGCTGTTTCTCGCTTGCTCTATTTGGGAGTGCCTAATATGTCTTTCCATAGTCCCTCCATGTGGTTAACATGAGACATTATTGTTGGCTCAACCAACAAAAAGCCAGCATGTGTTTGTACCAGATGCTACCATTATTCGGACCACCGTTTCAGAGAAGATTAATGGAGGCAACATTTTTTGGAAGCCACAATTCCACTTCACACTCAACAAAAGGAATTTCAAGTAAGCCTTTGCCTTGCTAAAGATTTTAAATTGCTTTCTATTTGATTTTATATATTCTGATTTGAATGAAAAACTAATGTATTTTGTTTTCTTTTGTTTTTTGCAGTGTTTTAACTCTTCTTACTTTTGATAAATCATGGATATAGTGTGTCAGCTATGTAATAAATTTATCCAAAGAATACATTTACTATTTCCGAACAAGGCAAAGTAAGTTATTGTAGTAATAATAAATTAAACTTGAGAATAGAATGATCATTTTATTTCAATTGTATTTTATTGAACCAAAAACTACTTAGGAGTTGGATCCCACTAAATTTTTATTCCTTAATATAATTTTTCATTTTTCCCGTTTAATAATATTTTCTTATTAGTTTTGTTCACTTGATTTTTTTAAACATGCGTTCTATGCGGTTTGTGACAACATTTTTCACTCATGTTATATCCGCACTTAGGAGTAACATTACTGATTACGTGATCCAATATTTGATTGCATATTTTATGTTTAATGAAAGCTATATGATTTTTCTTCATTTTCATACTTACTTTTTAATAGAAAATAAAATTGATCCATATACTATGATCTTCCAAACTACCAATAATTATTATTATTACTTTTGAACATATTAGGATATTCACTAATTGAAATTTGAAAATTTAAATTATTACATGATATTTTTTAAAAAATTGTCCCAATATGACATTTTTAGTCATATTACATCATTTACCTATATTTTAGAAACTAAATTTTTAAAAGAAGATATATAAATAGATGAAATAAGAATACTATAATTGACATAATGTATCATATGAAAAGATTAGATTATTTTTTAAGAGGAACAATACCTTTAATAGTTGCTGTATATATAAACTTGATTAATTAATAGATTCAATACTTTAAACACCTTGATATACAAAATAATATAAGCAACTATATAACTAAGAATGTCACTGTGCTTTTTCACCTATGAAGTTAACTCAAAAAAGCTAATAGCAATGCGAAAGCGTACAAATGCGTTTTAACGCACCTATTTGCTTACTAACGCTGCTGCTTGAGCCTTGTTTATTGAGGTTTCTTTGGGCGAGAGGGTAAAACTTATTTTTTTTAAAATCTCTTTTAAATTATGGTATCGTTTGGGAAATGGGTTGACTTTTTAGCTTTTTGATTTTTTTTAATTATTTTAATCTAAGACTAAAAAGTTTAGTTTGGGAAGGGCTTTAGGCTCTTTTGGCTTTTTTGACTTTTTTGTGAGAGATAGAATGTAATGATTATGGGTTGGATGTGATATTTTGTCTTATTAAACTAAAAAATCTATTTTATTTTTTGTGGCTATTTTAGCCAAAAAAAAAGCCTCAAAACTATCTTCCCAAACGGATCACTTTTTTATTTTTTTATATAATTTTTAGGGTAAATTACACTCACACCCCTTGAGGTTTAGGTTTATTACAGTTCTCCCCTCACCTTTTGAAAATTACATCTCCCCCTCAGGTTTAAAGTTTCGTTTCAGATTCCCCCCTCAGCAATTTAATTTTTTTAAAAACCAATTTTGCCCTCACTGGGTAAATTACATTGACACCCCTCACATTTTAGAAATTACAATCCCCTCCCTAAGGTTTAAAGTTGCATTACCAATTGGCCCCTCAGTTAGTATTAGTTGGAAAAAAAATTCGTTGAAAAAAAAAAATAATTGGAAAAAAAAGTATTTGACAAAAAAAATTAATTGAAAAAAAAAATTTGTTAGTAAAATTTTTAAATTTCTATTTAAAAACCAAGGTAAGCACATTTTTTGAATTTTCGTTTTTTTTTTTTTCAAATTTACAAATTGAGACAATCATTTATAAACTAAAAAAATTATCAAACAAGTTTTTATGACAGTTTTTAAAATTTTTGTAAATATAAATTGAAAACTGAAAACGAAATGGTTACTAAACAGGTTTCAGATGATAAAAATGTCGTAAAATTAACAAATAATTAAATAAGTTACCAATGTAAGAAATGACTTATCAAAAGATTCTTAGGCTATGTATGATTTGATTTTTAGAAACTTTTTTTAAAAATAAAAAATTAATTTGGTTAAGAAATAAAAAATAAAAAATAAGTATCATTTTTATATTATTTTTATCTTTCGAATGGTTAGAAATAATTTTTTACAAATTAAATTAAAACAATCATACGTATGTATATAACTTACCCAAAAGTTAAAATGATAATTATTTTTTACCCTTAAATGATAATTATTTTTTATTTCTTATTTCATAACCAAATTAATTTTTAATTTTTTAAAAAAATTTTCTAAAAATCAAACCATATATAACCTAAGGATCTTTTGATAAGTCATTTCTTACATTGATAACTTATTTAATTATTTATTAATTTTACGACATTTTTTCCATTTGAGACCTGTTTGGTAATCATTTTGTTTTCAGTTTTCAATTTATATTTACAAAAATTTTAAAAACTGCCATAAAACTTGTTTGATAATTTTTTTTGTTTATAAATGATTGTCTCAGTTTGTAAATTTGAGAAAAAAACGTAAATTCAAAAAATGAGTTTACTTTGGTTTTTAAACAAAAATTTTAAAATTTTAAAAACAAAGTTTTTTTCAATTAATTTTTTTTTCAAATAATTTCTTTTCCAATTAATTTCTTTTTCCAACTAATACCAACCAGGGTGCAATTAATAATTCTACTTTAAACCTTAAGGAGGGAATTGTAATTTCTAAAATGTGAGAGGTGTCAATATAATTTACCCGGTGAAGGCAAAATTGGTATTTAAAAAAATTAAATTACTAAGGAGAAAATTTGTAATGAAACTTTAAACCTCAGAAGAAAATATAATTTTTAAAATATGAGAGATAAAATTATATTAAACATAAATCTCAATGGGGGTTAGTATAATTAACCCTACATTTTAACTCACTCCCCAGAAGAATTTAAGTGCAGTTACTATTGTACGATTGAATGCGGTCCAAGTGCTCACCACATGGCACCTCCTATGTGGGCCAACTAATTAATCTGGACGTTAAACTCGCACTCATTCTGTCGTTCATTTGTCTTACTTTCTCTCATTAGTTGTTTACTTTTTTTCACAAATTTTTGTTTTTATAATTCTTAATTTTTATTCTATTTTTGGAGAAAATGAAATTAAAATTATCTTTTGTTGTATTAAATTCATTTTATTTTTCAAAAAACAAGCCCACTCTAAAAAAATGGTGTATGATATGTGTTCCATTATTCTAAATGAAAAAATTAATGCTAACAATTTAACTCAAAATCACATGAATTTTTTTAATTATGTTTGATAGAGTTGAGCAAGAAAATTGAAAAAATTGCAGATTGAACAAATCCAGACTAATTCAGTAGGTTTGTTACATTTTTTTGTAATTCGTGGTTTGGTACTGGTTTGAAAAATTGAAGAACCAGCCACTGCGGATTGATTCCAGATTCAAGTCCACGGTTCTGGATTTAAATCAAATCTGATCATATACCTTAAACTATATATATTTATTTGGTAGATAAGAGGGGAGTTTTGTGCCGTGCTAAAGGGGCCGAGCTGTGATGGGCCAAGCTTGCCCATTGCTTTGTGGTTGGTTAGGCCACTAAAGATGGACCTAGAGTCTACCTTACAGAACTAGTCGAGCTCCCTCTTACCGGCCGAGATGTTTTTCATGTGGATCAAGCTAAGCCAACTTTGTTGTATAGGATCGAGCAGAATTGGATCCTTGTTCTGAGTGGCAACATGGCGTAAGATTCAAGAGCGAAGATCACAAGCTTAACCGAGCTGCTGGTAGCTCAACCAAGAGATGCTTGGTTGAGTGCTTCTCGTGCCCCAACGGTTTGTGGGGGACAAATAGTGACCTATCCAAATTAGTGTTGTCCTTGACAAGTACATGCGTGTAATGAAATAACGGAACAGATTGTCCTTGCCCTAAGACAATAGGAATAATGCACACTGCATGGAGAAGTGAGACAAGTTGTCTATATAAGACCTATGAGTCCATTCTGAAGGGTAAGCGATCTTGAGCCAAAGAACTCTCTCATTCTCTCATATTCTCTGAGGGGACTAACTAGACTGTCGGAAGGGTTTTCTGGTGAGACACTAGCCGGTTAGCTCACCTCTATTGTGTTTGCAGGAGAAACGATGTCGTTAAAGTGAGCAGAACACAAAGGCAATGAGTATGGAAATGAAGATTATTTACTCCTCGTATAGTAGCTATTATGTTTGTTTAAATTAATGGTGGAACAATGCGCATGTCTATGTTTTAAAAGTTTATGTTTTGAAAAATCATGACAGATTAATGTTGAACATTGCTTGCATAATGTCATGTTTTTGCTTAACTCATGAATATTATGAGAGTACTTTGTTTGATGGACATGTTATTATTATTTTTAAAATTTATGATAGGTTGAATTTTTTTTAAAATGTTATATGATTTTTATTGTGAACAAATTATGTGAAACTGTAATTCCAAATTGAACCAAACTGTGTTTAATGATTGGTTCAATGATTTTAATGATTTGGTTTTGTTCAATTTTTATGGAATCGTAGACAAATAAATTGATTTTGATTTCATCTCAAACCAATCCAAGCCGAACCATCCTCACCCTAATATTTGAACCATAGGAATAGAATGTTTTAACCTCAAATCATAAGAGATAAACTGTTTTTTTTTTAACTTTGTCTCTTCCCAATTTTAATTATTTTCTTCATCCATTTTCACTCTTGTGAGTCCTAATTACTTCCTTGCCAATCCATTCGAAAACCACAAAAAACTCAATAGGGGGAGACACTTTGCTTCACCTTCATACCCATCTATACCTCTCTTATGAGTCTCAATTCAGACCTATATCAATAGTCTGAACGGTTTATCTCGTAGGTTACACAATAAATGTTATTTATATAAAAATTCAATTTCATTAGACATCTATAAACACATAAACAAAATCACATTTTTATTTTATTAAATAAATAGGATTGTAAATTTAAATCATTTATTTTATAAAATAAAAAGTGATTTCTTCTCATGTTTATAATTACGATAAAATTATGTTTTTGCATAGATGATTTTGACTATAAAATCTACAAAATAGATAATTGAGATCATATGTCTCTCTCCATATCAAGCAGTCATATGTTTCAGTATGAAACTTCTGACAATAGATGGTGATAAAACAAAGAAGTTGTTCATATTTTTATAATTAAAATAAACAGCCTCGATTTATTAATTTCAGAAGTTACAGAATTGTAAATTAAAGAATTATACCTTTGAAAGTAAAAGGAAATTTAAAGATATAAGATCTGCAGAAACAGATCAGTAGCAGTGGAGGAAAAATAAAATTGGAAACAAAAAATAGAATCTGGAAATGGAAAAAGAATCAAATTGAGAAGCGTGTTTCACATAATATCTTTAAGACAGATTCACCACAGTTACTAAAGAACAAGAACAGAATGAAATTGGAAACCAAAATAGAATCTAGAAAAAGAATCAACTCCGCACTTATGGCTTTGTTTGATTTGGTTTTGGGAGATAAATTTTTTTAAAAAAATTTGGGAAAAAAGTTTAAATTTTTTTTTTTTTTTTTTTTTGGTTGTATATTTTAGAAATAGTTTTGGAGTATAAAAGTTTGGGATGATTTGATGTTTTGTTGTAGTTGAATAGATGTGTGTAAAAGAAAAAATGATTAAAAATGAGAGAGGAGAGAGAAAATTTGATTGATTGATGTATAAGAGATAGAAAGTAATTTTGAAATTTTTTTCTCAAAATCACTAAACCAAACAAAATTTTAAAAAATTTTCTCCAAAATTTATTTCTCAAAATCAAACCAAATAAGGCCTATATATTTTTTCATAACACACTTGGTCGATAGTCTTGGACTAAGACTAGCCTTCACACATCCATAACTCCCTTCTTCTGAAAAATTTGGATACGCAAAGGGTTTACACCCCATTGCAAAATAAGGGATATAAATACATATCAATGTTTTCATCTATAATCAATGTAGGATAGGTGGTTCTCCACCTTTCCAAAACCTCTTTTATGATACCCACTTTATGAGACAATTTCTCATCCAATACTTATGATTTTTGCTCATTCTTTTTGTGGAATGAAGTTCTCGCTAAGAAAAAACTAAACTCACTTGGACTCACGTCAACCGACAATTGGATTCCACTTTAATTTTGAATTAAAATCACCAAAAAACTATCATTTTCCTACAAAAGTTTGTGAGCAAAGATGGATTTAAGGACTCGAATTGATTTGCACTTATAAATGCCGAGGGCAATGAACTTGTTAATTTGGGAAAGGATGAAGAATTTCAACCAAGATAGTAAAAATTGGACATGTCTTGTGGAAGCTTTAACTCTTTCTAGGAGATTAAATACGACTCTGAAGAGAAAACCTAACAACTCTATGAAATCAAGCTCGCCTTGTTCATTCTTTTTCTTTATTATTCATAGACTCTACATGAAATTTTGTGGGGATACTCGAAACATACAATGTGTTTTATGTACATATCTTTACAATTTCCAAAGTTAGAGGCTCAATTGCTAATTTGTTAGCCTAAGTAGCATGGATATCAACACATTAAACAGAACACAATTTGGACATATTAAAATGAGAATGTTGTCTTCTATGTATATACATCTTCTAAATATGTAACCGCGACATGACCCCCACATGCTAATAAGCATTGCAATTGTAACACAACTCCACACATGTAGCGCATGGGGTTCCAACTAATAGATTAAAATAGACAACGGTGTGCATCATATTAGATGCTCTTTCAACACCTAATCATAATAACAATTGACATGTATAGGCCCATAAAGACTACAGTCCACAGTGAACAACCCCAAGCCCATTACTTAGGACCCACAACATAACCCGGCTAGAAAGGCCCAGGACAACCAGAGACCAACAGGGCATGGAGGGCCAATGGCATTCGGACATGTGGCAAGTGAAACACAGGCCAGGTCAGCAGACAAAGATCTGCAAAGTCATTGCCACAACACATCACCATTAATGCAGCCCATTACAGCATTTATTGCGATAACACCCCTCAGCCGGAATAGCACCCCCTTTACTCTGAACAAGGTAAGCAACAACACAAGCTTTCGGCGATGAGGGCAAGATGGCAGGAACAGTGAAATGATTACCAAAGGATATAAGCAAGGTTTGAAGACAAGAAGAAGGTTAAGTTTTTCCTATCTCTCTCCCTCTCTCTCTCTTTCTACATTCCCTACTTCCACTTCTAATTCACACACCGGAGGGTTCGCTGGGACTACCTGTTCCCGTTGAACTTGTTCTTGGTCTTCGATGGGCTTCGTCGCTCGGACGTGGGCTTGAGGAGCTTGGATCAGTCCAGTCCATCTACCAGAACGAACTGTATCATCAGTTGGCGCCGTCTGTGGGAACTGGTTGATCCGTGCGCCAGTTGTGTTCATTGCCGCCGGAGACCCTGTTCCAGTAACCTCTACATCTCACCCGTCAAGTGTATGGTCACGACTAGATCCATGGCTTCCCACCATAATGCTACCGATCACCAAACCGACCCTCCCAATCCAAACAACCCACCACAGTACTTCATAGAGCTTACCAACAGCATCAACCGCATGGCCGAACAAAACCAGGCCCTAATCAATGCTCTGCTCCAAAGAAACCTCCCTATTCCTCCACCGCCACCTCCAGATATTCCACCCCATCCAGAACAAACTCCGGGCCATACTGTCCCACAACCCAACCCTCTCAACTCGGGAGGTTTGCAACCTCCTCACCCACATATACATCCACCACCTCCACCCCTACGTCCATCGGTCGTAACACCAGCCCCCGAGGGAGAAGCCAGCAGCGTCCAACACCTGTCTCCCTCTGGTGGCGACAACATTCCCCTGTGGGACGCTGAACTCCGAGCCATGAAGCTCCAGCTCCAAGGGGTTATGCAGAATATCCAGCATAAGCCCTCCACCACGGTAAACTCCCCATTTGTCGCCTCCATCCGAGACAAACCCCTGCCCGCCAAATTCAAAATGCCTACCATCGACTCCTTTGACGGAACAACTGACCCGGTCGACCATCTGGAGACCTATCGCACCCTCATGATCCTCCATGCCTTCCCTGACGAAATCATGTGCCGAGCTTTTTCCATAACACTGAAGGGGTCAGCTCAACTATGGTTTATCCAGTTACCACCAGACTCGGTCTCCACTTTTCAGCATCTCAGTGACTCCTTCTTGAGCCACTTCATCGGCACCCAGCGCCAGCGACGCCCGACAACCCAACTCCTTAATATTCGCCGACCGGGGAATCATCAAGGCTTCGTTTCGCTTCAACACCAAAGCCCTGCAAGTTGCCGAAAATGACGACAAGGTCATCCTCACAGCTTTCATGGCCGATCTGCGGTCATCTGATTTCTTTTTCTCCCTCTTTAAGAACCCCCCGACCTCCATGGCAGTCCTACTTTTCAAAGCCCAAAAATACATGAATGCCGAGGATTCACTAGCCGCTCGACAGGATCCAACAGCTAAAAACCCGACCCCCAGAGAAAAGAGAAAAGACCAAGAGCCCGGCAACGCACAGTATCATAGCCAGACACCCCGCTATACCGACCGACCCCCTCGTCTTGCAGGTCAACGCCTTGATCCTCCCGGTCGGTTCGAGCGGTATACACCTCTCAATTCTCCCATGGAACATGTTCTCAACCAAATCCAACGAGACTACTCCCTCAAATGGCCTCCCTCTCCACGAAACCCTTCCAACCGGAAAGACCACCAGGACCATGGTCATAATACTGACGATTGCATCAACCTCAAGGATCAGGTGGAGACCCTCATTCGCCAGGGGCATCTAAGCCGATTCACAAACACCCGCTCTCAGCAGAGGCAAAGAATCGAACCCCACAAAGACGATCGCCGACGCACCCCACCACGGCAGCTGGCTCGACCAAATCAAGGCCACGATCGACCTCCCCAACAACCTCGCCCACAAGGTAATCCACCCCCGTCCGTTGATAAAATTAGAGTTATCTCCGGTGGTCTTGCTTGTGGGGGATCGTCACGATCAGCTCAGAAGGCAAAACTTAGAAAAATACGGCAGGGCTTAGATAAGGCAGTCACCACGGTAGACCGACCCCCCAAATAGCCCAAGCAGTGGACAGAGCCCATCACCTTCACGGACGCCGGCTGTACAGGCATCCGTTATCCTCATGATGATCCTCTTATCATTTCCGCCATCCTCTCCAACTATAAGGTCAGACGAGTTCTCGTCGACAATAGAAGCTCCTCAGATATCATATTCCTCAACTGTTTCCGCCAACTCAAGATTGAAGAAGAAAGTCTGTCTCCACTGCAAACTCCTTTGGTTGGTTTCACTGGTGACCGGGTGACCTCCATCGGCTCCATTGATCTCCCCATCACCATTGGAGAATACCCACGGCAGACCACAAAGTTGCTTATCTTCCTTGTTGTCGACTGCCCCTCTGCCTACAACATCATTCTTGGTCGCACTGCCCTTAACGCCTTCCAAGCAATTATCTCCACCTACCACCTGGCCATCAAGTCTCCTACTGATCTCGGGGTCGGAACAGTGAGGGGAGAACAAACCATGGCCAGAGAATGCTATGTCGCCTCTCTCAAGGAAATTAAACTGAAGGAGGCCATGATTATTGAAGGACTTGATGTCCGAGACGAAGATGAGCTGATCAGGGGAGAACCTGTTGAGGAGCTCATTGAGGTTCCCATCGACCCCACTAACCCAACGAAAACCGCCAAGATCGGCAGTCAGCTATCCCCCCAAGCCAGAGCCGACCTTACTGCCCTCCTGACTGAGCACAATAACGTATTTTCCTGGACCCACTCAGACATGCCAGGCATCAACCCCTCATTCATAACTCACCACCTCAGCATCAAACCCCATTTCCATCCTTACCGCCAAAAGTAGCATATTTTCCACCCAGAGCGTAATAATCTCATAGCTGCAGAGGTTGACAAACTCCTCGAGGCTCAATTCATCCAAAATGTAGATTATCCTAAGTGGCTGTCCAATGTGGTTCTAGTCCGCAAGAACAATGGCAAGTGGCGTCTCTGCATCGATTACTCTGACCTGAATCGAGCTTGCCCCAAAGATAGCTATCCACTCCCCTGCATTGATCTACTGGTCGACGCCATAGCCGGTTACCAAATGCTCAGCTTCATGAATGCTTTCTCCGAGTACAACCAAATCATGATGCACTCATCCGATCGGGAACACACATCCTTCATCACCGACCGGGGGTACCTACTACTACCGTGTCATGCCATTCGGACTAAAGAATATGGGGGCCACCTACCAACGGTTAGTCAATGCAGTTTTCCAACATCAGATCGATCGGAACATGGAGGTGTATGTGGACGACATGCTAGTCAAGAGCAAACTCTCCACTGACCATCTGACCGACCTACGGGAAACCTTTGCCACCCTTCGCAAGTACCAGATGAAGCTCAATTCAGAGAAGTGCGCCTTTGGCGTAAGATCTAGAAAGTTCTTGGGTTTTATGGTCAGTCAGCGCGGCATTGAGGCCAACCCGGAGAAGATCAAGGCCTTGATTGAGATGCAGTCACCCAAAACTGTTAAGGAAGTTCAAAGACTCACTGGCAGAGTGGCGGCCCTCAACCGGTTCATTTCCCGCGCAACAGATAAGTGCCTGCCATTCTTCAAAGTCCTTCGGCAGACTTTCGAATGGACAACTAAATCCGAAAAGGCTTTCCAGCAATTAAAGCAATGCATGGCCAACCCCCCCTCTTTCACAAGCAATCACGGGCGAGCCCCTCTTCCTCTATTTAGCGATGATCGAACCGTCGGTCACGGCTCTCATTAGGGAAGACGGCTCAGTCCAACGGCCGGTCTATTACATCAGTCGAGCTCTCAGGGGAGCAGAGTAGAATTACCCACTGCTAGAAAAGTTGTCCCTGGCCCTGGTCACCGCCTCCAGACGACTTTGTCCTTACTTCCAGGCCCATTCCATAGTGGTCCTCACCGACCAACCCCTGAAGAAGGTCATGCAGCAACCAGAGCTTTCTGGCCGACTTATGCAGTGGTCAGTAGAACTCAGCCAATTTGACATCTCCTACCGCCCCCGCACAGCAATCAAGGGACAGGCCATCGCCGACTTCATCCTAGAATTCACCAACCCTACCCCAGCCACTACCTCTCCACTACCACCAACTCCTACTGAACCAGAAGACCCCCATTCTTGGACTCTCAACGTCGACGGGTCATCTCAGAGGGAAGGTAGCGAGGCTGGTCTCATTCTCATCTCCCCTGAAGGTGGTTGTATCAAGTGTGCTCTCCGTCTCTTGTTTGAAGCCAGCAACAATGAGGCCGAATATGAAGCGTTGATAGCAGGACTCCGCCTGGCCAAAGACATTGGTGTTAGCCACATCCTCGTGTTCAGTGACTCCCAGCTCATCGTCGGTCAGATCACGGGGGAGTTCGATACTAAGGATGGCACAATGCGGGCTTACAGGAACATGGCGCTCCCCCTTGTCCGCCTCTTCAACACTTTCCAGATCAAACACATACCTCGGGCGGAAAACTCCAAAGCTGATGAGATGGCTCAGTTGGCCTCTGCAGATCAGTCCGACTTCAACCACGGAGTCCACCTCGAATACCTAACTCATCCGGCCTTCTCACCTGACCAGCACGAGGTACAGTTCCTCCAAAATGAACCCATCTCCTGGGCATCCGACATCACCCTATTTCTGACAACAGGAGAACTCCCAAATGACCAACAACAGGCCGCCAAAGTCAAGGCTCGGTCGTCTAACTACGTCCTGGTCGATGGCATCTTGTACAAACGTAGTTTTTCACGACCATATCTGCGATGCCTCAACTCAACCCAAGCAACATATGTAATGCAAGAAATCCATGAGGGAATTTGTGGCAATCATTCGGGTGGCAGGTCTTTGGTCCACAAAACACTCCGTACTGGCTATTTCTGGCCGACTCTCAATCAAGATGCCACTGATTTTGTCCTCAAATGCGATAAGTGCCAGCGCTTTGCCAACATCCCCCATGCTCCTCCCACTGAACTGATTACTCTCTGCAGCCCGTACCCGTTCGCCAAATGGGGGATCGACCTGATTGGTCCACTTCCCACCGGTCGAGGCCAGACCAAGTTCGCAGTTGTTGCCATTGATTACTTCATTAAGTGGGTCAAGGCAGAATCCCTTGCCACCATCACCAAACGGAACACAACCAAATTTATCTGGCAGTCAATCGTCTGCAGGTTCGGCATCCCTCAGGCCATCGTGTCAGACAACGGCAAACAATTCGACAACGCCAGATACAGAAAGTTCTGTGCAAACCTCCAGATCCAACCATGTTTCTCCTCCCCCGGTCGTCCCCAAGCCAATGGCCAGGTTGAGGTCACCAATCGGTCTCTTTTGAAGATCATCAAGGCTAAGCTGGAGGCTGCTAAGGGACTCTAGGCTGAGGAACTACCAAATGTACTCTGGGCCTACCGAACTACAGCTCGGACTCTTACCGAGGAAACCCCCTTCTGCCTAACATACGGTGCTGAGGCGGTTATCCCAGTAGAAGTCGGTCTGCCAACCCCCAGGGTTTTACATCCGGATCCAACACTGACTGAAGAGCTCCGTCGAGCGGACCTAAACCTGATTGAAGAACTCAGGGAGACCACTGCGGTCAGACTGGCCTCATACTAACAAAAAATGAGAACACATTACAACCGCAAGGTCCGACTAAGGGAATTTGCTGTGGGGGACCTAGTGTTGAGAGAAGCAACCCTTGCCACCAAGAATCCGACTGAGGGCAAATTGGCAGCCAAATGGGAGGGACCTTATATTGTGAAAGCCAGACCGCGTCCAGGCACTTACCGACTTCAAGACATGGAGGGTCGCGACCTTCTCTACCCATGGAACGCTGAACACTTGAAACGCTACTTTCAATAAGCTATCGCTTTTGTATCGCTCAATTGTTGTACTTTCTTTTTGACGCAATATAAATTTTGATCATTGGACTACATTTCTCATGACAACAATTTTGTCTCCCAGCTACCCCTGTCGCCTCAAAAACATTTTCACTTGCAGCACTTACTCGAAGCCTCAGCCAGACTGAGCACCACAAGCCTCGGCCAGACTGAGCACTTCAAAAGCCTCGGCCAGACTAAGCACTCAAAAGCCTCGGCCAGACCGAGCACTTCAAAAGCCTCAGCCAGACTGAGCACCAAAAGCCTCGTCCAGACCGAGCACTCAAAGCCTCGGCCAGACCGAGCACTTCAAAAGCCTCAGCCAGACTGAGCACTTCTAAAGCCTCAGCCAGATTGAGCACCTAAAAGCCTCGTCCAGACCAAGCACTCAAAGCCTCGGCCAGACTGAGCACTTCTAAAGCCTCAGCCAGACTGAGCACCTAAATGCCTCGTCCAGACCGAGCACTCAAAAGCCTCGGCCAGATTGAGCACTTCTAAAGCCTCAGCCAGACTGAGTACCTAAAAGCCTCGTCCAGAACGAGCACTAAAAGCCTCAACCAGACTGAGCACCTCAAAGCTTTGTCCAGACTAAGCATCTAAAAGCCTCAACTAGACTGAGCACTCGAAGCCTTGTCCAAACCGAGCACCCAAAGGCCCCAGCCAGACTCAGCACTCAAAGCCTCAGCTATAATAAACATCACAAGTCTCGACCAGACTGTGTGCTACCAATGCAGGTCCAGTATGAGTTACTTGCAACCTCAATTCCAGACCCAAAATAAGATCATTCCATCATCAGTGAAACTCCATAATTACACAAGTCACGATTTGACAGTCACAATTCCAAGTTAAAATTTTCTACACCACTCTTCACTTAAGTCAAATTCCACAGACGTTCTCACAAGTTTCATTCACTACTCAGATTAGTTCTTCCACCACCTAGCATAACTCTGCTCAACCACTCTCATCCATTAAAATTTTATACAAGTCTCATTTATGCATTGAAGATTTATCCAAGTCCAATTTCAACACCACTTTGAATTTCACTGAATTTTCATACCACTCCAATTTTGCTCTGCATTGAGTTTTTACTTAATCCAATTCCACTCCACCTTAAGTTTTTATACAGGTCCAGCATCACTATGCATAAAGGAGTTTTTAACCTTACTCAATATTGAATTTTTACGGCACCTCTGTACAGAGGCATTGCCAAATTGAGTTCACACTGACTTGTACACAACCAAACACAATCGACTGATAGAAACATCAATGAAGTTTTATTTATTCACAAATATATAGACAAGTCCATTACACCACAAAAAAAAAAAAAAAAAAAGATCTGCTTCTTCAATTCCTTCATACAGGGGGGTTAATAGAAACATCAATGAAGTACAATGTGTACACAAAAACAAAACAAAAACTCTTAAAAACACACATCTCTAATTCACTCCTCTTCCTCACTGGAGACAAGATCTGCTTCTTCAATTCCTTCATCCAGGGGGGTCTGGGCCACATCATCCTCCCCAATCGTCACACTAATAAAGTCAAGTTCTGGGAACAGCTCCTCAGCTCTACGTCTAAACATCTTCCACCCGCTGTCCCAGTACTCAGTCATTTCGTGCTTATAGAAGTCTGACTGTTGGAAGCTCGCAATGATTTCAGACTCACTTCTCCCCCCAGCAGTCGTCCTTGATGGGCTAGCCCCTCCAGATTCCACCCCAGCTAGGCTACTTACGACTGCAGCATCCACTGCCATCTGAAATTCAGGAGACCCTTTGAATTGAGTAACTGCCGTAACATAAAGATCAGGATAGGCCACCCTTTCCGAGGCCGCCTTCGCCTTTTCTTCGTCCAGCTCTTTTTGTAGGATCTCCTTCTCAGAGGCTGCCTTGGATTTTTCTGCCTCTAGCTCTTTACGCAGCACCTCCATTTCAGCGGCTACCCTCGCCCTCTCTGCTTCGAACTCCTTCTGCAGAGCCTCCCTTTCTATGGTCGTTTTACCCCTCTCTGCCTGCAACTCCTTATGTAGGCTCTCCCTCTGCTCCACCCCCCTGGCACGTTCGCCTTCCAGCTCCTTTTGCAGAGCATCAACCTTAGCATCCGTCTCATCTTTTTGCCTGACGAGCTCTTCATTATTGCTCATGGCCTTCTCATGCCGCCGACAAAGAATAAGAAGCTTTTGGGCCTCCTCCAACCTGCTTTCGCCGATGGTTGGAACTCGAGCGACACAACCTGGCGGCGTGCGTCCTCCAGCTCCAACTTGACTGCTTGCAGCTCAGTGTGGGCAGTCTTCCAGTCGGCACTCTCCTTCGTCAACTTGGCCAACTGAGACTTGGCCTCTTCAGCTTTGAGTTTGGCAGCCCTCGCTTTCCTCAGAAGGGCCCCTGCCAAGGTGGTTACCTCCATTTGAGCGGAGTATAACCCCCTCAGCAGGTCGGCCTCACTGAATCCGGATGCCGAGCGCAGGGCTGTCTCCTCCACAATCTTCACTAGGCGGTCTGCCCCTGCCCTGGCTGGGCCTTCTTCTCCCTCCAGCCTTCCAGCCACAGCACGCGCGTGATAAATTGCTGCACCTAGACTGACTCCTCTTTCCTGGAGTGCAGGGCCCTTTTGGATCTGCTCCCTCCTACTTGGCTCAGTCCCAGTCAACCCAACTCCTACTTGCACTGCGGGGGCCCTCTCCACAACCTCCACTGTTGGGCAGACTACCACCATCTCTGGGGTATCTTTGGCCACAGGGGCCTCCACCCCAGCTGGGGCGACCTTAGTCTTTTTGGGCCCAGCTTCATCTGCAGCCCCCTCTGGGGCACTCATCTTCTTCTCCTTCTTCCTTTTCAGAGCCTCCCCCTCCTTTCTGGCCTGTTCTTTCACAGGGTCCACTGGGGGCGGCCGTGGCTCAAAACTACTTAAGTCCTTCCCCCCCAGCGGCCTTGGGCGCGGTCGGATCCTCTCCCGCGCGATCGGTTGAGCCGGTCGGCCTTCCTGCGCTTTTTTCAACTTTGTAGCTCTAGCAAGGATAGCCTGATCCTCTGTCTCTTGAGCTTCTCTCTTCGCTTCTAACTCCGCTCGGTCGAGGTCCCCACCGATCGGTCGCAGACCCAATCCTGCCTCAAACAACGTGGATGGCTGCATGAGCTCATCCCATTTGGCCTTCTCTCTCTCCCTCCACTCCTTCACCCTCTTCACCCTCTCCTCTGCCGCCGCCCCTAGTCTTGCCTCCATCGACCTGGTGGGCACCTTCCAGATGGTGTGCACCCCAAGCCCCCCATTAGCAGACACGTAAAACCACCGTGGTCGCCAGCTCTTGATCGTTGTCGGCAGCCCAGCCACCAACCCCTTCCCCATCATTGCCTGCAAAGTGACCTACGTTTCTTGTTGCCCCGAGGCTTTATAGCAGGCGAAAAATTCATCAACTGTCATGGCCTCCCCTCCATTCGCCTTCGGCTACGAGCTTGCATACGCCAGCAGGATCTTCCATGTATTAGGCATCAGTTGGCTCGGTGCCACCTCCAGACGATTAAGTACGTCCACTACCACTTGGGGCAGTGTCAACCTCAGTCCACCTTTCAGCGCCTCGTCGTAAAGGGAAAACTCTCCTGGCCTGGCGTCGGACGGCCTCTCCGTTGATGTTGGCAGCGATAACACCATCTCCATCGGAATCTGATATTTTTCGCGAATGGCCTCCAAATCAGCCGCAGTAACCGTTGATTTATCCACCTTTGTATGCCAGTGCTCCGGTTCTGCCTGGTTGATTGGCTCCGCAACTACTATCACGGTGGAACTACGGAATCGTGCAACCATTTCCCCTGCCCTCTACATTCTATACTGTTGCGCCAACTCCTCAGCATCATCCTCCCCAAGTGGATCTACCCTCACAATCGCAGTTTCCTCTTGGGCCATTTCTAAGGTGGTTCTGAATCGCTTCGATGCGAGTGCGAGAAATTGAAGAAGTGTTGCAAAGGTGTGTCGTGAGCAACGAAGGAATTAACACTAGGGATATTTTGAGTTTTTGTAAAGAAGTAGGTAAATCGTATGATACCAAAAACCCACGGTTTGCCCGTATTCCAAGGATCCCAATTAATTTTTGCCAATTTGAAAACTTTTCAAATCATCCGCCAAAACTGTCTTTTCAACCCCATAATGACCTATCGTTTCATTTTTACTCCAACGCCTCACTTCCTTCCCCCCTTCCCCCACGATCCTGCCACGTGTATGATCACAATGCACTGACTCCTGCCCTTATCTTGTCTTTTCCACTTCAAATCATCACGTGACACGCCGCCTTTTGAGCCCCGCATTGCTCATGATTGGCCTCTTCCACTCAAGATCGCCTTTCCCTCGGCCACCCTCGCGGTCGGCACTCCTCACGGTCGGCCTCTTCCGCTCAGCCACCCTCGCGGTCGGCACTCCTCACGGTCGGTCTCTTCTGCTCAACCGTCCTCGCGGTCGTCGCGGTCGGCACGCCTCGCGATCGGTCTTTCCGCTCGGCCACCCTCGCGGTTGGCACGCCTCGCGATCGGTCCTCTCGCTCGGCTACCCTCGCGGTTGGCACGCCTCGCGGTCGGCGCGCCTCAATACCGGCCCTTCTGCTCGGCCCGCCAACTCGGTCACCCCTGCCGGCCGAACTCACCTCTCTTACTACTATTCCCTTCGTTGGACTGAAGCTGCACTCAGGAATGGGAGACTACTGACATGTATAGGCCTATAAAGACTACAGCCCACAGTGAACAACCCCAAGCCCATTACTTAGGACCCACAACATAACCCGGCTGGAAAGGCCCAGGACAACCGGAGACCAACAGGGCATAGAGGGCCAATGGCATTCGGACATGTGGCAGGTGAAACACAGGCCAGGTCAGTAGACAAAGATCTGCAAAGTTATTGCCACAGCACATCACTATTAATGCAGCCCATCACAGCATTTATTGTGACAACACCCCTCAGCCGGAATAGCACCCCCGTACCCTGAACAAGGTAAGCAACAACACAAGCTTTCGGCGATGAGGGCAGGATGGCAGGGACAGTGAAATGATTACCAAAGGATATAAGCAAGGTTTGAAGACAAGAAGAAGGTTAAGTTTTTCCTATCTCTCTTCCTCTCTCTCTCTCTTTCTACATTCCCTACTTCCACTTCTAATTCACACACCGGAGGGTTCGCCGGGGGACTACCCTGTTCCCCGTTGAACTTCTTTGCAGGTCTTCCAGTGGGCTTCGTCGCTCGGACGTGGGCTTGAGGAGCTTGGATCAGTCCAATCCATCCACGAGAATGAACTGTATCATCAATAATAATAATAATAAACACACAGTAGATGCCCATTGGACTCTATACATTTAGTCCCTGTTTATTTTAAGAGATTGGATTACTCAACCCGTGAGTCTCACAAAGAGCATATTTTGGTTGGAGAAATGGCCCTGAATTCTATGGGACTATGAATACCTTCTAAGGCCTCGTTTAGGAACAGGCTAATTTAGTAATTTTTTAGTTATTTGGCTAAAATATGTGCTAAAAAAAACTAGTATATTTGGGGATGACTTTTTGGCTTTTTACGAAAAGATGTACAAAAAGTAGAGAAAAAAGAAAATCTTTGACTTTTTGGTATAGGTTGTTAGCTTTTTAATTTTTTTTAATAACTTTTTAGCTTTTTGGCTAAACCGACTAGTCCCCAAACGAGGCCTAATGAGAGTATTAACAATTCCATGGGGAGATTGTATTGAAATAAGTGAAAATATTATTTTGCTTTTTACTTTACAAAAACAACAAAGTCACATTCTATATAAATAAGAATTTTTAACTTCTTAAATTTAATTTCAACCAGCTAATCACTATCCTGGTATACAAACAAACACAATTTGTTTTATATTTTCAACATAATACCATCACACTCAATTATACTGCACTTAATTATAGTGCACAAACAAACATAATAGTCTCATCTTAGGGTGCGTTTGTTTGGACGGACTGGATAAGGGGGGATTATAATCTATCGGACTGTTAGTCCCGGGATACATTGTCCCGGGACTATTTGGTTGGATTGGACTTGTATCCTATGTTTGTTTAGTCATGGGATTAGATGTCTGGATTGGACTATTTTTAATAAATCCAATGTTTGGTTAGACGGACTGGATAAGGATAAATGCTCAAAAGACTATTTTACCCTTATAATCTATAATTTATAATTTAACAACACTAAAAAAATTTAATTTATAAGGCCACAATTTTTAATTTATTATTTTCAATTAAATTAAATTTATAATTTATATTATATATTTTTATTTAATATATAATTTTAAATAACGACAATAAAAAATAATTTTATTTAATATATAAATTAAATTTTCAACAACACTAAAAAAATTTAATTTATAAGGCCATAATTTATAATTTATTATTTTTAAATAAATTTAATTTATAATTTATATTTTTTATTTAATATATAATTTTAAATTAACAATACTAAAAAAATTTTATTTAATATGTAAATTTAATTTTTTAACAACACTAAAAAAATTTAATTTATAAGGCCATAATTTATAATTTATTATTTTTAATTAATTTTAATTTGTAATTTATAATTTATAATTTATAATTTATAATTTAAATTTTTTTTATTTAATATATAGTTTTAAATTAACAACACTAAAAAAATAATTTATAAATGTTCAAAAGACTATTTTACCATTTTCTAATTGTTTACTAAGTAATAGCATGGAGGATAAAATGGATATTTCACAAAATAATCTCATGGGATACCAATCCCATGGTTTCTATCCCACACCCCCCCCATGGGATAGGATAGTCCCATGTTTGTGGGACTAATAATCCGGGGGGACTATTAGTCCGGAGCAAAATTTTTCAAACAAACAATGGACTATTAGTCCGGTGGGATTAATAGTCTAATCCCACCCTCTTATCCCTCAAAACAAACATGCTCTTAACTTAATTCGGCAAAGAAAAATAGTCTTAGAGTTTCAAGTATAAGCCTAATTCTATTAGAATTGGCACCTAAACTATATGGGCAATTAGCACTTGCACTAGGATTTATTGTGATAATTTTTAGCGCATAATTTGCCGGCGGTTTAAGATAATCTTGCAGTGATATTCTTAAACCACCAATGCAAGATTATTGTATTAAAAATGATTGGAGAGTCCAACTAAATACTTCAAAATGTTGAGAGGTGAGGAAATGTTTCCAAGTCTTCTTTTTTTTTTTTTTTTTTTTTTTTTTTTTTTTTTTTTTTTTTTTTTTAAATTGCTTTACCGGCCCAAAAATCGAAAATAAATAAATAAAAGAAGAAACTAATCAATTTGGCAAATGCTTTCTTAATAGACAAAAGCCAAAAAAAATACCCCAACAAAACAAGTGGTTTTAGATTTTTTTTTGTTAGATTTTTTTTAAAATACTAATCTAATTTACTGAAAAATAATAACAATTAAAAAACACTCATTATTTTCATATAGTTTTATATTTTTTGAGGTCCAAAATAATTTTTTAAAAATTTTAAAATACTTTTGTAGTATTTATTTTTGTCAAATTAATTCTATTTTTACAGAAAATATTTAAAATTTTCATTTTAGAATTGAAACCAAACAATGGATCAATTTTTTGTCCTGTTCACGAAAATTGCAATAAAGCTTTTTACACTTTTGCCAATTACCTCAACTGTCCTTCATACCTTTACATTTTTGCTTCTTCTCATTCTGGGAATGGCAGTTTTGACATTTCTGCAAAAATTACTTGATAGGGACAAAATATGGATTATTTTTTGTTGTGAAAATTGGAGTAGTGCCACTTTTAAATTCTTGTCTTACAGGAATAGTTTTCCTTTTTTTTTTCTTTTTTTTCTTTTTTTTTGTTCAGTTGGTTGTCACACACAACTTTTCACTATTTCTTCAAATCAAAAAAGCTGGTTTAAATGAGCTTTTGCCAAACAATCTAGGTAAAGAATTAACGGGCTAGAACATAAGAAAATTAGTCAACAATGTCAAGTACCCAAAGAAAGTAGCTAAAAAGTGGAATATGTGAACTACAAACATTAGAAATGGACCAAACGATACTAAGGGCTAGTTTGGCAAGTTTTAAAAAAGTTAAAAAGTCACTATCCTATTTAAGTCACATCATCTTATTTAAGTCATATCACTTCTTTAACACATCACTTCAAATCCAACTCAAATCCAACCCATATTTCATAAAAAATAAAAAAGTATACTTATTTAGATCATCCCAAACAACCCCTAAATTATTTGTACTACACTTTACTTTTAAGATAAATTTTATAGTACATTTTTTAACTACATATCTTTTTTTCCATAATTTGCTAAAGTACTGCATGTACTAATTCCTATGGATATGAAACCTAAATTTGTGATTTTAGATTTGAGAATGGATTTGTTGAAAGAAAAGAAAAAAAGTAATTAAAATATGTACATTTTTTTCACAAATTCCTTTTCTTTTTATCTATAAATAATTCCTACACAAAGTTATAATCTAAGCATATATGAACAACAACAACATCATTATTGATACAAAGAAGTGTATGGAATGAACATATATAAATACAAGGAAAAACAAAAACAATATAAAATATTTAAAAATAATTCACTTAACTAGTGGCGATCTTGGAAATAATTTTGTAATTACACACAAGGTTGTTAAGATCGGGATCCTACATAGGATTATTTTGGGGGTCTGTCGGATCGAATCGTAGGATCGGATCAAGAATCGTAAGATCCTACCAAAATGATAAAAAAAGGCAATACTTTTTATATGGCTAAGTAATACTATCAAAATGTATATAGAATGATCCCCCAAAAAAAGAAATATAGCAATTCAAGTAGCATTCAAGCATTTTTTCTCAATAAAAGAAGTCAAAAATATTATAAAATAAATTTTTTCTCCAGCAACATTTTTCCTCTGCCTCCCTTTTCCTGAACCAAAGGTTGACATTATGTTATGATGCTACTATGCTAGTTGTGTGCTGCAAATTGTGAAAATTAAAAGAAATTTTTTTAGCAATGTTCAGGGAAAAAGAACCAAAGAAGAATAACAGCGACAACAAAGAAGAACCAAAAAAAATGAAGAAGAAAAAAGAAGTAAGAAAAATGAAAAAAAAAAAAAAAAAAAAAAAAAAAAGAAAAAAAGAAAAAAAGCCTCTGTTTAATTTAGTTTTAAAATCATGATTTAAGTGTAAAGTTGTGATTTAAGTGTGGAGTTGTAAGTTGAGTTTTGAAAAAATAAAATTTGTTTGGTTATGAATATTGAAATTTTTTGAAATTATTTTTTTAATATTTAAAAATATATATATAATTTTTTGAAATTTTTTAATTTTTAAATTTTAAAAAAAAAATTGAAATTTTTTTAATTAAAAATTATTTTTTAATTTTTTAATTTTTTGAATTTCTTTTATTTTTTTTAATGTTTAAGAAAATTTTATTTTATTTTTATTTTAAATATTTTATTTTATTTTTTTTAATATTTTAAACTTAAGTTCTGGTTTTCAGTCTCTCTCTTTGATAAGGACAACCCAATCATTTAAGCAAATATATATATATATATATAATACTCAGAAACAAACAATACAACTACAAAGATGAGAGAAGAGGAAGAAAAAAGAAGTCGGGAGAAGAAAAAATGGTGATTCGAACTACATACGAGGAAGATTCGAAGAATCGAACACATACAAGGAAGATTCAAAGAAGAGCAGTGAAGAAAATGAAAAGGAAGAGTAGCGAAGAAGAAGACCAGCAGCAATGAAGAAGAAGAAGACAGAAAAAAGCAAAAAAAAAAAAAAAAAACAGAGAAGGAAGATTTGAAGAAGATGCATACCTGATTACACAAAATTTAAAGCTTTGATGTCAAATTTCTCTTTCCTCTATTTCTCTTGCCCTAATCGCAGCTCAGAGGATCAATTTTTTTTCTTCTTTTATCCCGACAAAGGCTTGTTTGACTTGAAGTTATCAAAAAAAAAACCCTATTAATCAGGATCGCATGGAATCGCGATCCTGATACGATCCTGTCAATCCTTCAACGTTCCTGCAACGATCCTGTCATCGGCTCGATCCAGAATACGAGTCGGATCGAATGGTATATATTGGATCGCAGGATCGTCCGATCCTACGATCCGGATCCCGATCTTAACAACCTTGATTACACATGAATTCATTGAAATGGTCAAGATGATTTTACCAGTGTAATTTATTCATAGTATTAGGGTGGACTTAGACTACAACTTTGTGATTTCAATATGATCATAGTTGCTTTTGATTTATACTTTATCTTAAGTTTGTATTATATGAATAGGCAACCACATGATTCACCCACACCAGTTGAGATTTTGACTTCAATAATATATTTCATTATTTATATGTGTTATTGATATAGTAATGATTTTGACTTCAATAATATATTTCATTATTTATGTGTTATTGATATAGTAGTGATATTTCATCATAATAAACAAAATAAAATATATAAATATATATCAAGATATTATTCAGTGTGTTTAGTTTGAATTTTTTGGATTAAATTTTTTAAAAATTGAGTTTTTTGATTTTTGTGTTTTTTTGTTTTTGGTGAATATTTTTAAAATTTTAAATATTTTTTTTACTTTTTTAGATGCACCTTACTTAGATGTATTTAAAAAGTAAAAAATTTGTGAAAAAATATTTTAAAAAATTAATAAATACATAAAAATATAAAACAATATACTGAATTGTCATATTTTTGATATTTAGTAAATTTTTAAAAGATGTTTTTCATAATTTTTTTATTTTTTAGGTATATTTATGTTAGGTACGTCTAAAAAGTTTTTAAAAAAAATTTACTTAAAATATTAAAAAAAATTAATAAAAATAAAAAAAATATGAAAAATAAGTGTTTTTGAAAAAATAAAACCAAGTTATCTTCATAAAACTTAACAAATAGGCACTGAAATTGAGAGAGAGAGAAGTGGGTGTGTGGGCCACCATTTGATTCTCTCATCTAAACACACACCAAATGTAAAATAAGTTTTGATTATAGTATTTTTGTATTGCATGGTAGTGTCTTCATAAAATATGACTCAAATTGTTTAAGACTACATGTTTTGTCAATGAGAGAGATAATGAAGAAGAAGAAAATATAAGAAATTAAAAAATAAAAATAAAAATTAAGCAGCTCCTTTCAAGGAAATTGGTTTTCTTTAGTGTGAGAACAAAACATGATTTTTGCGATTAATTCAAAAAAGTGAATCGCATATCCAAAAAGTTTACTACCTCCAATTAAATTTGTGAATCCCAAGTTATTTTTGGCCAACCAGAATTTACCATTCATTTACACATTTGGATGAATTTTTACTCCCTTTGAAGTCGTACATTAATCCCTTGTATTCCAAACAACTTCTTCTTCATAAAATTGAGCAAAAGCAATGCCCCACTTTTAAAACTCTTAAATCATGAAAGTCGGTACTAATAAGTTTTGCTGTTCTCCTCTAATCTCTCTAATTTTTCATATATCATTTGAAGCATAATACAATATTTAAATTAAGAGTAAATTATGCAAATGGTTCATGTAGTTAACACGATATGACAATTTAGTTCATATTATTTCAATTTACTCAATTTTGTCCGTTAATTTAACGAATTATGTCATACTAGTCCAATAAATAACGGTTATTAGGTTTGGTAGACAGAAAGTCAAACGATATGTCAATTGGATCCTTGTAATTTACATAATTTGTCAATTTGATCCCTGTCAAAATTGAGCAAATTAAAACAGTAAGGACCAAATCAATATATCGTGTAAGCTATATGGACCGAATTGACACATCGTTTGAACACGTGACGATTTTCCGTCTACCAAACCTAATAGCTGTTATTTATTAGACTAATATGATACGATCCGTTAAATTAAGGAGTAAAATAGAGTAAATTGAAATAAGAGGGACTAAATTGACACATTGTATATATTACAGGTACCGTTTGCATAATTTATCCATAAAATAATGCAATGATAAGAAACATAATTAAGCATAGTCAAAAGAATAATTCTGATTAAAATTAAAAAAAAATTAAAAAGAATTAAAAAAACCTTTCACTATTAGTTGCACTTAATGGGTGTTTTTTATATTTTTTATGAAAAAAGTATGAGATTTAATACATTAAACACCGACAGTAAGTTATTTAATAAAGTATATCAAAGTATAAAATAGGTCCCAAAAAGGATAAAGAGAATATCTATGCAGAGAGTATACGAGTCTCCCATAGAGAAAAAGGTACCTCCACCGCAGGAAGGAGAAAAACTTCATAAACGAAGGAAATCTCTACACAAAGAAGCATTATTGCAACACAAAAAAGAAAAAAACAAAACAAAAAAAAACAAACAATTCCTACCAAACAAAGATTATCAATCACTTTCACAATCTATTCATCGTAGTAACCAGTAGCTGTGGCAAGATAATCCCCTCCTCTACATTACAAAATAAAATATTTTGGATCTGAGATGGTTGCCTAGAGTACGAAAGGGCGTTTAGTAGCATTGAATCTCGATCATAAATCAGATATGAGTTTAGATCTAAAAGCTTCCTTTGTGGCAAGCCGATAATAAAGACGAGAGAAACGGTAGTGGCCAGCAAAGTGATGAACAAGAAAGAAAACAAGAAAATATCGCGGAAGAAGAAATGAAGGGGAGAAGGGAGAGGAAGGTTAGAAACACCACCCTCTCCCCTCTAAAAAGCAAAAAAAAGAGAGTGCACTCACTTAGTAGATGTTAGGGATTAGCATTTTTAATGGTTGTTTTTATAAATGTTTCTTTTTTTAATGATTTTTTTCTAAAAATTTTAGAAAACCTTTATACTTTTGGGTTCTATTTAACTAAACGGACCAAAAAAATTTAAAATAAGTTATAAAAAAAACAACAATGCTATAGACCTCTAAAAGTAGAGCTCTAAAGGAGCTCTAATGAGTTGGCATGTCCAAAAAAAAAAAAATTTCAAGCCAAAACATCACATCAGGCTGGACCCCACACACTTCCATGTCATTAGTGCATGATTTAGAGCTCTTATTTTAGAGCTCTTAAGCATTTTTCTAAAAAAAAATAGCCTCCATGCTTCTTAACATCTCCTTGACGTGTAAAGATAACACACATTTGTGTTTCCATTTCTGCAATTGTACTTTGTTGTATAGTTTATCCTCTAACAATTTTATTGTTTGCCTCCTGAATTTATAAAATCAATAAAATAAATAAATTAAAAAAAAAAAGTACATAGCAATAAGTAAAATTAGAAAGTTACACATACATGTCAAATGAAAAAATAAAAAGAAAAATAGCCACACCCCTTTGAGGCATTTTTATCAAACATGTAAAGGCTAATTAAAATATACCCAAACTATAAATAGAAAAACAATTGTGTAAATATACATATTAATACATTTGCATTTATTTTCTTTTAAGATTCGTTCCATAAAAAATAAATAAGAAGAGAGGGGAGAGAGATTACCAGTAATGGTGCCTTAGGGTAAAAGTGAGGGTTTCGCTAGCTAAACAAATTTCTAAAAAAAATTGTTTGGAAAAGATCACAAAACCCCAACGTGATTTTATGGCACTTTAAGAAATTATTGTTTTAGAGACTAATATTTGGGGACCAAGTAAATTTGGTCTCTAAAAATAATTCTTTAGAGACAAATTTGAACTTATAGTAAGAGTGCAAAAATAGTTGTTGGTATTCTTACTTTTCTACTTGTCAAAATTTCCATATCCTTTTGAGACAAATTATGTCACGATCCGAACCCATCTCTAGAGGTTTCGATCATGACTGACAAATAATCATGAGATTACCTACGGCTTCAGATAGAATTTCAAAATATAGTTAAGTATACAGGGCCAGAAGCAGAAGCAAATAATAATATAATAAAAATTATCCAACAAGCTGTGCATATATGACATATCGAAAAACTCATAAGTTAATAACTCACATCCAAAATACATTCATACAAACATGGTTAAATATTCAAATATCATATATGGAGTACAAGTGTAATAACCCGACCCTCTCATTTGCCTTACTTTCCTCATTATATGTGTGAGGATGTGTTTGATATGAAATTTCATATTTTAATGTGTGAATTACATATTTATCAATTTGTATCTGTCGGATATGAGAACATTTGTTAAAATTACGGCATTTGGATCGAAAATTGAAGGACTTAGAAGCGTGATAACCGGAAATTGACTTTACAATTATGATTATCAAAATTTTTAAGACATAATATGAAGTTTTGTAAACATTTCCGTAGATCAACCTACACAATACATAAACATATACACACATTGTACCTCATAGCTTACTTGAATCATTTCTTTCTTAATCAATTACTTTAAGTCCAATTCTAACTTATTAAGTCATTTTGGAGGCTTAACTCATGCCTAAGAATGCTCGAAAAGAAATGAGAATGCAAATATGAACAAAATGCAACTTTCTAAAATATGCTGAAATAGGGTAGTTCACTCGAATGCACAATTGGTCGCTCGAACGGACTATACGGTCTACAAAAATAGTAGATGCTCGAAATCTAAGCTCAATGGTTGCTCGAGCCAAGTGTATAAACTGAGGCACTCAAGCAGACTCTTGGTTGCTTGAGCGGTCTGCAAAACTCTGCAAAATTTCTGGATGCTCGTAATGTACGCTCAAGCGGTAACTTCATTGTTGGACTGATGTGGTCAAATTCTAGGTTTTCAAAACATGAAGAAAATACTCCAAACTCAATTTCAAAAGCCAAACTCTTGCATGACATGCTCTAAACCATAAAAACACTTGTAAAAACATAAAGGGCAAATTACAAACACCCCCCTCGAGGTTTGGTGAAAATACAGATTCCCCCCTGAGGTTTGAGAAATTACATCCCGCCCCCTGAGGTTTATATTTCCATAACAAATTGCCCCCTGAGGTTTTTATTTTCATACAGATTCCCCCCTAATTTCTCCTAATTTGTTACGAAAATTTGACTCTCAGGGGGCAATTTGTAATTTCTCAAACCTCAGGGGGAATCTGTATTTTTATCAAACCTCAGGGGGGTGTTTGTAATTTGCCCAAACATAAACATATGACCAATTTCAAACCCATAGCTCAAAATTTCATGAATTCTTCAAAATGAAACTCAAATCTCCATGCATTCCACAATGCTCAAAACATGAAATTGAACTTAAAAACTCTATGATTTATAGATGCATGTATGATACAACTCCCATATTCAACATAGATAACAAAAATTATGTTCAAACTGATAAAAATTTACATATTGATGCATGCATGCATGTATGTCTAACTTCAAATTCATCATCCTTAAGCTCAATTCTTGTGATTAATCTTAATTCCTTCATGAATTCATTTACTAGGTGAGATATCTACATGAATTAAGGTTGAATTTCATACCTAGAGCCTTGAATTTGTTGATTACTTGCAAAATCTGAGTCTTATTCTTCAAATTCTTCAATTCTCTAGCTTTTCTCTCTTCAAAATTGAACTTTCTCTCTCTCTATAACTTTTCCAGCACAAATGATGCAAAGTGAATCATTCTTCTTCTTAGGGCTCATATGTGTGTGTGTGTGTGTGTGTTGATTGGCTTAGAATTCTAATTAAGGATTAAGCTAATTAATTAGGACTTAAGTTTAATCAAGCAAAAATTAATTTACTAAACTGAATCAAATTTTAATCAATCTTCCCAAAAGGCTCTAAAAATTATGATAACCTAATTAAACTCACCAATTCCGATTTCTAAAGTCATTAATATTTTCAATTGCAAATTCAGAACAGAAATCATAATGGATAATTCACAAATCAGACAGATACACACAAATTAATCACAAAACACATAATCACAATTCAAAATTAAATGAATATAATTTTTTTTTTTTTTTTGTCATAAAAAAGGAAGCTCTGTGGTGTCATCACTGCCTTCGTAGGCCCAGGCCCCGGGGTAACCGGTTGACAGCCTGGCTTGATCCAACCCATAGGAAGGGACCTACCACCGAGGCACCAATGGAGCTCAACTATACGCCACAGGTCGCCGATGATTCGAACCGGAGTACAGAGGGGGGGTTCTTAAAGAGAACACTTCCACCTCTCCCCAGGATTCAACCCTGGGTCATGCCTGTGGAGACGAGTTGGTTTCTCCACCAGGCCACCACCCTCGGTGGTAAATGAATATAAGTTTGTTATGTGGTGGGGTTGTCACAAATTAATTTAGATGTAAATACACAATTAATACTTTTAGAGATCAAATATTTTTATCATTACCAGTTAAAAACATTTAGGGACCAAATATTTTTATCCTTTCACAAATAAAAAGTCAGGGCAATAAAATTATAAAACACAACACCGACATTCAAAAAGTCTATCTCTCTCTCTCTCTCGCGCGTAAGCCCTAACAGAACACAAACCAACGCATTTTCGGAATCACTCTCTCGTTTAATCGATCTTTGAATAGATCTTCAAATTCACTCCAATGGACATATCAGATCTTCAGCTGCAATCGATCCCATTTTCATGATCTATCTATCTTTGTATAAGACTCCTCTTGCCCTAACTTGTCATCATCAATCTCCTTCATTCCGAAGGTAAATCAATAATTTTTAGAGATCTTCATCTTCACGCAACGTGGTGTGTGTGTTTGTATATGTGTGTGACACTTCAATCCACAAACCACTTTGGGGTTATGTGTTTGTGTGTGTGGCATTTTATCAAATGTGGTTTGTGAATTGAAATGCCACACGCGCACGCACACACACACATATATGTATATATACATAGATTCTGAGATTTTCTACAATTTATTCTGCATCTTCTTCAATTTTTTTTGCAAATATATACAAGTTTAAGGAAATCAATTTGGTTTCTAATAGAGATCGTAGCAATTTGGATTCAATAACAATTTGGGTTTTCAATCTCTCTCTCTCTCTCTCTCTCTCTCTCTGCACTTATACATACATATATACATGTATTTATGAGTCACCCCTTGGGGCCACTGGAGGTTTGCCTGATCATTAACTTCAGGACTCTCAGGATTAGTCCTGGCTTCCCTTAAAATCAGCGGGTTGGGGATACCTAAGTTATCCAAAAAAAAATAGTGATTAGTTTAAGTTTTTGTCCGATTGAACATATTTTATATGTTTAATTTGTTATTGTTTGTAAAATTTTGAAATTGTGTTCAGTTCTCTAATGCTTTTTTCACTAATTTTGGATTTGTTTGTTATTACTTTTTCACGAATTTTTATCTAATGGCTATTTGATACTTGTCCAACATGTAAAAAAATAAACAAAGGCCAAAAGGATTGTGTTTTGCTGCATAGAAATGGTGTACAATTCTTATTTTAAAAATATAATCATCTCTGCGGAAACTATAATTTGTCCATCTATATGGCTTCTCTCAAGCACTTTGTTATGCTTACAATGATAGGTTTGCAGTTCTTTTCCATGTTATTAAATCCACAAGAAAAGAATGATGAACTAGATTATTGTTCCACACATTCTGTTCTTGTCAGAAATGAGTTCATTTAGATTTTTAATGAATAATAACCTAAATTTATTAGATGTAGTTTAACCCCATTGGTGATTGCCTTTCTCCACTTAAAATGGAACACTTCTGCAAAGAAATGCTTATTAGGTCTACATTCATAGAGTTCTTCTACCTAGGAAGGTTATTAAACCAAACCATGTCAATGAAATGTCGACTACTTTGTGTTTTTGTTGGGAATTGAAAGACTAGCTCCAAGACAATGATTATGAAGAATCTTATGTTTTGTAGGAGAATTTGCCTCATGCAAGACAATCCTTTTTGAAGTGAACAAATTTTGTGAGAAAAACTTGCAAATCTAAATGCAACCCCTTAATTTTGACAACTAAGAAATATGTAATAAATTTGGAAATTTTAAGGAATATATATACTCAAGTCACATACTATGCAGGTTGTGTAAATCACTATAAATCTTCCAATTCTGGAAAAGAAATTATGAAACTAAGAACTTATTTTTATAAACTCAAGTTGGCTCCATTTTTTGCTGCAAACTAAGAGCTCTTTTTAGAGAATCTGCAACTTGGAGATTTTGTGCCTTAATCCAAGCTGGTGTAAATATCTATAGTGTACACAAATTTGTCTGATAATTAGATTCCCTTAAATGATGCAAAAGTAGCTTAAAAACACTTATAAAAAGTGTATAATTGTGAACCGATAAGCATTCCTTGGTATGAATTATTAGTGACGAAATGTTTAGTCTTGTAAAATCAACATGTTGTGACAATATGAAATTGGTCGCTAATTGTCAATTTCAACGACACTTTCGAAAATTCCTTGCTAAAAGACAGTATTGACTTTTCTAAACACACTTTTAGTGACATATCTGATGATGAATTTTGTTGTCACAAAAAAATATTTAAAGACCAAAATAATGATTTTATGGACCAAAAACAATTTGTCGTGAAAAGTCGTATATATTATAGTGTCATCAAAAGATGACACTATCTTTTTGATGTACCTAAAAATAAAAATAAAATAAAATAAAAAGATGATATTAGATTAATGTCACTGAACCACATGTCATTAGATGATATTTTCAAGACATCTTTTAAAAACATGACATCAAATTAATGTCATTAAATCTTTTTTTTTTTTTTTAGTGAATAGTGAAACATCATGACAGCGGTATCAACCTGTATTTAACTGAAGTTCAAAATGCTACTCTACTCGCTTGACTGAGAAATGAATTTGGCTGCAGCTCTAAATCCTAACTCACAAAAATTGCATTAAAAAAAATCCTATTCGTTTGACTGAGAAATCTAAGGAAAAAGTCTTTGATTGTTTTATATTTGGGAATCCAAAATAATTGACTAATTAATTTGACTACGTAATTATGTTTAATATTAAGAACTACGTTTAATATAAGAACATTTGGGTTAAGGGTTGTTGTTGTGCCTTACAGCACAACGGTCTTGTTGTAAGAGTTTGTAAAGATATTTATTAATGATGTGTTTGGTTGGAGAATTTGAAAAGGGATTTGAAAAGAAAAATAGAAAAGGTAAGTGAAATGTGAATAAAATATGTTTATATTTCACCTAGTTTCATCTACCTTTTCCCTTTCCCTTTTCAAATCTTCCCAAATCCCCCAACCAAACACAGCATAAGTGTATTTTGATAATTTGAATTGTTTATATTGTAAAATTTGTTAAGTATATTATCCATTTAAAAAATAAAATTAATCATACATCTGTAACCCCATAATTAAGTCCTAATTGTTTTTAAAAAATTATTAAAATCATGATAATCGTTTATTTTTTGAAAAACAAATGTGCTATTATTATAAGGTTACAAATGTCTAAATTACTTGATTTTTTATATCAATGATCTACTCGACAAATCTTATAATATGACAGTTTAAATTATCAAAAAAGACTTTGAACAGACTTTTAATAAGTCTCACAATAGCTTATTGTGCCATATGGCTCAACAAAACTCCAATTCCATTTGGGAATAGTAAAGTGTGGAAAACAATTGGAAACTTCCCCCTTTTAAAATAGTGGCAGAGATAGAGATAGACACGTAGAGATAGAAATGATTCACAAGTTTGTATTTACGTATTGTTTGACTATCTTTTTTTAATCACCTTTTAGTTAATAAAGCCTAAAACTACTATGATTTCTTTATGTTGTGTTTGGTTGAGAGATTTGATGAGAGAATTAGAAAAGGAAATAGAAAAGGAAGGTAAAATGTGAAAAAAAATATACCTACATTTTACATAGTTTCACACACCTTTTCCCTTTCCCTTTCCATTTCCAAATTCCTCCCCAAATTCCTCCAACCAAATACAGCATTAGAGGGAAATATATATTTAAAAAAAGTGTCATTAACACGAAAATAATCATAATGTCAAAAATATAACCAATTTACTCATTAAATTGTGCAACTAAGGTCATCTTTGGGAATAGTTTTTTTTTTTTTTTTGGCTAAAATTAAAAGTCAATAAAAATAAAAATGTTAAAATAGGCAATAAAATAAAATATTTCATCTTACATATTAATCAATCACTTTTTCTCTCATAATCATCTATTCAATTGTAAAAATAAAAAATAAAAAAATAATCACAAATTATTCCAAACATAATTTTTTTTGATTTCATAAGCCTAAAAGCCAATTAAAATAGCCAAATTCTTAAACGATGCCTAAGCCTTGTACTTCTATCTCTTTGTAATTATTTTGAATTTATACCATTTTTTTGCAATTATCCCATTTCTTTAACTGGCAATTGTGAAAAAAAATACATTTTAACAAAATTTATCTATATTTAACAACGGTAAAAAAAATTACATTAATTTTTGAATTTTTAAAAATTTTGTATTAAAAAAAATGGAAAAGACATATAACTTAGCTCTCGTTTGGCAAGTAGGTTTTTTTTTACTTTTTGGCTAAATTAATTACAAAAAGACAAAATAAACTAAAAAGTCAATAAACAAAATATCACATCTAAAATATAATCATTTTAATTTTTCTCTCACAAAAGTAAAAAAAAAAAACCTAAAAAGGCCAACACAAACCAATTTTTTAGCCACAAGTGAAAATAGTAAAAAAAAATCAAAAAGCTAACCTACTTTCCAAACAGAGCCTTAGGGCGAATTATACTAACTGTCCTATACTTTGGAACTTATATCACTTTGATTCCTGACTTTTTAATTGTGATATATTTAATCCTGAATATTGAATCTTGTTCCAAATAAGGACAATTAAAGATGTTTCTTTTGCAAATGTTCCATTTTAAGGGTAAAGTCGTTATATAACTTATTTTGTGTTGATAAACTTATATGTTGTATGAAATATAATATTTTTTTTTTAATGAATAATGCTAGAACTTTCGTAGTAAAAAAAATAAAAATAAAAATAAAAATAAAATAAAATAAAATTGGTGTGGTTTTCAATTTTTTTTCTAAGAAACTAAAAATTAAATTGGAGAAAAAAAATTAAAAACAGATCATTTTTATATAATTTTATCTTTTGGGATGGTGGAAATAATTTCATAAAATCAAAAAAATTCGAAATTAAAAACATTTCATATATTAAACATATTAATTACACATGAAAAACTTAATAACCATTTATTACATGATAACTATCCAAAAATATTTGTTAACAATAAATACAACCATCTATGACATGATAACCATCCAAAAATATCAACAAAAATAGCCACTCATTATATAATCATCATCCAAACACATGCTAAAAATCAATTTGATAAAAAAAATAATAAAAATGTAAAAGATTTATTTTTAAAAATTCAAAAAAATTGATATTTATTTTTGTTAAACTAGTTTATATTTTTCTAAATTGACGACTTTGCATTGCCCTTAAAATAGAGTAACAGTATCTTCAATTGTTTTTATTTGGAATGAGATTCAAAATTTAAGGTCAAATATATCACAATTAAAAGGTTAGGAATCAAAGGTTTGTGTTTGAGAGATGTGTTTTAGAGATAAAAAGTACGAAAACATGTTTTGTTTGGTTTTTTTGAAAAGATGTTTTGAAAAATGATTTTGAGAGAGAGTTTTGGAAAAAGTGATTGATTTGATATATGTGAGAGAGAGATTTGTTTGGAAAACTTGTTTGGTTTACAAGTTTTGGGAAATTTTTTTGGAAAAATTTGTTTGGTTTGATTACTTTTGAAAACTTATTTGTAGAGAAAATTTCCCAAATTTTTTTTCAGAAAATCAAACCAAACGAACCCACAGTGTCTTCCGCACATGGGCCAAACTATAAGGTGGTAAAGTGAAATTTGCCCTTGTTCAAATAACTAACTATTTATTCAAATGTTCCACTATATATCCAGGTAAAGCTGGGCATAGAGTTATTCGATTCATGAAAACTGCCCAACCCAAACCACCTGCACCTATTTGGGTGGTTTCACAAAATCGTTAAGGTCAGATGCTGGTTAAGATTTTTCCATTTTGTGAGTTGTAGGCTGGTCGTGAGTTTTACTCGTACCCGCACCCGCACTAACCCACTCGTATCTTTATAAGGACTGTCAAATTTTCATATAAGTTTTGTAGAAGGAAAAGATAAAGTTGGTGGCAAATTTTTTCTATCTCAGAATCCTTCTCAGCATTTGAATTCTCTGTTGTCTCCAGACAAAGTTCCAAGGTTTGTTTCACAAATTATTTTATTTGTTTTCTAGACCACAAAACGGGGGTACAAAACCCTTCTTTCTTTCTTTTTTTTCTTTTTCTCTTGAAGAAAATTCTTAGAAAGAGCACTAAGATTTTCTATGAAGATTGAAAATTAAATAAATAATATAATTTTCATTTTCTATGGAGTTTGCAAGTTTGCAAATGTTTTTATTTTATTTTATTTAATGGGTTTGGATGAAATTTGACAACAATTTATTTTGGTTCCCAACCTGTTATTATTATTAAATTTTAGTTTTTGGATGAATGTAAAAATTAATGAAGAATTACTTTTAGAAAAATTTAGAATTTTGAATGATTTTACTTTAATTGTGTTGTTGGATACTAGATAATGAATGAATTTTTAAGGAAAAAAGTCCAATCCACGAACCCTATCCACACAAATTACAACTGGCACTGCAGGCAGTTGCGATTTTAATTTTCTCCAAACCACAGACATGCAGGTCAGGTCTAAACTACAAACCGAACTATTAAAAACCAATCCGCAAGCACCCAGATGTCATCTATCTATCTATTTGCTTATTTATTCAATATCACTTGCCTATTCAACTCACTGCCACCTGCCTATAACTTTTCGGTGACTTATCTCACAAATCACTTTAACAATTGTAAATTTCTAAACTAACTGCTTAAGAAAATCATTTTGCTAAAATTCAAGATTGATCGCTGGGTAACTGTGAGTTTTGCTAGTTAGGTAGTTTCAGATTTAATAGGGGTCATTCAGAACTGATCCCCAACCTTAGAAAAACTCTTCGAATTAATATTTTGTCACCGAACAATTAAATTGTTCTATGGACTTATCATCTACCCGCACTGCATCAATTGAATTATGAAAATCCACAATAATAATAATAGTGATAATTGATTCGTCTGTTTGAAGAAAATCCAAGAATTGGGGCCACTGCTGTGCGTTTAGCACAGTAGTAACTGTTGAGTCTCAATTTGTGGTGCATTATGGGCTTAATTTTATTATCGGAACCGTCATTTTGTAAGATTTGTTGACTACTTCATGTCTACCAAAAATAATATTAATCAGATATCAATAACTATATGATTGATAACCAAAAATATAAACAATAAGTTTTTCTTTTGAGAAATAACATAAAAAATATGCAATTCGATTATATAGTTATTGATATCCGATTAATATGATTTTTGATAAGCATGAAGTACTCAACAAACCCTACAAAATGATCAGTTCAGATCATAAAAATAGGCTAATAATACACCTTAAATTGAGGCACAACAGTCACTGCTGTGCCTTTAGCACAGGAGTGACTCCATTTCCGAAAATCCCAGTTCACAAGCTTTAATCGATGAGCATCAAATCAAAAATTGATAAACGAGGGTCACACACACATGATTAGATTGTGCAAATAGGATTAATGGTAAGAAGATAAAAATCAATCACAGAAGTGACACAAATCATGAATAAAGAAAAGGAAACCCAGATCAAAAACCCAGAATGGGAGGACAGAGCTCAAACAAATCCCTGTAGCTGAGGAACGAGAGAGAACCACCTGAAACCACAGCTCCATTTCTCAGGCAATGAAGGAGATTTAGGAAGCCAATGCCAAGTCCTCCTTGAAATCTTGTAATACAAGATCTCAGGCCAACTATAGCAGCATACACAAATCAAACCCTGATGCCAAAAGCAATAAACATGCTCGTAATTGTGGTAACAAACTGACATGAATTTCCTACAAATCATCTCTGGAACACTCCCAATCTCAATCCAATTCTCTGCTCCTCCATCTTCGGATCTACTACTCAATTCCCACAATTTCATGTTCCTCGAAATCCCATTTTGCCCAATTCCTCCAATCAAGTAGAGCTTTTCGTCCCCATCGCTCGCCAACCGAACAAACATAAGCTCACTCGGTAACTCAATAATCGGCCTCTTCCAATTCCCAGTTTCCAGATCGAAACACAGAATTGAAAAAGGCTCTGGGGTTGTCAAATACAAGTACCCATTATAGGACACACCTTCTTGATGATAATCATCACCCAGAATCGGATCAATTCCATCGAATTGTTTCCAGAGATCAAGCCCAGAGTCATAGACAAAAGCATGGTTTGAGGACCCATAAGAAGAACAAAGCATGAAGAGTTTGTACCCACTTGATGTGGAAACCAGAGTGACGAGCTCAAAGGCAAATGGGTGAGTAGGGAATTTGATAATTCTTGAAGATCTTGCAAAGAGGTTGAAGACAACGAAAGAAGACGAGTTTGGGAGAGAGAAACAGAGGAGGCCATGGGAGATGGAGAGGAGGATTGGCTGTGCAGTAGAAGAGGAATAGGAGGAAGGTGAGCAGGATAGCAGGGGAGAGAGGGAGAGAGAAGTTGCGCCAGGTGTTGAGGATAGTGTCGTAGAGAATAATGGTGATGGAAGTTTGGGTGTGAAAGGAAGAGAAAAGAAGAGAAAGGTGTAGAAGAGGAAAAGGAAGAAGAGTGTTTGGAGATGAAGAGAGGAGAGAAGATGAGAGAATTGAAGTGTTTAGAGGTTGATCTGAGGCTCAAGAAAGTCTTCAATGGTAGGCAAGATAGTATGTGTTCGAGGAGGTTCTCCGGCAACTGGCTCCATATTCCGGGATCCATTTCCGGAGAATGTGAACAAGTCTTGTTTTTGTGTACTTCCACAACCGCCGCCATCACCAAAGAAAGTCTCTAAATCTAAGCCAAGTCTTTGATCCAACGTGTGGGGTTTTAACGTGGAAATTTTGCTTACCAACACACCCATGGATTAAAATAAGGTCATAGATACAACTGTGCTTTGCTCATGATTACACAATGCTTTGTCTATGAAGTAAAAAGGGAAATTATATGGTATTTTGAAAATTTGGTAAAAAGTTGATTTTTTAATTTTTTTAGTCTATTTTGTCTTTTTGTGAGTAAAATATGTGAGAGACGATGTGACTCAAAATGAGTAAAAAAGCTAAAAGTTGACTTTTTACTTGCTTCCCAAAAGACTCTTATATCTTAGAGATATCTCATTCATCATCCTTAAAAACTAAGGCCTCGTTTGGGAACAGGCTAATTTAGTAACTTTTTGGATAATTGGCTAAAAAAGTAGGTAAAAAAAACTTGTATGTTTGGGATGATTTTTTGGCTAATTCTGAAGTTAAGTTTGCAAAAGTAGAAAAGAGAATCTTTGACTTTTTGGTATGGGTTGTTGGCTTTTTGGCTAAAAAGGTAACTTTTTGGCTAATTGGCTAATTTAGCCACTCTCCAAACGGGGCCTTAATAGGATGATCATGGATTTATCCAATCTGCCTTATTCATCCAACCCGATTTAATTCGATTGATTTTGGGCGGTTATATCTTTCGGCGAATAGATGTAAATGAAATATTTCAAAATTTGCAGATACCATTAGGATCAACTATCAACTACACCAGTATGAACTCAATCCACTCTTAGAGGAAGTTCAAAAAAATAAAATAAAATAAAGGAACTCACTAAGAATATAACAATATAGAATAGAAATAATAAAATATATATTTTTGTAAAAATAAAAAGTAATACGCTAAAACTATACATACATGGTGACATGGCCTATTATAGACAAATAATATACATTTTTTTTTTATATTACTAGTTAGTGGAGATTATAAAAGTAATTAATTATAATTTGAAAAAATATCTAAAATTTTTAGAGTCCAAACTGTCAAACCAATCATATCCATCCGCCAACCGCACAACCTGCTCAATTCGCATCCACCAAACCGGTGGACGGATGGGGATTGATTTTTTCTAATATGTCTAATTTTAGATGAATGGCAGATAGGATGCCATCCGACCCAATCCGATCCATGATCACCCCTAATTCTTAATGATGTGTCTGACAAGTGTTAAATTTTAATTTTTTAAATATTTTATCATGTAGAGTCTAACCTCAATGTCACATTATTGGGGGTGGTTTAGCTGAGGTAAATTAGGGGATGAGCATTGTCTTGGTTCGGACGTTTGTAATTTTAAGTTATCATATATTAGTAGTGTTAGTTATGATTTGATATACATTGTATTATTAGTTATGATTCATTATGATGATATTATTTGATTATGATCCAAAATATTTTTAGTTATATCTTATATTGTTTTTGGTTATGAATTTTTTTTATTTTATTATTATGACTTTAAAAAGATTTAATTATGACATTTGTAGCCCACAAATCTAAGTAAAAATATGGGCAAATTATATTTTTGACTCAAGTAAGTCAAATTTTACTTTTGGTTCTATTGTTTTAATTTGAACATTTTGATTCCTAAACTTTCGGTCTAATTTTATTTTAGTCCTTTTGTTCAAGTTGAAGGCTAAAATTAATAATTTTAGAATAGTCGTTAATCTGATGAGATGTAGATAGAAAAAATTAACAAAAATTTGAACAGAATGATAAAATTGAAACTAGACTTAAAATAGAAAGATCAAATTGTTCAAATTAAAATAATAAGGATCAAAGTAAAATTTGAATTAAATTATAAGGGTGAAAATTATAACCTACCCTAAAAATATTTATAAAGTGTTTGAAATCTAAAATGTGTATGGCAAATTTGTTTCAATTGCAATTCACACCACGCATAAGGAAATTTGAGAAACATTAGAGAGTCACAATTTATTCACAATGATATGGTAACGGATTGAACCTTACACAATTAAATTTGTGACAAATTAAAATTTTACACACAACTTGTCATGTCATAATGAGTAAAATTATATTAATTAAATTGTGAATCTCAATCTTTCTTCAAGAAGATTATATTGTACAATTAAATTTTGGACAGTTTCAAATATTTATTTTTTATATATTATATCTGTACTATATATTATAGCAAAGGGATTTTTTGTGAGGAGTTTTATGGGAGTTTCAAAACTTTCAACTAAATTTTTAAAATTTTGAATTAAAAAATAATTTTAAAAAATGTTATTGGCCACACATTAATGTGATAATTATAAAATACTAATTATTCTATGATATATGCTTTTCAAAAAGGAAAGTTAAAACTCTTACAAAAATTTAAAATAATAGATTAAAATTAATTCTCCTTTCTCTTTTTCCCTCAATCTACTCTCTCTTTACGCAGTCTTAACTATTACACAACTAAACTTGTTTTCACACCATATAAAACTTATTTATCGCTCAAAATATTATTTCATATAATGGATCACTGTAACATTTTTAAATTCTTTTGAGAGAGATATTCAAGGTTAGTTAATGTTTGTTATTTTCTATTAATTATGTCCCAATTTTTTCTTCAGAATTCATGGCTAACTGTAGTATAGTCAAGGAGGTGATGGCTGTAGGGTGGAAAGGAAGGGCAGCATCAACGAATTTAAAGTGTCGATCCACTCCAAAATCATTTATCATTTGATAAATTTCTATTAGTAAGGTATGTTCTCTACTACAATATTTTCTGTTGGATATTGAAAAATGTTAATGTTTTGGATTTTTCTAAATTTTTTTAGAGAAATATGATGGAGTGTTTGTGATGATTCAGAATGTAAAGAAGATACTTTTGTGTTTACATTTAAAAAATAAAAATAAATTGTGTGTTTATATATTTTTTTATAACAATAAGTATTTTAATTGTTTTCACTATAACATTCTGGTATTTTCTTTTTCTTTTTTTTTTCTTTTTGGAGGTTATAACCTTGTTCATAGTTATTTTCAAATGCCTTAAATTTGTATACTAACAGCAAGTTATACATGAGGGGGAGAAAGTCCTCTAGCAAATTTTAAAAATCAATCAAGATTAATTTAAGTGTAGCAAAATTGTGCAAAATAGTAAGCTAATTAAAGTAATTTTTTTATATTTAGGTTAGGTTTACGATTGTAATAACCCTTACAATGATTACCAATTAATTGCGATTCTTTGCTAAAGAAAATGATTATAATTGATAATTGAATTGATTGAAATCTTGGTAGTGATTGGTATGTCTGCTTAAATGCATCCTATCTGTTGATCGTTTGATTATCTATTCATGTCTTTGTGTTTAAACTGTAAGTTGAAGGCCTTATCGGCGGCCGAATCTGAAATCAGTTGATGTTTTAGGATCATTATAATTTATGTGATTTTATGACATAACTATCTAAAATGTGATTTAGTGTGATTAAATTAGATTAAATAATGGTAAATTACAAGAATTTAGTTTAATTACAACCTTGTCATTGTGAGTGGGCCACTATGTGAACCTTTTTAAAGCTTTAGTTCATTACAACAAACATTTCCTCAACCATTTTCATTGTTCTTGCCGATTTTAGAGAGAGAGAAACATAGAAGATTGGTCTTCATCTTGTACCTAGCTTGCAATTAGAAGATTGAAAGGAGTTCTTACTTGTTTGAGCCTCTACACTTAAACTACTAGACCTAAGGTAGATCATTGACCTTCTTTATTGTGTGTTTAAGTTAATTCTTGCATGATTCATGTCAAATTGTAGAGCTAAGGCATGATTTAGTTCTAGCATGTTAAATTAAAGCTTAATTGTTGCATGCATGTGTGCATTGAAAAGTTTTGGGTTGATTTCATGGCAAATGTTGCATGCATGTTCATGTTAATGTTTATGACCATGATTTCATCTTGTTTTTGAAAGAATTGAGCTCATTAGAGCATGTATTGAAGCTTTGAATTGAGTTTGACTCATGAATGTCATGTTTGAAATCATGTTCATGAAAATTGGGTTGAAATTGGATTTAATTGAAACACCCTTGGGTTTTGATTTATCAAATTGATCTTTGAATCATGTTATTCTATGTGTTTACAAAGGTTTTCCAGAAATTTGGCCCAAGAGGATCGAATTTAGTGCATTTAAACTTGGGTTTTAGCTTGAAGATGCAATTTGGGTTTTCCAGATTTTGCACTCCTGCTCGAGCGGGGAAGGTAGCGCTCGAGTGGGGAATTCGAGCATCCAGTACTTTGCACTGTTTTACAGTCCGCTCGAGCGGGGTAATTGGCGCTTGAGCGAGGCCTTGTGTTTTGCGCTCGAGCGGCTATCGAGCGCCGAATCGAGCGTGATTTTTGAGCATCCAGCACTTTTAACTGTTTACATGTCCACTCGAGCGTGGGAAGTGACGCTCGAGCGGGAACCATTGTCTGCATGTCCGCTCGAGCGGGGAAACCTACGCTCGAGCGGGACGCTGTTTTTCTGAAAATCCTGGAAATGTTTTCTGAATACATCTTTGTATCCTCATCACATCTTAAGCATTCTTAGGCCTAGTTTAAGACATCTTAATGAGGATATAAATGTAGAACGCACCGAGGCAACTAGAGAATAAGTTATTATCTTTTCCAACTGTATAGCTTAGTGTGTGTTCAATCTGTAAACTGTGTAGAGTTGGCTTCCGAGGAGACGCTCTAGTTTACTGTAGCCTAGAACTCTGTGAGTAATAATTGTGTAAAGATATGTTCAAAATGATTATCTTTTGAATACTGAACTGTACTGTTTTCTGAACTGCTACTGTTAACCGAATGAATATATGTCCTATATTCTGAACTATATTGTAGCATCCTTAGCAACTCTTATTCTTGGTATTCTTTATTCAGAGATCTCTGTCGGTTTCCTTTGTTGGAACCACTACTGTTTACTGATTGATGGCCATCATTTACTGTTCGGTATTTTAAGACCTATTGTTACTGTTATGCTAATGGGTGTACCACATATGACTGTTTACTATACTGAATAACTAATATACTGATTTAATGAACTGTTTTCATTACTGTAAGGACATTCATTCTAAACCCCTTTACGCATTATGTTATTTACTGGGCTTTAGCTCACTGCTCATATATATATGTAGGTGTACAGGCACCAGATCAATGCTAGAAGCGTCGGGATAAACTCCAGTTTTGTCAAGTCAACCACTGTGCCTCACTGTGAGATTCCAAGCCTGTTCAAGCTATGGCTTAAGGGTGTTTTTATCTCCCATGTCTGTCTCTGTGTATGTTATGTAATAACTGTATATTTATTCTTGTATTGTTAAATAGGGATTAAGTCCACATTACGAAGGATTGTATATATGTACATCTTGTTTTGTCTCATTTGCATATATGTATAAAAATCTTTTGAATCTGATATCACTGACTCATTGGACATTGTTTAATTCTTGTATATCGGCTTTCGCCATGCCCACAGACTACTGTTTTCTTGTATTCTTTGTTAGCGGGCCTTGATAATCTCGGATTCTTGGCGATTCTGATGCTAAACCCTCGAGGACAAGTTTGGTCGTGACACATAGTTTGCAAACATTTTTTTAAAAAAATAATTTTGCATGTCATAGCCTATATTCGGTATGATTTATTCAATTATATATATTTTTTAAGAATTTGTGTCAAAGTGTTTGGTATAACATGTATTTTATAAGGTATAATTATTTTAAATAAATTAAAAATTAAGAGATGAATGTTTTTATTTTTTTACTTTTTGAGATTTTTTTTTAATTTTATATTGTTAAATGTTCCACATATCATTATATCTTACAATGATTGTCCAAAATTAGATTTATATAAACTTAAGTTTAAATTTTAAACTCTCGAAAAGTGCTATTTTAGATATGATAATTGTTATTATAATTTTTTTTCCCCTTAAAATGTATTGTCATAATTGAAATATAATATTATTTGAAAATAATTTCTTTTTGTATTATTTGTAAATAATGCTTAATTTGAAAAAGGAAACCCTACATCAAATAAATCTTTCCATATTAATCTTTCTAGAATTTAAAATACAATTTTAAAAATCTTTTCATATTAGTCTTTGGAAGCAATATAATTAAAGAAAATTTGTAGGTATTATTAATGGATTGATTGGCTTTTGTAGATGTAGGGTTTCCTTTTCCAAATTAAGAATTATTTGTAAATAATACAAAAATAATTATTTTCAAATGATATTGCATTACAATTATAATAACATACATAATGAGTTAATTACCTAAAAGTTCTATTTACAAATGTCATGACAGCTTAGGTCTTATCTAAGATTTTTTAAACCAATAAATCCTATTTAGTAAAACTAAAAATATTATTAATTTTTTTCAATTTTTAAAAATAATAACATTATTAATTTTGCATGGTAATGGTCAAGATAATTGTTTCACTAACTGATAAAAAAAATAGAGTATAAGATATTAAACGTTTTTGCTCTTCTACTTATTGGTTTGATTCAACAATCCAATAAAACTGAGAACATTTCAGTTTTTTCATTTTTCATTTTTTTTTGAATTTTGCATATCAATGTTCCATCATCATGCTCCTTTATAGACACAAAAATTTCAATTTTGCACAAAAATTAATTCAATTTTTTCAAAAAAAAAATATTTTTTTTTTGCACATAATTTTGTTTTAGTTTTTTTTTTTCAATTTGAAAGTTGATGTTTTAAAATTTTGAAAATCAAAATAAATATCAAATCATCATGTTTCTTTATAGATAATCATAAATGATGAACAATCATTATTTGAAGGGCTATTCCAACAATTAAAAATTTAATGGGACTTAAGGGTCTAAAAATTTTAATTAAGACTTAATGGAGTATAATTTAATAAATTAGGACTTGTGTATAAATACCCCTAACATAATTTAAGAAAAACGACACTGGGATGTAATTCTTCCAATAATTAATTATTTATTTATTATTAAAAATACACTTATCAAATTTGTTTGGTTTAAATTTTAAATTACTTTTGAGTTTTTTTTTTTTTTTACTCTTCAATAAACTCTTTTTATTTTTTTTCATATTTCAGTCAAATACACAACTAAGATTTTATGGAAAAAAAAATTACTCAAAACAAAACACTATGGAAAATGCGTCATTTTTTTGTTTTTATTTTTGACCTTTCATTTTTAGTGATTTTTTGTTTTTTGCAATTTTCTTCACAGAGTTTACCTTTTAGGTGCATTTACAATTAGATGGTCAAAGTGATACTTTTTAATAGCTTATGGGGCCTTTATATAAATAACCCTTTAGATTAGGTGTATGTAAAAATAAAAAATAAAAATTTATTGAAATATGATTTTTTTTACTAAAAAAATTATAAATAAATAAAAACATGAAAAATAAAAACTCAAAAAATATATTTGAGTTTGAAAATATTATAACTTTGCCACCTTTTTTATTATTATTTTTCTTTTCAATAGCCAAATTAAATTATGCTTATTAATGAACTTAGTTATAGTTTCTTTATAAAATAAATAAATCACATATATGAATTTAACAAATACATGTGTAATGAGATTACTGATTATCTTAACGTTAATTTTTTTAAGTGCAAATGTTACAAAATTATTATTTTGGTTCATTTTAGTTTTGTTTAATCAATTTTTTTTTTTTATAAATTTTTTACTTTTGAACGAAATATTTTTTTTTGAAATTAGCTATTTTTAACATTCTAAATATTTATATATATATATATATATATTTGAAAGCATTTATAATATAAAAAAAAAAATGAACAATAAGAAAATATATGTGTGTGTGTGTGTATAGTGTTTAGAGCTTAAACTCAAACATTGTTAAGAAGTCAAAAATCATTTTCAATTGAATTTGCTAATGGTCCAAATTGAAACTATTATTAAAAATGACAAATTCATTTAAAAGCATTCCAAGACACCCAAATAATAATAATAATTGACATGGCTAGGCCCATGAAGATTACAGCCCATAGTGAGCAACCTTAACCCCATCACTTGGGGCCCACAGCAAGACCCGGTTGGCAAAGCCCAAGGCAATTTGGAGTCCAGCGGGAATGGAGGGCCCTTGACATTGACACTGCAGAGTGAGGCACAGGCCACATCAGCAGACAAAGATCTGCAAAGTTATTGCCCACAGCACATCACCATTAATGCAATCCATCACAGCATTTATTGCGATAGCACCCCTCAGCCGGAACAGGACCCCCTTACCCTGAACATGACAAGCTACGACACAGGCTTTCGGCGGTGAGGGCAGGTCGGCAGAGACAGTGAAATGATTACCAGGAGATATAAGCAAAGATGAAAGACAAAAAGAAGGTTAAGCTTTTCTAACTCCTATCTCTCTCACTCTCTCTATCTCTATCGCCCAGACACTAACTTGTTCGTCGGAGGGTTCATGGGGGACTACCCCGTTCCCCATTGAACTTGCTTGCAGGTTACTCCGGCAAGATTTCGACATCAGACCAGTTCAGAAGCTTGGACGGTCAGCCCATCCACCTAGACGAACTGCATTATCAGTTGGCGCCGTCTGTGGGAACTTGGTTCTTATCCACGCACCAGTTGTGTTCATTGTCGCCGGAGACCCTCGTTCCAACGATCCTTTACCTTTACCCATCGAGGTGTATGGTCACGACTAGATCCATGGCTTCTCACCACAATGCTACTGACCACCAGACCGACCTTCCCAACCCAAACCAACCGCCACAATATTTCATCGAGCTCACCAATAGCATCAACCGCATGGCCGAGCAAAACCAGTTACGATAAATGCCTTGCTCCAAAGAAATCTTCCCATGCCACCTCCGCCACCCCGGTGATCTGCCCATCGAGAACAAGCCACGAGCCACACCATCCCACAACCCAACTTTCCTAACTTGAGAGGCTTGCAACCGCCTCACCCACAAGTCATTCCACCACCTCGGCTCCACACCGTCGATCGCACCACCGGCCCCGAGCAGGAAGCGGCGGTATCCGGCATCCACCTCGGCCTCCATTCCTCCGGAGGTGACAACATTCCCCTGGGGCCCGAACTCCGAGCCATGAAGCTCCAGCTCCAAGGGGTCATGCAGAACATCCAACACAAACCCTCTACCACTGCAAACTCACCGTTCGTTGCCTCCATCCGAGACAAACCTCTGCCCGCCAAGTTCAAAATACCCACCATTGACTCCTTCGACGGAACCACAGACCCAGTCGATCATCTGGAAACCTACCGCACCCTCATGATTCTCCACGCCTTTCCTGACGAGATCATGTGCCGAGCTTTCCCTGTAACATTGAAGGGGTCAGCTCGGCTTTGGTTCAGTCAGTTACCAGCGGACTCTGTCTCCACCTTCCAGCACCTCAGCGACTCTTTCCTCAGCCACTTTATCGGAGCTCAACGCCAGCGCCGCCCTGCAACCCAACTTCTCAACATCCGCCAGACCGAGGGGGAGTCACTGCGCAGCTTTGTTACTCGCTTCAATACCGAAGCTTTGCAGGTGGCTGAAAATGATGACAAGGTCATCCTCACCGCATTCATGGCAGGCCTACGGTCGTCTGATTTCCTCTTCTCACTTTCTAAAAACCCCCCGACCTCCATGGCAACCCTGCTCTCCAAAGCCCAGAAATATATGAACGCAGAAGACTCATTAGCCGCTCGGCAAGATCCGATCACTAAAAACCCGACCCCGGAGATAAGAGAAAAGACCCGAACCGAAACACTCGGTCTGACAACCAAACACCCCTTATCTGACCGGCCTCCAGCGCGCGACCAAGCACCGGCTAGACCACACAGTGGGTTCGAGAGGTATACCCTTAACTCCCCTATGGAGCAGGTCCTCCATCAAATCGAAAAGACTACCCCTCAAATGGCCCCTACCTTCACGAAACCCTTACGGTAGGAAGACGGTCCAAATATTGCCGTTTCCACCAAGACCATGGCCATAACACGACGGTATCAATCTCAAGGACGGTCGAAGCCACGATCGTCAGCGTCTCGGTAGGTTCCACGATATCCGCCCTCAGCGAGACAAAAGACTAAGCCTCTCGAACCACGGCCGTCGGCGCACCCCACCCGACACCAAGCCCACTGACGGGGTCGTCAACAACCACAACCCCGACCCCGAAATCCTCCTCCACGGTTGGAGAAATCAAGGTTATTTGGCGGGCTCGCTGCGGAGGACCATCTGCTTTCGGCAGAGGGCCGAGCTCGAGAAAAATCCGGCAGGCTCGGACAAGGCGGTGGCCATGGTCGACCTTTCAAGCAGCAAGTGGATTGAACCTATTACCTTCACAAGCCGATTGTGCGAGAATCGTTATCCCATGATGATCCTCGTGATCTCTTCAATCCTCTCCAACTACAAGGTCGACGAGTCCTCATAGACAATGGCGGCTCTTGAGACATCATCTTCCTAAATTGCTTCGCCGACTTAAGGTTGGAGAAGAGCTTATCCGCTCCAAACCCCTCTAGTCGGTTTCACCGGCAAGTGTGACCTCGATCGGCTCCATCGACCTACCTATCACCATCGGCGAACACCCCAGGCAGACCACTAAGTTGCTCACCTTCCTCGTGGTCGATTGCCCTTCTGCTTACAACATCATCCTTGGCCGCACGGCCCTAAATGCCTTCCAAGCCATCACATCCACCTATCACCTTGCCATCAAATTTCCTACTGATTCCGGTGTCGGAACAGTCAGAGGAGAGCAGACAGTGGCCAGGGAGTGCTACATCGCCTCCCTTAAAGAAGTTAAGCTGAAGGAGGCAATGATCATTGAAGGGCTCGATGCGGGATGAAAACGGTGGTCGAGGAGAACGATGGAGGAGCTCGTCGAGGTCAATATTGATCCCACAAACCGCTCAAAAGCGGCTAAAATCGGCGATAACTACCTTCCCAAGCCAAAGCCGACCTTCGCCCTCTGACCGACCGAGGGGCGTCTTTGCTTGGACTCATCTTGACATGCGAGCATTGACCCTTCTCTCATAACCCACCGCCTCGGCCGAACCTCATTTCGACCTTCTTGCCAAAGCAGCGAATCTTCCACCCAAAGCGTAATAATCTTATCGCTGCAGAAGTTGACAAACTCCTTGAGGCCCAGTTCATCCAAAACGTGGACTATCCTAAGTGGCTGTCCAATGTGGTCCTGGTTCGCAAAAACAATGGCAAATGGTGTCTCTGCGTCGACTACTCCGACCTGAACAGAGCTTGCCCCAAGGATAGCTACCCACTTCCCCTCATAGATCCGCTGGTCGATGCCACGGCCGGTCACCAAATGCTCAGTTTCATGGATGCTTTCTCTGGATACAACCAAATCATGATGCACTCATCCGATCGGGAACATACATCCTTTATCACCGACCGAGGTACCTACCACTATTGCGTAATGCCGTTCGGATTAAAAAACGCTGGGGCCACCTACCAACGGTTAGTCAATGCAGTTTTCCACCATCAGATCGGTCGAAACATGGAAGTATACGTGGATGACATGCTAGTCAAGTGCAAACTCTCCACTGACCATATCACCCTGCGAGACTTTTGCCACTCTTGAAAGTATCGGATGAAGCTCAACCAGAAGTGCGCCTTTGGCGTAGTGCAGGAAATTCTTGGGCTTCATGGTTAGTCAACGGCATTGAGGCTAACCACGAAAAGATCAAAGCTCGTCGAGATCACGGTCACCCAAAGCGGTTAAAAAGTTCAACGGCTCCTTGGCGAGTAAGCCCTCAACCGTTCATCTCCGCGCACAGATAAGTGCCTACCCTTCTTCAAAGTCCTCGGCGAGACCTTGAATGGACAAGCGAGTCGAAGAGGCTTTCGGCGATTAAAAGCGGTGTATGGCCAACCCCTTCTTTCACAAGCCATCACGGCGAGCCCTCTTCCTCTACTTAGCGATGTCGAACACATTGTCGTATGACCACATATCGAAGAAGATGGCTCGATCCAACGGCCTATCTACTACATCGGTAGGACTCGAGGAAGCGAGCGAAATTACCCATTGTTAGAAAAACTATCCTTGGCTTTGGTCACTGCATCGAGCGACTTCGCCTTACTTCCAAGCCCACCATATAGTGGTCCTCCGACCAACCCTTGAAGAAGGTCATGCAACAACGAGAACTTTCGGGCGGAACTAATGCGGTGGTCGGTTGAACTCGGCCGATTTGACATCTCCTACGCCCTCGAGCGGCAATCAAGGGGCAAGCTATAGCCGACTTCATCATGGAATTCACCAATCTTATACCACCCACTACCTCAGCGGCCCATCGGCTCTGCCGATCCTGAAGATCCCCATTCCTGGACTCTCAATGTTGATGGGTCATCTCGCAGGGCAGGTAGTGGGGCTGGCATCATCCTCGCCTCTCCTGAGGGTGGCTATTTCAAGTGTGCTCTTCGTTTCCTATTTGAGGCTTGTAATAACGAGGCTGAGTATGAAGCGTTGATAGCAGGACTCCGCCTCGCCAAAGACATTGGTGTCGACCAGATCCGCGTGTTCAGTGATTCCCAGCTCATCGTCAGTCAGATCACGGGGGAATTCGATGCCAAGGATAACACAATGCGAGCTTACAGAGACATAGCACTCCCCCTTGCTCGCCTCTTCAATACTTTCCAGATCAGGCACATACCTCGGACGGAAAACTCCAAAGCAGACGAAATGGCCCGGCTGGCCTCTGCTGACCATTCCGACCTTAGCGATGGAGTTCGCCTTGAATATCTAGCCCACCCGGCCATCTCGCCAGACTCACAAGAAGTGCAATTCCTCCAGACTAAACCCATCCCTTGGGCATCCGACATTCTCCTCTTCTTGACCACTGGGGAGCTCCCAAACGACCAACAACTAGCTGCCAAGGTCAGAGCTCGATCGGCTAACTACATTCTGGTCGATGGCATCCTTTATAAACGAGGTTTTTCACGTCCATACCTGCGATGCCTCAACCCCACCCAGGCAACCTATGTCATGCAAGAAATCCATGAGGGGATCTGTGGCAACCACTCGGGGGGCAGGTCCCTCGCTCAGAAAGTACTCCGCACAGGTTACTTCTGGCCGACTCTCAACCAAGATGCCACCGATTTTGTGCTTAAATGCGACAAGTGTCAGCGCTTCGCCAACATCCCACACGCCCCTCCTACCGAGCTGATCACCCTTTGCAGCCCTTATCCATTCGCCAAATGGGGGATCGACTTGGTTGGTCCACTTCCCACCGGCCGAGGCCAGACCAAGTTTGCAATTGTCGCCATCGATTACTTCACCAAATGGGTAGAGACAGAACCCCTGGCCACCATCACTGAGCGAAATACAACCAAGTTTATCTGGCAGTCGATCGTTTGCAGGTTTGGCATCCTCGCCATTGTCACCGATAACAGCGGAAAGCAATTCGACAACGCCAAGTATAGACAGTTTTGTGCAGATCGCCAGATTCAACCATGTTTCTCTTCCCCTGGTCACCCCCAAGCATACGGCCAAGTTGAGGTCACAAACCGTTCTCTCCTGAAGATCATCAAAACCAAACTCGAGTGCTAAAGGCCTTTGGTGAGAACTACCAAGCGTACTGGCTTACCGAACCCTTGCTCGGACTCCCTTTGAAACCGCTTTTCGTCTAACATATGGCGGCGGTCATCGATCAAGTCGGTCTGCCTACCCCGAGGTTCTGCATCGAGACCTCGCCTCAACCAAGAGCCCCGGAAAGACTGGACCTTATCGAAGAACTTCGAGACAGGCAATTTGTCGGGTTGGCTTCTTACCAGCAGAAAATGAGAACACACTACAACCGTAGAGTCCAACCGCGAAAGTTCTCTGTAGGGGACCTTGTCTTAAGAGAAGCAACCCTTGCCACAAAGAATCCAACTGAGGGCAAACTGGCAGCCAAATGGGAGGGACCCTACGTTGTGAAGGCCCGCCTACGGCCAGGCACTTACTGACTCCAAGACATAGACGGCCGAGACCTTCCCCATCCCTGGAACGCTGAACATCTGAAGCGTTATTATCAATGAATTCCCACTTTTGTATCGTCACAACTGCTGTATTTCTCTTCTCAATAGAAAATACAAACTTTGAACCGAACTCACAATTTTTCAACTGTATATATATCGTTCTTTTGACTCTCTCATTTACAGCGTTACTCTCATTCTTGGCGTTACCCTCGGCCGGACCGAGCACTCAACCCCTCGGTCGAGCAGGCACTCAGCGCCTCGGCCGGACTGAGCACTTTCAAAGCCTCGGCGGGCCGAGCACGCAAAGCCTCGGTCGGACTGAGCACTTTCAAAACCTCGGCGGGCCAGGCACTCAAAGCCTCGGTCGGACTGAGCACTTTCAAAGCCTCGGCCGGACTGAGCACTTTCAAAGCCTCGGTCGAGGCAGACTGAGCACTTTCAAAGCCTCGGTCGGACTGAGCACTTTCAAAAGCCTCGGCCAGACTGAGCACTTTCAAAGCCTCGGTCAGGCCAGACTGAGCACTTTCAAAAGTCGCAGTCAGACGGACTGAGCACTTTCAAAGCCTCGGCCGGACTGAGCACTTTCAAAAGCCTCAGCCTCGGTCAGAACCAGACTGAGCACTTTCAAAGCCTCGGTCGGACTGAGCACTTTCAAAGCCTCGGCCGGACTGAGCACTTTCAAAGCCTCGGTCAGGAACCCAGACTGAGCACTTTCAAAGCCATGATCAGAACCAGGACTGAGCACTTTCAAAGCCTCGGCCGGACTGAGCACTCAAAGCCTCGGTCGGACTGAGCACTTTCAAAGCCTCGGCCGGACACTGAGCATTTTCACAAGCCCAGTCGGACCTATGAATGAAAGCTCATAAAGCAAAACACTTTCAGTCATAATCGGCTTAACCACAATTTCAAAATAATTTGACACTTAGTCATATTTTAAAGATGCTCTCCCATATTTCATTTGAAAATCACATCTTCAACATTACATTTCAGTCTACTTTTTCAAGGTAATTTGACACTTAGTCATATTTTAAAGATGTTCTCCCATATTTCATTTGCAAATCACATCTTCAATATTACATTTCAGTCTACTTCCATGCTCATTCAATTTGAAACATTACTTTCCAGATTCCCCCCACACTTAAACAAATTTGCTATTTCACTCTGTATTAGAAAATTCCATATCCTATTCTGACTTGGATTTTGGCATGACTTTAGTTTCACCTTGCTCTACTGCCTAGCACAAGCATTTGCTGAAAACATCAGTGCACAAAATAATCACAAGAAAAACAAACCAAGACCAAACCAACACAAGGGGAAATATACTGGAATCATCAACTAGAACCATAAGTGCCATTTTATTCATTCAAAAATGTGTGTACAAATTACTTACGTCCCTTCCAAAAAAAAAAAAAAAACAAACAAACAAACAACAAAACAATAAACCAAAACTCCTAAGTCTACTCATCATGTAGATCACTCCTCCTCCTCGCTCGAAATGAGGTCAGCTTCCTCAATCCCTCGTCCGGTGGAGTGCAGGCTATCATCTTCTCCAATCACCACACTACTCGGGTTTAAGTGCAGGAGCGGCTCCTCAACCTGGCTTGAACATCTTCCAACCGTGTCCCGATTTCGGCCATTTCGTGCTTGTAGTAGTCGATTCTTTGAAGCTGATGATGATTTGGACTGTCCTCACCCCTGACTGTCACGATAACCCAGACCCCAGACCCCACCGGCCAAGTGGTAGCCATCTGGCGTCTCGCCACACGAAATTGGAGACCCTTTGAATTGTGCAACCTGCGACGTCTGGTCGGGTAGTGCCCTTTTCGAGGCCCTCGCCTTCACTTCGGCTCTTTTGAAGGATCTCCTCTCGAGCGCCCTTGCCCTTTCGCCTCCAACTCCTTTTTGCGAGCCTCACCGCGATGGCGCCTCCTCTTCTCCTCATCCAGCTCCTTCTGCAAGCCCTTCCTCTCCGCCTGTGCCTTCCCCATCTCTACTTCTAACTCCCTCATCAATCTCCCCTTTTGCCTCCCTGCCACGTGTGCGACCGTGATGCACTGACTCCAGCCCTTACCCTGTCTTTTCCACTGACATCACGTGGCACGCCGCCTGTTGAGCCCCGTGCCCTCCTACTCGGACAGCCTCACGGTCGGCCTCTCCCGCTCGGCCAGCCTCACGGTCGGCTCTCCTCGCTCGACCAGCCTCACGGTCGGCTCTTCTCGCTCGACCAGCCTCACGATCGGCCTCTCCCGCTCGGCCAGCCTCACGGTCGGCCTCTCCCGCTCGGCCAGCCTCACGATCGGCCTCTCCCGCTCGGCCAGCCTCACGGTCGGCCTCTCCCGCTCGGCCAGCCTCACGGTCGGCTCTCCTCGCTCGACCAGCCTCACGGTCGGCTCTTCTCGCTCGACCAGCCTCACGATTGGCCTCTCCCGCTCGGCCAGCCTCACGGTCGGTCCCTCCCGCTCGGCCAGTCTCACGGTCGGCCTCTCCTGCTCGGACTGCCTCACGGTCGGCCGTCCTCACGGTCGGCACGACCCGTACTTCCCTCCGCCATTGCTATTCCCTTCGTTGGTCTGAAGCTGCACTCGGGAATGGGGGACTACTGACATGGCTAGGCCCATGAAGATTACAGCCCATAGTGAGCAACCTTAACCCCATCACTTGGGGCCCACAGCAAGACCCGGTTGGCAAAGCCCAAGGCAATGGAGTCCAATCGGGAATGGAGGGCCTTGACATTGAACACCTGGCGAGTGAGGCCTGAGCCACATCGGCGGACAAAGATCTGCAAAGTTATTGCCTGACACATCACCATTAATGCAATCCATCACAGCATTTATTGCGATAGCACCCCTCAGCCGGAACAGGACCCCCTTACCCTGAACAAGGCAAGCTACGACACAGGCTTTCGGCGGTGAGGGCAGGTCGGCAGAGACAGTGAAATGATTACCAGGAGATATAAGCAAAGATGAAAGACAAGAAGAAGGTTAAGCTTTTCTAACTCCTATCTCTCTCACTCTCTCTATCTCTATCACCCAGACACTAACTTGTTCGTCGGATGGTTCACTAGGGGACTACCCCGTTCCCCGTTGAACTTGCTTGCAGGTTACTCCGGCGAGATTTCGACATCCCGACCCAGATTCAGGGAGCTTGGACCAGTCCGACCCATCCACCTAAACGAACTGCATTATCAATAATAATAATAATAATAATAATAATAATAATAATAATAATAATAATAATAGTTCATGTATAATGGATTAATTGAGAGAGTATTTGAAATTTAGAAATCTTTTTAGGGTCAGATTTATGATGGTTATATTAATCATGATATTAAATTGAGATTGAGTTACACATAATATTTATATGTAGCTCAACTCAATCTGACCCTCACCGGTTGATGCCCCTATATCAAATATATTTAATAGTTCTTAACGAAATTTGATATTTTTTAACAATTAAATTTTAGTAGTTAGATTAAAATAATTGAAGTATTTTTATTTTAATAGAAATTTCTTTATAGAATTTAAATAAATACGATGAATTATTTTTATTTATATTATGTTTAAAAAAAAAAATCATTCCATGCACCGTTCGAGTTTGTTGCTAGTCTATACTATATATTAAATAAAAAAGGTTTTTAACCCCCAAGGCCTATGAGAGTTTTAATATCCCAATCTGAATTTTTTAAATTTTTTATTTTAAAAAAAAAATATTAGCATTTATTGATTTGATTAAAATCCTCTGATCAACATTTATTAAATTTTTTCAATTCACATGTCTTTCCACATGATTGCATTTATTGATTTGGTTACAATCCCTTTATCAGCATTTAAAATCTTCTCATACAAATAATTATAGATACAATCCGTGTATAGTTACTGTAGTACCCTTTTTAATTTTTTCTATACACTATGGTTAGTAATAAGATTGTTAAATTATTTTTATAAAAAAATCTTTAAAAAACATAATTTATATATTAAAAAAATTTAAAATAAATATAAATATCTATAATTATCATGTACGGATAATAGGCTAATTTCTATATATTTCTAACGGAATTATACGAAACACGATTTTGTACATATGTCTTCTTGAAAGGGAATTGTACGAAACACGATTTTTGTACATATGTCTTCTTGAATAACGTACAATGTAATTGCGAGATATTTTTTTTAGTTTCAAATGAAAAGACAACCAGTTTAATCACCAAGTATAAAAATAAATAAATGAATTGTTTGTATAATCATTAATGCTTGTATTTAGAAGCAAAAAAAAAAAAAAAAAAAAAAATTTACAAAATTGAATTGTACACAAAATTGACTTTGACTGTGACCCAATACACTTTTTTCCTTTTTTCTTTTTGTGGTTTTAAAGCATTTTTGTAGTGGCCCTGTTTGGTAAAGTTGTGAGAAAGTGCTTATAGTTTATGCCTAAACAGCTTATAACTTATAACTATGAACATAAGCTGATTTCTGACTTATAAATTAAGTATATCCTGCCCTATTCAAAGAATAAGTTGATTTCTGATTTTTAAAAAGGTATAAGCCATAAGTTATAAGCTAAACCAAACACATTAAAATAGCTTAAATTAAACTGAAAGCTGAAATAAGCAGTTTTTAAGCTGCACTAAACAAGGCTAGTATAAGATTAGTCTATTGCAAATCCTAAAAGATACCACATATGTATCAATGGACATTGATCTACATAACAAATTACAAAAAGTTAACAACCAAATAAAAAAATTGTGATGAGTATTGATATTATGTTGGAGTAGGAGACATGAAAATAAAGAAATGTTTGCACTACTTAGGCCCCCATTTGATGGCATAATAACTATTAATAAATGCTTTTGAAGTAAAAGTTTTTATAAAAAAAAATAAAAAATAAACCCAAAACAGATTTGATTGTTGCACCATGAAATCTCTGATGGATCGCTTACAACAGATCCTCCTAAAATTATTCTGATAGATCTCCTCTGATAATATATATTATGTTAAATACAATCTAACATACTATACAATTATTGTGAAAATTCATATTTAAATTATTCTTAAAAGAAAATTAATTAATTAATTAATGTTATTTAGAACCTACCTAAAATCTAGAATAGTGAAAAAAAAATTAGTTTTAAATTAACCCAATTCTGTCACTAACAGATTTTATTAAGAATAATAAGGTATTGATGTTCAATAATTATTGTTATAAATTATTATAAATATATATATATATATATATATAAGAGAATTAGATTCGGTGGCAAGGGTATGTCACTTGCTAAGTTGCATGTTGGCTTGGTGAATTATACCAAATGATGGCTTTTGGATAGAATGAAATTTATGGCAGGGAATAACATCATGAAGAGAGAGAGAGAGAGAGATCTGCATATATATCATAGGTAGACTTAGTTCATGGACACATACAAACAAAAGAAGGAGTATATACGGGTGAGGAGAGATTCAGTAGAAGGAAAAAAAGAGGGGAAGGTTAAGGAAGCAAAATTTTTCTACCACTTCATCACCTATTTGAATCTTACTATTAAGTAAGAAAACCCTCTCAATCCTCTCATTTTTTTATATAATTGAAATTTTCAGATTATATACATATGATAAATTGTCTAAACTGTGTTGAGAATAATCTGTTTTAAATCTGTCAGCATTTTTACCCGAATTTTTAGACAATTTTATACTCAAAATTTCGAGATGATTTCTTCTACAAAGTTGTTGATAATGATGTCTAGTTCATCCAGGAATTTTGGCAATAATTTTTGAGCTTTTTACGAATTTATACAAAATTTTAACTAAATTTGAAACTGTGTTGAAAATAGTCTGTTTTGAATCTGCCAAAATGTTACCCGAATTTTTAGACAATTTTATACTCAAAATTTCAAGATGATTTCTTCTATAAAGTTGTTGATAATGATGTCTAGTTTATCCAAGAATTTTGGCAACAATTTTTGAGCTTTCTACGAATTTATACAAAATTTTAACTAAATCTGAAAACTGTGAGACATATTTTGTTGCCCTGGCGTTTCATGCCAGATTATGTCGAAGAAGGGACTGAGGTTGAAATTGGAGCTGTTGCTAATATCGAACCTTGGCTAACTTAGAGTCAAGATTTTATCAAAATAAAATCATGTTATTTCTTGTATTAGTATTTAACTATGTTGTAATGTTGTGTGTGAACTTGTAGTTTTATTTTGTTGTTGGACTTTGACTATGTAAGAATTTAAAATTTCCTAATTAGTAGTTAAATTTTTATCTAACAAGTTATTGTTATTTAAAGTCTTATGATGTCTCAAAAAAATTTTTGGGGCGTCACAATTATATATACTGAGATCTCGTTTGGGAACCAGCCCATTTAGCCAAAAAGTTAAAAAAATTATTAAAAAATTCAAAAAGTCAACAACTCATACTAAAAAATCAAAGATTCTCTTTTTTCTCTACTTTTTGCACATCTTTTAGTAAAAAGTCAAAAAATCATCCTAAATATACTAATTTTTTTTAGTTCATATTTTAGCCGAATAACCAAAAAGTTATTAAATTAGCTTGTTCCCAAACGAGGCCTGAGTATGGTGTGTTTTGGGAACAAAGAAATAAATAATTTTTTTGCTTTTGCATAAATAAGCAAAAAGCAACTTATTTTAGGTATGTTTTCTTTAGATAAGGGATAAATAACTCATTTCAAATTATCAAAATACCCTTAATTTATTTCATTGATGAGGGCAAATCATACTCCTTTTTAAGGAGAGTATAATGGTAATTTCAAAAAGAAAAATGATTTGTGGCTCTAAAACTGTTGGCACTAATGGCACTAATTTCCTGTTTTGGTAACTTTTTTTTTTTTTTTTTTTTACCTGATATAGAAATTAGTGCCATTAGTGCTCAAAAAATTAGTGCCACAAATCACAACTGTTTCAAAAATGTGCATGAGGGTAATATGAAAATTTTACAATTTTCACAAATGATGTGACATTATATTATAATAATTTTTAAAAAACCAAAAAGCCCATAAATAAATAATTGCCAAATACATTTTTGAAAAAGCAAAAAAGCAACCAAAATAAAAAAAGGCACAAAAAAAAAATGCTTATTTCTTTGTTCCCACCCTGTATGTTTTCATAATGTCTTAAAATTAATTGTTTATTTAAAAATTAGGTAAATTACAAATATACCTCCTAAAATTTATTTAAAATACAAATTATCTTCCGTAGTTAGGAACATTAAACCCCCTTATTAGAATTTTTTATTTAACAAAATTAACTAAAAAAATAAAATTCATAACTGCTCTCCTATACAATTTTTATTAATTAAAATAAATTTGACATTAATAAAAACTGTTAATGGAGTTGATGGTTTATTAATAAAAAGGGTCATTTATTATGAAATTAAAAATTTCAAAGGTCAGGATGTAATTTTGAAAACTATAGAGAGCAAATCATATTTTAAGCAAATCTCAAAAAATGTATTTATAATTTACCTTTAAAAATTTGTAATCCAATAATTAATATTTTTAATAACTTTGTTTCATTAACTTATTTCAAGCTTACATTAAATATTTATATCAAATTTGATGGTTAATATTTTTTTGATTCAAATGCCTTTAAATTGTATTTTAAATTAAAATATTTTATGACAGTTATTTTTTTAAATAATAATTTTATTTTTATATTAATTTATTAATAAAAAATACATGATATGAGATTTGTGGAAACAGTTAACTTCATTTTCATCAATAATTTATTAATTATATGAAAATATGATATTGATCTTTTTCACGAATATTTATATTTTATACTGTTTATTTTTGTATTTTCGCTCCATCCGTATTACTTTTGGTCCATTTAACCTTTTTTTTTTTTTTTTGGATGCCTAGACTTGTCCCACACCCCGTGCATTGTCACTAATGCGGGTCAGAGCAAACTGGAAAAATGTAGCGGGTCCACCTTAAACCCCTCTTCCACTTGAATGTAAAGGGATTCGAACCTTGGCAGTAAGAAAATGGGCAAACTCCCTTACCGTTAGTGCGGACACCTTGGTGGTAGTCCATTTAACCTTACTCAAATGAACTCAATGTAATTATCAAAACTATTGAACTAAGGGTTGGTTTGACTTATCTTAAATAAGTTAAAAAGTCAAAAAGTTATTCTAAAATTCAAAAAGATATCACTATTTACAAAAAAAAAAAAATTAAAATACCAATTTTCTACAAAAAGTACACACACCGAAGTGATGTGTACTCAGCTGCTGTGCTGCGGCAGTGAACATAAATGAAATGATTGGGTGTGATTTGCACACACACCGCTGTTCGGCCTGTGGGGCTATCACGGGTCCCATTTTGATAATCTGAACCGTTAAATGTGTAGAACTCGTCGAGTACTATATGTCTGTAAAAAATTACATTGATCAGATATCAATAACTATATGATCAAATCAGTTATATACAACAAATGGATGATGTTATAATTAATGATTGAAAAATAAATAAATCTGATCAGATAGCTATCAATATCCGATCAATATAATTTTTTATAGGCATAGTTCAAGGAGTTATACGCATTGAACGGTTCAGATTATTAAAATGGGACCCGTGATGACCCCCACAGGCCAAACAAAGCCGTCCAGTACAATGCCCAAAAATTAGCCAATAATTTCTTACTCCAATTCACACACACAGGTTGTACGGCTGGGGCCCACCTCTCTCTAATCTTCTCTTACACACTTTTTTTATACAATTTTTTAATACACATTTTTTCATAAAAAGTCAAAAAGTTAACCCAAACCTCCATATTTTCTTCCTAACTTTTTTAGTCTAAAAAGACAAAAAATGCACTTCTTTAAGACACCCCAAACCAGCCCTAATTTTATTTTCTTCAAATCTCAAGAGATGTCAGTGTGATTTATTTTAAATTTTAAAAGGCCAATGACCAAACAATTATTCCAAAATTTGACACAATTAACAACCATAGATAGAGTGTCATGTTAAATTTAGGTCCTATTTGGAAATTAACTATTTTAGTTAATTTTTAAATTTTTTTTTAAAAAAGACGTACAAAAAATAAAGAGAATAATATAATAATATGTAGTAATTTTTTAACTTTTTTTACTATAAACCTAATTCCATGAACGGAGCATTAATATGATGGATAGCACAATGCTAAATTTTGTTTCATTATATTAAATTTTAACAATAACACAATAAATTACATAATACTAAAATAACTCTTACTAATTCATCAAAACCACCTCAAGTATCCGTTTATTTGGGTGAAAAATATATTTTTTAAAATATTTTTATATTTTTTAATGTTTGATGCAATGAAAAACGAAAATTAATGAAAAATATTTTCTATGGTAAATGAAAAATAAACATATTTGAACAAAAAATGTTTTCACTTTTAAAAAGTAAAAAAATTTTCTGAATTAAAATTTTACCAATGTCATCAGACTACCTCCACCTCTCACCTCCCACCACCATGGCCACCACCACCATGACAATCGCCATCATTGCTGCCATCGCCGCACCACTACGCCACTAGCTCCACCTTCACTTTGATTCCACTACCACCATCATCATCACCATCACCATCAAACATAGAAAAATATTTTCTGAAAAAAAAAATTTCTCCGAAAAATATTTTCTGAAAAAAAATTTCCGTACAAAATGTTTGTTATTGGAAAAAATTTTCTGTTCAAACAAACCAAATCTCAAATAAAAAAGCACTTTTTGATGACAATCCAAACCTACTCGAAAGAACTTCAAGAGCAACAAATAGGCTTCTAAACCAACCCACCACGGTATTAAATGACATTTGGTATATGCTGCTAGTTAAAATTGACTTCAGGCCTCAAGTGGAGCGTTGAAAGCGATCCCCTTTCCTTTCCCTTAAATTTTTTATCATTTAGGAGGTTGCTAATAAGCAACTTATTTATTTATTTGTTATAAATTATTATTTTTATTTTTTTTATATTCCTTCCCATAAAAAGTCAAAACAGTAATAAATAAACAAACCTCAAACAAAAGCTACTAGACTAGGTTGAGTGACAAAATATTTATATACATAAATTATATTATATTAAAACGATAAATATTAATATGAAAATTAAATTCGTACTTTCACCATAGTTATGAATCCCATACCATTTATACAATGGCCATGGGACAAATTCACAATAGGACAAAAGGACAAGTGCCGAGTTGAGTAATACTTTAAGATCATGTTTGATTCACAAGATTAATAGTGAGGTATAAATAATCTTATCAAATTAGTATGATATTCACTATCCAATTAGATTAATAGAATAAATTATCTATTAGATTTATAATCCCACATCTACCTCATTACTAATAATCTTACAAATTTGTTAGATTAATTATTTATTAGATTAATAATCCTAAACCAAAATGTTAAAACAAACATAGGATAATTGAATCCACGGATTAATAATCTCAATCTCATACTCTAATCCATCAAATCAAACATGTCCTCAAATTACAAATAATCTTTCCTGCCCTATCACTGAATATTATTCCAAGCTCAACGCTTTATATATATATATATATATATAAACCCCGCTTGAAAATTTTGCTATTTTAATAAATTATTTTAATTTTTTTTTGTGTGACTATTTTAGTAAATTAAAATAGTTATATTTAGAAAATGATTTTTTTTTTTTTTTTTTTTGTAGTTAGATGTTATACTTGTGAGAGACTAAGTGAAATAATTATGAGTTTAATGTGACATTTTATCTTATTAACTATTTTAACCTATTTTATCTTTTTATGAATTTTAACCCAAAAATTTATTTATTTTTTTAATGAAAAAAAAAGGTCTAAACCCAACTTTCCAAACACTCCCAAAATAGTAATGGTAATATAAGCAACAACATCAATCTATCAATTTAACCAAGTCACACACACATTCACCAAAGTTGTGCAGGTACATGCATGCATGAGGTATAGTCAAGTTCACACTTATTTTGATACATATGATCTCACAAATAATAATAGCAAACACACCATTGGTCAATTACGCATTTACCATCCTCAGATGTTCAATGCATCCCCCACCCCAATTTTTATCTAAACTACTAAGGTGAGCTTGTTTGCAGTGTAACTAATTAAAAAAAACAAAGTTATTTTTTGAATAAATAAGTTTAAAAAAAAAAATAATTGTTTATATTATCGGCTAACAAAGTCAAAAACTTTTCTACTCATAGAGAAACAACTCTTTTAACAATTTTCCGGTTAGCTTATTAAATGAATGCATACATCAGTTGGGATTCATTCTGGTCAGGGCCGTGGCATTACCAATGAAAGATAGAAAATAATAAGTGATCCATATATTAATAAATAAATAAATAAATTTTAAAAAAAGTGAATGCTATGAAGCCAGCCATAAACATGCAGGTGCAGTCCAAATTGAGAGACAAATGACCTGCAACAGGTAAGAGGGATGGGGCATGTGTTCTTTCCCCATGAGCAACAAAACAGAATGCCATACCTGTTGTAAATATGCTCACCATACAAAGCTTTAAGAGCCTGCGATGCAACCGAATTAATACTGAAAGATCATGGGCTAATAGAAAGATCAGATTCTGTTTTCCCAACAATTTCAGGACTCATATATAATGTGTACTGCAATATATATGTTGATGCAATCTAAAGCCGCGGATCCATTTCTCTTCCCTTCCAGATAAACATAACATTATGTTTTTATTATGTAATAGTCTACTATTTTCTTGGTTAAATACAAATTCACAAATATATAATCATTTGTTTCTTTTGGTAACTGAACATAACCACTTAAAAAACAAAACAAAATCGCTTTTATGGAAGAGCTATAGCATACTACTCTGGTTAAACCTATTGTTTGCATCCCAAATCAAAAGCAACAACCCAAAAACAAAAAAACTACACTAGCAACTGATGATGAATAATCCTATGTACAAACATAGAAATTCATAGATGACCTGGAAATCTGAAACACAGTGGCAGCAATAAATGTCAATCACTCCAGTTATCCTGATCCAGAGCAGAAGCCTTCCCTCTCTTGATCCATTCATCCTGCATGGTCACCCAAACAAAATAAGAAAATATTCACTTGCATAAATCGAGGTATGTGTATCCATCTGAGTAGAAGATGTACCAGTTCATCAGAAACAAATTTGGTTGGAGACCAAACTAGAATTTTCCTGTCGTTACCACCAGTGTATAATTCCTGCAACAAAGCAACAAAATTTCTTCAACCAGTTTTCATAATCAGTATCAGGTAGGGAAAAAAGAAAACAATCTTAGATATTCCTGATGAGATAAAAATTGGAGTGTGGTAGAGAATAGAAAGCCTTTTGGTCTTAAATCATATGCTGGTGAACAACTCGATGTGAGATTGTCAGAGTTCATGAGATCATATGCCAAAATAATGCAACATGCATTGGCGGTAAATATTCAACTACATATTTGGGAAATAATTTTGAATGCACATTCAGAGTTCTGAATTCCAAAAATTTGTCTTGTTCAAACCATTAGGGTGTTCAAGCACTCAAATTGATGAACAAGACCGAAGTGGAAGTCCACTTACTGATTAAGAGCATGCTTGGTGCAATTTCTTGTTGTTGTCCATTAAGGAGGGCTTCCAAAAAGGAATTTCAACAAAAAAACTAATGTTCGGTAAATGTTTAATTTGAAAGTGCCTTGAAATCAAGAATTGCTTTCTCTATGTTAATGTATGTTTGGTGGTAACATTTACAAGTGCCAAGTTGCTTCCAACTGACAATATTATCCATTAACATTATTATTCATCTAGTTCATTTATCATATGTATATTTTAAATATAGTGATGGGGAAGAAATTTGAGGCAAAAGTAACATAATATATTCTTAGATATACAATATTTAATCTTGTATAAGTAAAAGCACAATTGTTTTCACGAGATTGCTAGAGATATCTAAAATTTCACACTATTTTACTCCCCCTCTCACTTTTTTCATTATCTCTTCTTTTGTAAAAGGAATCAGATTCCCAGCCTTGGTTGTAAGAAGAGAACAAAGAGAAGATAAGTTTTGCATAATTCATTTAAGTGAATGAAGGCTTCACAATAAGTCACTTGAAAGGTATTTCAGAAGTGACATTGGGTTACTTCTTTGAAATGGGCTTTAGAGATCATGATGACTTTCGACGGAATGTCTTCTAATTATTTTCACCTAATGGCAATCTTTTTTTTCGAAAGGACTTTGAAAAGTCTCACCAAACACCACCTAAGTTTCTAAAAATGTAGGCAAACCACACAAGATGTAGGGTATAGAATATAGGGTGACACAGTCAGAGAGAGAGAGAGAGAGAGAGAGAGAGAGAGATGGAAGTACCTGGTCCTGCGAGCTATACCAGCAACAGTTCACATGTTCATAGTGACCACGAAATGACAGAACTGTCTTTCCTGACCACACATCAAATACCTAAGCAATTCAGAGCATAAGTTCACAGATTGTACTCATTCATGTGTAAGGTTGTACATATTTACAAGTATAGAAATGAACATCAGATGTATAGAAATGACTTCTTACTTTGACAGATGTCATACATGGAACAAAGACAAGGGCTGAATCTTGAGTTGTTGCTAACTGGATAGCCTTGCCGGTTTGTAGGCGAACAGTTTCAAAGTTCACCAGCGTGTTGCAGCCAGATTCAATGTCCCACAACCTTAACCTTGAATCAGAACCTGAAATTAGTAAGTCGAGAGGGAAAAGTGCTTAATCAAAATGTAATTTATTAGGGCTATTTAACAAGTTTGATGGAATGACAAGCCCTACAATCAATGACTGTTAAATGTTCAGAAAATCTCCATATGATATAAGAACCAAGAAGACTGGTTAATTTTATTTTTGCAAAAAAGAAAGTGGCCACAACAAGCAGCTCTTACAATAATTACTCATATTTAAAATAAGTTTTTGAATAAGCTAATCAATATATACAAGAAACCATATCCAGTTAAAGCAACTAAACTGTGGCATAAGGTCCATGATTAAAAAAACATTATAAGGACAGTAGTACTGCTTTACTAAGTTAGAAAAGACAAATGGATGGTAGGAATGAACTGACAAATTTGGTGATGGCTCTATATGAATTTATCTTGATTGATATCTGTAGATTTCAACCCTATCTACAACAGGCATCAATCATCAATTCATTATCAATCACTTTTTTCATTCATAATGCTTTTACAAAAAAGCCTGTTAGTTTAGCCCATAGAGTCACCACTAACACTTTCTGCTCCTACTTGCCTACAGCTCTGACATAAAAATGAAGCAACAGAAACAACAAAGTAAATCAAACTGTGAGGTAACAAAATGGTGCACGCTGAAATATCAGTCATGAGAACAATGTAAAGATCAAGTTCCCACAATTTTTTTTAATGACAGAGAAGGCAACTTTCTCTATTTTTGGATTCTCCATGGAAAAAGAAGCCAAGTGTTAACTGAATAGAGTTAACCTAAATTCCAACTTAAATATTTACTTTATACAAACAAATAAGTTTTAACACAAAATAACCAAAATGTCATATTTTCACACAACAACACTCAACCTGCACTCAGAAGATACATGCCATCTTCAGTTACTTTTAATCCAATAACAGCTCCATAATGAGCAGTGGCATGATCCTGACTAGATAACATCCCTGGATGTAATCTCTGCCTTGCAGAACTTTTGACTTGACTGGGAATTTTACTGACAGCAGACTGCTTTGAACCATTCCCATGAGCCATTTTCCGCTGCGGTGCACGTGCTTTTACAGATGAGCTCTGGCCTGCTGACGAGGATTTTGAAGATGAAACCTAAGAAAGATATTAAGGACCTCATTGGTAAGAGTCTGAAATATTTCAACATCATAAGTTAACCGTATTTTATGGTTTCACTGTGGACATAATTTTTGTAAAATTTTATCGTGCATGTATGGCTTTTGCAGCAGAGAAAAGAACAGAAGTGAACCTTATTCATGGCAGCACGTTCTAGAAGTGGCGGGCGTCTTCCTAGCTGAGAGTGTGACTGATTTAAAACACGAAAACATCCGGCACGTCTGATGTCCCAAAAACGTATTGCACCATCGCATCCTCCAGTTATCAAAACCCACTCATTAGAAGTAGACCACTCTGCTGTCATTACACCATCTGCCATCAGAAAAATGATTCAATGTAATATAAGCACAGAATTGAATAGCGTTAAAATAGAGATAGAATGAATGATTCATTACATGGAGATTGAACACAGATACGTTTCCATAAGATTAAAAATCTTGGGGAGAGGATACCAGTATCTATACGAAGATTTTACAGCATTTACATAGCTAAAAAAATAATAATAACAAATAGTATCATCAGTGTAGATCCATGATGCCAGCCTAAAGCTATAGTAGAAGGAAGACTTAATAGTTTTTAGACAAATCCTAGAAAAATCATGGGCAAATTATGTTGGTAGTCCCTACACTTTGCCCCTTGTGTCATTTTGGCCCCTATGTTTTCAATTTACTCGATTTTGACCTTCAATTTTAGAGTTTATGTCAATTTGGTCCAATAGATAACAGCTGTTACAGTTTTTTACAGAAAATAGTCATGTGCGCAACATGTGACTAATTTTCAGGGGCAGAATGGACATTTCAATTCCTCTCCCCTTCCATCCCCATTATCTCTTTCTGCAACTAACTACAACCACCGTGCATCTCCTCCTCACCCAACAACAAACACCAAACACAATCAAACAAGACCACGAATCAACCGACCGCCACCACCACTAAACAACACCACCCACAATATACAACCATCAACATCAAACTCAAAATCAAAATTATAAGAACAGGGGAAGAGGATGAAGAAGATGGAGCAGCTCCGCATAATCTCTAGTGGCAGTGGCGACAGGCTCTGCTCAGCAATCATGTGCATTATTTCCGCCAAAAAACGACTGTTATCTATTGGACCAAATTGACGCAAACTCTAAAATTCAGGTCAAAATCAAGTAATTGAAACGTAGAGACCAAAATGACACAAGGATCAAAGTAGGCATTACCAATGTTATTGCAAAAAAATCAATTTGAACAAAACGGGTTACAAAGAAAGGATGGGAAGGTGAAGGAATTTCCTCAGCCAAAAAAAAAAAAAAAGAATTAGAAAAATCACACACATAAACTCATGTGGTTCCAGCATGCCAAGAAGCTGAAGGCCAAGGTCCATGTATGATAGGGCCAACACCATTCGAAGGAGAATGGTCGGACCCACCTAAAACAATCATAGTGGGCTTACAAACATTCACTCATTTACACTATCCTCCCCAGCTCACCCTAGTCTCCCGCATTTTGTCTTCCAGTGTAAGGTTCTTCACACCAAATCTCCACTGACATAATATGCATGCTTAAGTAGGGTCGGGTATAGTCATTGTTACTTGATGAGAACTTCTCACATATTGCTATCAATGTCTTCAAGGCCTCATAAAATTACACCACTAAATCCTCAATCCTATTGTCAGAAGTTGAGAATACATTAAAAAAAGTAATAATTAATTATAAAAAAAAAATAAAAAATAAAAAAGAGGAAAAAAAAAAAGGTAAAAAAAGAAGAAGAATAAGAAGAAGACACATCTGTCCTAAAAAGGGTGAATAGGCCAAAGTCTTGAGTGTATTACCAAATAAAATTTACCAAGTGTATTAAATCATTTTAATTAACCAATTCCAATAGATCAATCAAGCATATAATAATCATCCACACAATATCACAATAATAAATCAAGTAGATAAGCAACACAACCATATATGTGAAAAACCCTTTGGAACGACAATCCTTGAAAGATAAAAAAATCACAAGTCACCTTGCCTAATGAAAAAATTCATTAAACAAGAGTTCAAACACAAGACAAATAACACGATATACAACCCTACCCTGAATGCATTTAGCCTTGTCGTCTTCCCTTCAAGTTTCAAGATCAAACTATTGAAGTGTCTCTTTGACACCGTTACCATCCTTTTCTTGTTTAAATCTCCATTGTTCGTGAGTTCAATCATCATTATCCAATTAACAGGAATAACCCCAATAGATCAATCAAGCATATAATAATCATCCACACAATATCACAATAATAAATCAAGTAGATAAGCAACACAACCATATATGTGAAAAACCCTTTGGAACGACAATCCTCGAAAGATAAAGAAAATCACAAGTCACCTTGCCTAATGAAAAAATTCATTAAACAAGAGTTCAAACACAAGACAAATAACACGATATACAACCCTACCCTGAATGCATTTAGCCTTGTCGTCTTCCCTTCAAGTTTCAAGATCAAACTATTGAAGTGTCTCTTTGACACCGTTACCATCCTTTTCTTGTTTAAATCTCCATTGTTCGTGAGTTCAATCATCATTATCCAATTAACAGGAATAACCAATGCATGTTGAATATGATCAAATGTCATTACGGCCGTTACAACACCATTAAGAACATTACAAATACCATAAAAGCCCATTACATTGAGAATTTGTCACATAGCTAAATTTGACATTCTGGGTAATGGTGAGGGATAAAACCATGTTGTAATAGTGTCGCGATAATGGTAAAGCCGACTTTTAAAACCTCGGTTTAAACCTTTTTTATTCTCCAATTGTAGTTCCCATTCCCAATAGTTCCTTTTTGTTAAGCATTCTAACAACATAAAATTACGAAACCTTCACTGTTCACAACCCTTGGAAAACCTGAAAACCTCATTTATTTTAACTAATTTTTGCATCCCTCTTATCTTATTGTTGCCACTTTCTATATTGTGAAACCCTACACTTTTGCTCACTTTTTAGCCACAAGAAGTAATTAAAATTAACATCGAAAATTTATTTTTGCCATTGTCATATATCAATATATATCAATTTTGGCTTCCAATCATGAAAGAAAGACTTCTTCCCCCTCTTTCCTACATTATTTTGGTATTTAAAACAACACACTTTTTCGTAGTGTTATTTGTTTATTTATTTTAATTTTGTTGGCAATGGAGTATGAGCCAAATCCACTTAATGACCAATTTGAGACTACAGTCTTTGTGGAGCCTTTAACAATAAAGATATGAAAAAAGAATAAGTAGATATTAGTTTCCATTTTAAGGTGTGTCCTAGCAACACCTAAAGTTGGGGAAGAGAATATTGCCAAGGTCATGGCATCTAGGGGTGTTCACGGGTCAGATCAAATCGGTTTTCCCGGCCGCCAGTCACCTGAACCGACATCTTCGGTTTGAATAACATATCACCCACACTCATCCGATCACTGCTTCAAAACCGATTGTCTCGGGTGTTGAAAAATCGGTTAGACTTCGGTCAACATCGTTACTTTCCGTCTTCCTCAACTCAATAGAACATGATGACGGTTATTGTGATAACCCTATCTTGTGTTAAGTTAATTAATCATGATTATACTGTGCATATGTGATTAATTTGAATTTGGGTGTTAATTGCATGATTATATGTGATTTTGGTCTTATATCTGTTCACCGTAGGAAGATCTGTTCAACTTACTGTTGTAAACTGAAAATTGACTACCTTATCGGCCCTGAAACCGAAATTGACTGTATTCTTGAGCTTAACATGATTTTTAGAGCCTACGGTGAAATTTGAATAAAAATTGATTCGGATCGAAATAATTAGATTAAATTGATTAATTTAAGCTCAATTAACTAGCCTTAATCAAAGTTGATTAGGCAAGTATATATATATAGGCCTTTTAACACCTAAGCTTCTCATTTTGAGCTCAACAATTTGAAAAACACTATAGAGAGAGAGAGAGAGTCGGTTCTAGAGAGAAAAGAGGTACAAATTGTGGATTTTGGCTCAAAGCTTGGGAATTTGGAAGCTAAAGCCAAGAAATTAGCTAATTTTGGAAAGATTGGAGATTCGAGGTGAGTAATTGAACTCAAAACCATGAGTGTAAACCTATGGTTGAGTGAATTTAAGAATAATATGATAATTTGAAGTCCATATATTCATGCATGTATAAAATTTCCATGAAATTGCATGATTTAGCATAAGGCATGTTAAATATGAAGAATTGAGCATCAAAGCTTACATGTATGCATAATTTTGTTGAAATTCATGATTTTGGGCATCATTTGTGCCATTTGAAGTAGAATTGGAGTCAATAATTAATATGCATGCATGATTCATGAAGATATAAAGTTGTATGAAGTTTGAATGCATGAGTATTGGAATTTGTGAGAAAATTTGGAATGGATTTGAAATTGGACCATGATTTTGGACAATTGGTCTTAATTTATCCAAGTTCTTATGATATACAATGTTTTTCTATGATTTGGCATTGATTTGCAAACTTTGAAACCTTCAAAATATGTTTTTGAGCTTCAAACAAAATTCTGAAAAACCCAGATTTCGACTTATCCGCTCGAGTGAGAAAAGCTTCGCTCGAGCGTGAATTTGTAGCTCTCAGAAGTTTTGCAGAGATTGCACAGTGGCTCGAGCAGCCGAATCTGCACTCGAGCATAGCCTGCTTTGCATGACTCCTCGCTCGAGCGCCAATAGTCTCGCTCAAGCGTAAATTACAAGCAACCAGAACTTTTGCAGAGAAAGGGGTCCGCTCGAGTGTAGCTCGAGCGACCAAAGCTACACTCGAGCGGAGAGCCTTATTTTAGAAATTTTGAAAAGTTGATTTATGTTTTGTTTTCCGTTCTCTTTCACTTCTAAGCACTCTTAGGCATGCATTGAACGTTGTAAATGAGTTAAAGGAATAAGAAAGAGACCTAAGAGAAATAAAACGATTTGAGGACGAATTGAATTGTTTGTGACCCAATATTTTATGTAATGTGTAGGGTCAAGCGCAAGGGCAAATCTTTCGGCGGAACACTATGAGTAATATCTTAATAAAGATATGTTCAAGTACGTTATTTTCCAAACATTACTTCTATATGACCCTTATGGATTTGTATTTTGAATTGTGGATTAATCAGTCCTCTGCATAAGACTAATTGCAAACGAATATGATCATGCTCATAGATATGTGACACACATAAATATGAATATAAAATGAATTGGGTCAAAGGCCGTTTGACATAAACAATTGGGCGAAAAGCCGTTTGACATGAATAGTTGGGCCAGAGGCCGTTTGACATAACTGAATGGGCCAGAGGCCGTTTGACATGAATGAATTGGCCAAAGGCCGTTTGACACGAACGAATTGGGCCCGAGGCCGTTTGATAAGAACGAATTGGGTCTGAGCCCGTTTGATATGTTTGGGCTTGAAGCCATTTGATGTATTAGATAGAATCATGAATAGGCCTAAGGCCGTTTGATATGACTACTACAAATTTCATTCATGTACCTCTTTATTTTGATATTATTCACTGAGCTATCGCTCACTCTCATTTATGTGTGTGTGTAGGTGAGCAAAGAGGTATCCAAACCCAACCTCAGTAAAGGATATGAGAGGGAGTCGGTTTTATGGAGTCAGCTCGAATGTCTCACACATGAGACGTCGTTTTTGTTATTTTGTTTACCACTTTTTGTTGTCTTAGTGATTATGGCAAATCACATATGTACATATACTTTTGTTTGGCTGACTAGCTGTTTGAAGTTCCTAGATGTATAAGATGTTAATTCTACATATATGTGTAAGTTATTATGAAATGCTTTTGGGATGATTTTATTATGCCATGTAAGCACAGCTCATTGGACAAAATTTTTAAGTTTGCTTCCGTTTTGGCCCCTTTAATATTTTTGAAATTGTTCGAGGCCGTAGATAATCTTATGATTATTGACCGGTTATCACCTTAATCCTTAGGGGCGGAATCAGGTCATGACAGTTATACGCGAGGAAAATCAAAGAAAGAAAGAGAAGGGGATGACTATTTCGCAAGAGAAAGATCACAGATTCATAGAATAGAGATTGAGGAAGGGAATCTAAGTTTCAGAAGAGGGTGATAAAATAGGGATGCGAGGATGAGGAGAAAAAATAAGAAATAAAGAAGATACAGCCATCTTGAATGTGATCTCAGGTGCCGTCGCCACCATCTCATACAAAGAGCGCCATCATCACAATATGATACTAAGGAGATATGGAAAATTACAAAGTAGGAAGGGAAATGAGAGAGAAGGTCTCTATAGACTGAAATAATGAGAGATAGAGAGAAGTTATTGATTTGCGTGAGTGAGAGAGAAGATAGGACTCTTTGGTGAAGTACTATTAGAGAGAGGAGGAGTTATTATGGAGGTGAAAAGACAAAAGTTGGACAAACTGTCAAGCTAGAGATAAAGTTTGAAATAAGGTTTCTAGAAGATTGGAGATAATATATTATAGTAAGTCAACAATAACAAGCCACGATAAATTATATTATATTATTATATTTCACTACCGGTTTTTATGATTTTTTATTGGTGCACTCGCAACCGCCATTTGAAATTATAAAACTGCTGATCTGCCGCCGACCATATGGTGCAGCAAACCGTCCATGACAAGCACTATTCGGTTGGTTTGGTCAGTTTTTTCGAGTGATTTGGTTCTATGAACAGCCCTAATGGCGTCGCACAAGTGGCCCATGCTCGCCAAACCAACCCAGAGGGGTTTTTTAGGCCATACTCTTGACTTAGAGAACAATGTGTAGACCATGAGAGTAAGCATATTGGCATGAGCGGATATGAACACACTCGGATGAAGAGTTTACTTAAACAAGGAAGGGAAGTCGAGTGCACCTCAGAGGCCACTTGAAGATGCCTACAAATGCATTGGCTTGAGAGGGTAAGGCATCACATATGTTAAACACAGCCAACACGAATATATCTGGTGGAGGAGTGACATGAGGCAACATCTCATTGTCCATATGTCACCTCATGAGACTAACACATGGGACCAAGGTACATGGAGATTGACGTGACAATGATGTGGCATGGCCACATGGAAGTGGACCCATGCACTAGAAGCCGTGCTATTAGAATCGAACGATTCACAATTCAAATCATACGATTCGATTTGATTCAGTGGGTAATTGATACAAATAGGTTGCATGAATCGCAAATAACTGTGAATCGTAGGTGAATCGTTGAACCGAATCGGTGAATCGTGATTTGATTCAATTCAATTCACTAAAATCGATATTTGGCTTTCTTTTTTAGTTTTTTTGTTGTTGGAAAAGGGTTCACACAACCTTTTCATCTAAGTGCTTATAAAAAAAACTTTTCTAAGGCATCAAGTGAGATTTTTTATTAAGTTTCAAGATTTTGATTTCTTAACCTTGTAAAAAGTTTAAAATATTGTTGTTGAGTTATTGTTACTTGGAAATTGAAAGTTTATCTTTGCTTGCTTTTTTTATTAAAAATGGTTGATAAGAAATAGTATATAAAAAGGAAAAGTTAAAGTGGTGAACATGGGAACCCGTGTTAACTTTTTACCCGGATACGTCATAATCGTTCAAAACAACATTTTCATTGATTTAAGTCAAAATATTTCATATTTATTAGATATATTTTAATATCTAAATGTGAAGATATATTTTCCTATGTAATTTTAAAAAGTGATCGAATCTTTACGATTCGCGATTAGATTAGATTAGATTCGATTCGATTCGATTCGATTCGATTCGATTCATAATTTGGTACAAGTTCTTTTCGATTCACGGTTCGAATCCCAATTTGACAACTATGACTAGAAGCAATTCTAAAATAAAACTCATAACAGCGAACCGTATATGTAAAAGAAAATTGATCAATCATTATAACACATTAGCATACCACGATGACCAGACAATGTATGAGCAAATGCCCCTGAAGCAATATCACAGAGGCGCACTTGAACATCTTCAGTTCCAGCAGCAATTAGCATGTGGGATGTTGCCAATGACGACATAGCAGTCCTATAAACCTTTCCAGGCATTTTAAAATTCACTACAACCTGCAAAATAAAATCAAAAAAATTTAATTGACCAAAGAAAATATCATAACCGTAATCAGCAAGAAATCATGATGTTATACAATGGCGCAGGACGAAAAAGATCTTGAAGGATAACTACCTGTGTAGTATTTGTATCCCAAACATTGATGTGATGGTCATATGAACCTGTGATGAACAAACCCGTGTCAATGGGATACCATATGGCTGAGGATATGGCATATTTATGTCCATGGTCATGTTGTTTGTCGATATTAATTATGGACTTATGCTTTGCAAGCAAACCACCTCCCTCATAATTGGTTGCACGTTGAACATCATAGATAGCAACTGATGCGTCAGATGCACCGGATAGCAAATATCGACCCTCTGTCAAATCAACCTGATATTGTGATCAAAACAAGTGGCTGGAAGAACTTCCTCAACAAAAAACTAATTTTATCACCACCCCCCAACCAAGGAAAAAAAAAAAAAGAAGTCCCAAATGCGTAGATATAAGAAACAAGGACATAATAGGGTTTAGGGGCTAATTACACTAATGGTCCCCAAATTAAATGTTTTGTTACACTCTAGTCATCAATCTTTTAATTGTTCCACTTTGATCCCAAATTATGTGATTTGTTACACTTCAATCCCTAATGTCAGCACAATTCAAAATTAACAACGAGATGTGGGGCACTTTTGAAATTTTACATGAAATCTCAATAAAATTAAAATGACCAAATACACACATGGTCTCAAAGCTTAGTTGCAAGAAAGGAGGAGGGGGGGAGCAGGGGAAGGGACTAGGGTGGAAGAGCCTATGAGAATGTGTATATATTTTATATATTAAATATATAAATATAGTTTAGCAATTATTTTTCCTGCTTAGTTATAATATGTGTTAGAATATGCATAAATATTAGATATAGATGTCAACTATAGATTGTCTTTATTTAGTAGGAATAAATAGTATGTAAAAATAAATTACTAGAATAAGTTTGAAATGTTTTTCTTTTGTTTATGTGAGATTTGTATATTTAAGAGATTCTATCTCCGTTGGGAGCGATTTTCTTACAAGTGAGCACAAAATTGTGTTTCTAAATAAGAAATGTCACCCAAGTAGAAGGCTCCTGCTACTAAGCTCAAAAGTATGCATCTGGTAGGTTCCTAAAATATGCATTTCATTTCATTTTAGTCTCCAAATTATGCAATTTATTTCATTTTTATTCGCAATCTTTAAATTTTATTTATTTATTTATTTATTGGAAAATTCTAAAAATTCCCCTACTCTCATTATTGATTTTGAACGGTGCTAATGTTAGGGACTGAAGTATAACAAATAGCATTTTTCTTTTTTGGATTACTGGCTGTCCGAACCAGCTTGCACGCATAACATATAGCATATTTTGAAGACCAAAGTGGAACAATTACAAGATTGGGGACTGACGCATAGTTCGAGGACCATTTGTGTAATTAACCATATGGTTTAGTACAGTGTGCCTGCTACAACTGATCCAAAAATGACCGTAGTGCTTTGTTCAGTCTAATCAACACCATGACTCATGGGTTAGGATATACATATTTCATATGTTTTAGGACCATCACATTCAATTCAATTTCTTAGGAGTCAACAATTATCAACCACTATAACAAAGTTAGAATCTTCCCAACATAAAAGAGAGTGTGTGTGTGTGTGTGTGAGAGAGAGAGAGAGCGAGAGAGAGAGAAAACCTGAAGAGAGTTGACGGAGCCTCGGTGAGGAGAGACGATATCTTTGTAGTTGGAGAGTTGGAGAGAGGAGAGTCGAGTGGATCTAATGCGATTGGTGAACAAATTAGGTCTGAGCTTGCCGAATTCTCTATCACCGATCTCCTTCCACATCGTCCTCGCATCTTTGTCCCACCCACCACTCCCAATCTTCAAACCCTTTTCCGCCAACAATTTAATTCAATTCAACTCGCTCTCTCTCTCTCTCTCTCTCTCTCTCTCTCTCGATATATATATATATATATTTCTGTATGTATGTGTGTGACTGAGTTAACGCGATCAAAATGGATAGAGAGATAACTAGAAATGAGGAAATAAGCTATATAACAATCAACCGAGAGAGGAAAGGAAATAGCCGACTATAAATTAAAGTGAAATGTGAAATGATTTATCACACAATTTTCCCCGTTTAAATGAATAATGCTATATTCAACGATTAAGATTCGTTTGGAAAATGAGTTAATTTTTTGATTTTTTAATTTTTTTAATTATTTTAGTTTGGGGTTAAAAAGTTTTGTTTGGGAAGAAATTTTGATATTTTTGGTTTTTTAGTTTTTTTTTGTGAGAGAAAGAATGTAATGATTATGGATTAGATATGATGTTTTGTCTTATTGAGCTAAAAAACTTATTTTGTTTTTTGTAGCTATTTTAGCCAAAAAAACCACAAAACCTTCTTCCCAAACATAGGCTAATTAACATATTAGTTGATAATATAACATAATATAAAAGATTTTTAATATTTATAATATTATTAATGAGTGGGATCAATAATAATACACTCTAATCGGGAAGAAATTTTAAAATTAGAGTTTCTTTCAATTAGAGTCACAATTAATTTTCCCCCCGTTAGATTTTTCTCGGTTAAAGTCTTAATTATATACATTCAAACGAAATAAATTATGTAAATGTAGCAATATTGTATATTAAAATAACTAATATTTTAAGATATTATGTGTTTTTTTTTTCATGATTTTTATTGAGGGAATTATGTATCAATTGGACAATAAAAAGAAATTATAAGTAAGATTTGTATTTCACAACTTTTTACTTACACCTCCTCATAAAATTACTTACATTTTCTATATTTTTATAATTTTTTCTCTCCTCCACTATTAAGTAATTCCTTCATTTTTATTTAGTACTACTAGGCTAGATACTAGATAAATAGATTAGTGGCGAATGCAGGAATACAGATCTCATGCAACCCACTCCAACAGCCCTAACCCTGGCCCAACCAATATATATAAAATATTAAAATAAAGGAGAACTGACCCAAATGTCCAAACCCAACATATCACGCCTCATTTAGACCCAAAACAAATTCAATACTCCATTAAATCCTCAAATTAATAATCAGACAAAAATACCCTCACATATCCCCTAATTTACACTCGCGCAATCTCTACCCATGATCATGTTACACCACTTTGACCCTTCCACTGTCACACCTCCGTTACTCTATCGCTGTATCGTTCGACTTCACTACCTCTGAAACCCTAACTACAACACAAACCCTTTATCTTCTCCAATCGGCGACTCTCAACAACACGAAGAACCATCACGTTCAAACACCGTCACCACACTAAAGAAGTTTCATAGTTTCTCAAAAATGGGGAAAAAAAGTAAGATCTCACTTCGAAAAACCTAGATTTTATTTTTCATTCAAATTTGTAAATTATTCTTTGATATTCTGTATATATCATACCGTTTCAACAATACTTTCATAAACAAACCCTTGTTTAAACACATTTTACGTATTTCCAATGTATAAACCCTATTTTTACACATTCTACATATGATTCTATATCTCTTTTTTGTTTTATCCTTACTTAGATTATACGGTTTCACCAAATGTTACAAAACACAACCCCTATTTTTACACATTCTAGTTATATAATCTCCTGTTTTTACATATCGTACCCTTTTTCTAAACACAATTCCTATTTTTACACATTCAACTTCTTATTCTTGTTGATGCTGCTTGTTCTTATTGTTAAATATTGTTCTTATTATTATTACAGTTTCATTGTATACTTCATCTTCTTCTTGTTGTTTGTTTTTTTCTTTGATTACAAAATACAATGGACAACAACCCTATTTTTATACATTCTACCTACAATTCTAGATGTCTTTCTCATTTTATTCTTGCTTAGATTATACGCTTTCACCAAATGTTACAAAACACAATCCTCTGTTTTTACACATTCTAGTTTTATAATCTCATGTTTTTACACATTCAACTTCTTATTCTTATTGTTGTTGCTTGTTCTTGTTGTTAAATATTCTTTTTATTGTTGTTACATTTCAATGAATACTTCATCTTGTTGTTGTTATTGTTGTTGTTTCTTTTTTTCTTCTTTGATTACAAAATACAATGGACTATTCTTGTTGTCCATTGATTCTCAACTAGTGTTTATAAAACTGAAACATTATACAATTTAATCACTCTAAAATTAAATATCTAAATTTATTCAAACTGCAAAATTATACAGTTCATCACTATTCACAACAAATAGGTAAACTTATTACAAAATGCAAATCAAACTGTCAAATTATACAGTTTTGTAACTATTAACAACAAATACATAAACTTAATATTAAGCTGTAAATAAAACTGTCAAATTATATAATTTTGTAATTATATTGCTCATGTCCTGCTTTTGCTTTCCTTTTTTCAGAAATAGATGTTGGGAAAGATATTAGAGGAAGCAAACCCTTATGCTCAAAAATTCAATCAGGGATTTAAGTATCTCCCATTTTGACACTCCTTCATCCATATCCACCGAAAAGCCACCAACATCTCCCCCTCTACAAAAAAAACCCAACCACCACCACCAAAAACAACCAAAAGAACCCACAAAACAACTACACCATCTACAAGAAAAAGCCCAGGAATTGCACCATAGACCACACCTACACAACAAACACCAACCACTCCTCTAACTAAAAAAAAAAAAAAAAAAAAAAACAAGCAAACAAACAAACAAAAGCCAACAACAAAACAAGAAGCTTCTCCAACAAAAAAAGAAAAAGAAAAAGAATGCACATCAACTCCCAAAACACAAACCAAGACATCCAAAGGAAAAAAAAAAAGGAGCAGTCCCCAAAATAAAAGCAGTCAAAGAAAAGAATTCAAAAGCACAATGAACCAAGACAGCCAAAGAACACAAACGAACAGTCCTATAAAGAGAGTCCAACAGTTTAATTATCATTCTAAAATCGAACAATAATCAAACTATTGAGGGGGGTCAAATTCACAAAAGCCCAAAAGATTAAGCTACAAAAAAAAAAAAAAAACCCCTTTTTAAGTCATCATAAATGTTCTTTTCTCAACACAAAAACTGAAGGCCTCTTGATGCAAATGCTACAATTTCATTGTGGCAGAAATGACAACACTCTACAACACTAAAAATAAAAAATAAAAAAGCATTTATACTTGGAAAAAAGGAAATGAAAGTCAGAAACAGTGATGTGAGGCTCATATTTGGTATCAACTGTGGATAAGACAGCATCAACACCAAATCCTATGCAAGGCCAAAGGACTTTGAGCTTGAATTTTACAAAAAAAGATGCAAATCATGCAAGAGATTAGATGGCAAATCATTGACCGAAATGTTTCAAGAAACAAAATAAGGAAAAACAACCAATGACCGTCAAGATCTTGCAAAGGTCCTCAACGTATATTTGTGCCTGAAACTCCTCGTGCTTGAAACTCCTCATGCCTACAACAAAACATACACTCAGTTGGAGTTTCCTCTATTGTGTTGAAAATCTCAACAATATCAAAAAGTACAATTGAGTTGAGGTAATAAAAGACACACTGATGAATTCGATAGCAAGTCCAAACAACAACCCAAGGCATGTCACTGGACGCGTCATGCTACTCTTGGTAAATGCATCACTGAACTACTTGACACAAAATATCAAACATCCAATTATCTCAAACTATCTAACATATTTCAATGTTTGTTACAGTATTGGTACTGTGAACACAATAAACTACTCTAACCATCCAACAAGGAAGACTTTCCAAGGTTTATGAGGTGGAACCTTGACAAAATGTGCTCTAAGTGAAAACACATCAGCCTTGCTGACTTTGAAAAGGTATTCAAACTCTTTTATATTCTCAAAGCACAAATATATTCAACACACCTTTCACATTCATTACAATAACAATCATGTTATGAAACTGTAAAAATTTGTAGTTTCAAAGCACAAATCTATTGAACACTTCTTTTACATTCATTGTAGTAGAAATCATGTTATGAAACTGTAAAAGTTTGTAGTTTCAAAACACAAATCTATTCAACACTCCTTTTATAGTAAACATTATGTTATGAAACCGTAAAATTTTGTAGTTTCAAACTTCAAATATTCAACACTTGACTCACATTGATCACAGCAAAAATCATGTTATGAAACTAGCCAATTTTTTAGTATTACTGATATATGAGTCATATATGCCACATTATTCCAATGCAGGTTGACCAAAGTGTTTTAACCCCAACTAAACAAGAAATACAATTATTACATATCAATCATAGCATATCAACTGACTTTTCAACAAAGAAAGATGACCACAGAAAGGACAAGAAGATTAAAAAAAATAAACAAAAGCAACAAAAAAGAAACTTCTAGACAGTGATGAAGAAGAATTTGTCGATGAAAAATCAGACACTGAAGAAGAAGAATACCAATCAGAATCAGAATAAGAACAACAAGAACAAAGAAAGAAAAGAAAGCAAGAACAACAAAAGCAACAAATTGAAGAAGAAGAAAGTGAAAAAAAAGAAGAAGAAAGTGATGAAGAAGAAAACACTAATGAGTAAGAGAGCCAACATGTAGCACTTGTGCCTTTTAAAGCCTTTGGTAAATGTATTTGGACCCTTTATTCTATTTTTGGGAACCTTTGGTGTTGTGTACTTTAGTTTTGGAGGAGTACAAATTGATTTAAACTTGTTGGGTTTGGTTGTTCGCACTTATTCTTGTCAAAAGTTCCTTGAAGACTTAGAAATTCCATTCTAGGGTCGACACCAGTCTTCCTAGGGTTGACCCTTACCTGTTGATGAAGTTCTGGAGGTGTTGTTGGAAAATAGGGTAGACACTAGACTGGGAGAGCCCTCTCCTGTTTGTGTGTTGGTTGCTGGAACATAGGGTAAACACCAGTCTGGGGTAGGGTCGACACCAACAATGCAGTCAAGCTTAGTTTTCCCAGATTTTTCCTCTTTGGTGTCGACACCACTGTTGCAGGGGTCGACCCCTGCAGATATTTTTTCAGATTTTAGTCCGACTTTTGGCCCTACTTTTTAGGGGTTTTGACTTGATATTTTGGGTTGACTTTGGCGCTTATTTCTAATTTTACCTAGTGCTATAAATAGGCTCTCACTTAACCCTTTTCTTTATTTCTTCTTCTCTTTTCTCCCTCTAAACCGTATCACTCTCTCTCCAAAATTACTTTTTTGCTCAAAGATCACTAGATCTACTCACCTAGAGTGATCTTTTCACCATGGTCCTTTGAGATGGATTGTAGATCTCGTCAAGGGCTTCCTTTTGGTCCGAGTGGTTTGTGGTTTCGTCGCCGGTAATATTTTGGTGGTTTTCTCTCCTAAGCTTGAGGTAGGGATTTCTTTGCTCTTTTTCAATATCTCGTTCATAGATAGACATGTGGTAAATTTATATTGCATGAAAATCATATCCATGTTGGATTTCTTTGAAAATCATGAAAGGGAACCTAGGATTGGTTGTTTGAGAATGAGTTTGTTATCATTGATTGTTGTTTGGGCTATAATTGGGGAGTAATCCAGCAAGATATTGTTGAAAGAAGAGAAAGCCCTAAATTGTATTTTGATTTGGTAAATTAAAATGGAGGATGGTTGAATAATATTTGTAAATTACTATTGTTAATATGGGTTGTGTAAATGAGTTAATGGCTAAGGGATTAACTATGGCATTGGGGTTATTTTGAAATGAACCTATTGAATTGAGATGGGTTATGGCTTTATTATTCGTGGAATTGGTTTTGTGAAATGAAAAGAATGAATTGGTTTTGTGAATTGGGAAAAGTGGGTTGGAATAAGTGGTGGAATATGTTGACCTGGAAAATTATGGAAGTTGATCTTGAAAATAGAAAATGAAATGATAACTCTATGTGAGTCTCGGAAAATAAATATGAGAGTTAAACTATTATATCATGAGTGTTGAATACACATATTTGGGGGTTGTACCTTTAACTATCGTACTAGTGTCGTTGTTGGGTTTAAGATCTCATGAGAGTTGAGTCATTTTAATAAGTATGTTGAATACATGCATCTAGAGGTTTTGTCCTTGGTCATCGATGGATGATGACATTGTTGTGTTGAATTGTTGTGTATGCATTACACTTGTGTTGGTTGAACAATATTGAATAGTTTATGTATATGTATTACACTTGTTGGTTGTGCTTTGTTGCGTTGTAATGGTTGGTGTTATATACCGCACTTAGAATGAGGGGTACTAGTACCTTCCAGCTAGCACCTGAAGAACTTGGCAGAGGTACCAGTACCTTCCAGCTTGTGTCTGGAGAACTTGGTAGAGGTACCAGTACCTTTCAGCTTGTGTCTGAAGAACTTGGTGTGTCATTTGTCAAAAGGTGTACCCTTAACTTACCGTGCTTCTGGCAGGTAGAGCAAAGCTTTTTATCATCATTGTTTCAGTGTATCTAAGTATGTTATGGGTTACGATGGTTACAGTTTTGAAAGGCCGAGTTGCCTCATTTATTGATCACATACTTGTTGATGATTTGTTGTTTCCCTTTTTACTAAAGGTATGCATGTATAGGCATGAATGTGTTGGGAACAAACATAAATACTATTTTGAGATTTTGGAAAGTGTGAAGGAAATTGGGTATTTGTGAACATGTTTTGAAAAAGGCAAATCTGTTGTAAGTACGGAACATGGGAGAAAAGTAATGGGCTTGGTGAAATTGTTTTCTAGAATTGTTATTGTCATGAAAGTTTGGGGAAAAGGGGTAATGAAATGAAAAGAAAAGAAAAGTGGATCGCTTACAGTGTTGAATGAAAAGAATGTTTTTGAGAAAAGTTCCTATATAAGTATATTTCGGTATAAACCGTCACATTATGTATGTGATATGACTTGATGCATTCATGATTATAGCTATCTGTAAGTTGCTATTGTTTAGGATCATGTTGAGATCCCTACTGGACTTTATGTTCATCCCACGTTACTAATCCTTTTTCAGGTGAACGTCAAGAGGTGTTTCAAGATTGAGGATCTTCTTTATGTGTTGGCCAAGGGGCCTTTTATTTGTAGGCAGAATGCCATTGATGTAAAAGGGTTAAACCCTTTCTTTTATTGTTAAAGATGTAAGCCTGCGGGCAATTATTTAGATATGTACATGTTGTATTTATGGATGGGAGAATCTTTATTTATTCTTACAAATGATGTAAAGAGTTTCCGCATATTATCTCTAAAATTGAATATGTTTAATGAATTTGATAATGGATTTCAAATAATAAAATGTGGGGCGTGACACAACAAGAAGAAGAAAAATAAAAAGAACAAACAGACCAACAAAAAGAAGTCCAAGAACAAGAAATGATAGACCAACAAGAACAATAACTCAAAGAAAAAAAAAACAAGTAGACCGACAAGAACAAGAAGGGAGAAACCAACAAGAACAAGAAGTCCAAGAGCAATTCGACACATTTCATGAATAAGGTAAACCCTTGTCTAATTCTAAACCAAACTACAAAATTTAATGAAACTAACCAAAACAAAATGCAACATTTTTATAGGTGATGAGCAAGCACACACATCAACCCAAGAAGACAACAAGGACAAACTCATAGCATCCATGAGAGCACAAATGTAGGAAATAGAACAAAAATTCAAGGTTGAATTGAGTAGAAATAAAGAGGAATTGAAGACAATGTTGGCCAAAAAAACTACAAGCATAATTTCAGAGCAAAAAGAACATTCTCAAGAACAAGCAGAAAAAAGTCCCAAACAAAGATCAATGGTCAAAAGAATCAAACACAAGTTAAGAAAAATAACACATAAGCCAGAGTTCAAATACCAACTAATGACAAAAGCCAAAGAAAATTTGCATAAACAAAAGGACAAAGAAGATATAGGCAACAACAAAGAGCCTGCTGATGTACCCAAGCCAAAAGAGGGTACTAATGAAAGAAAAGAGAAGGCGAAAGAAGAAATCAACAAAAAGGAAGAACCTGCTGGTCAAGCTAAACCACAAAATGATGCTAATGAAGGGAAGACACAAGTTGAAGTGGTTGCTGATTTGGAAAGTGATGACTTCAAAGAAGAAACCATCGAAAACAAGCTACTCGGCCTTACATTCCGCAAAACAAACAAGGTTTGGCATAGCCTATCCCAAAAAAACCAAGACCAAATTCAACTCATTAACAACACGCAATCAACTCCTTGTGTTTGGTCTGATAACGAAGATGAAAATTGCATATACTTTTCAGATATATGCCAATTGTGCAACAGAGAAGCCCTATATGGAAATGTAGGTATTAAATTGCACAATTTTACAGTTTTTATTCATGTTCAATAAACTTTTCCACAAACCTAACACATTCTCATACATAACATGTTTCAGGTTATTGATGCCTTTGCAAAAATGAAATTGGCACTCCAACCATCAATTGAAGACTTTGAGAAACATGATCTGGACTTTGCAAGAAATCCATACGCGGGAAGATCTTATGTCTTCTCAACACTCATCAATGTAAGCAAAATACTTTTCAATATTATTTCAAACTACAAATTTTATACTTTCTTAACATGTCTTACTGCATACTTTTATAACATATTTTAAACATATATAAATTACAGACTCCACTACAAAACCAAGATCATGCGCTAAGAGAAAAAATGATGGACAGCCACTTTTCGAAAGTAATGAAAAACAGATATATCAATTTCCTAATCAACCATGACAACCATTGGACCATTGTGGTCTTTGATAATGATAATGGGATATGGAGGCACTATAACTCTTTAAGGCTAGCCAAAGGATGTCACAACAAGCACTTTGAAATAATAAAGGAAATTGTAAGTTAAACAAAATTTCCTACTTAGTTCCATTCCTTTCAAAACATCTAAATACCTCACTACAACTAACAAAAACACCCACTAACTCTTTTGTAGCAATAACATCAACTGAAATAGAATAGAGAATTATTCAACAATCAAGGAAACATGTTATCATCTCAAGAAAGCAAGACAGTAATTACATTAATTGAGGAATGTCCACAACAAACTCCACACTCGTAAGATACAAGCTCAATAATTAATGTTTCAATATGCTAATTTTTCAGTTTTAGCTAACTAATTCACTTCATCTAAGACTTTGCAGGAATGACTATGCAATCCCTGTCTGCAATATTATTAACCAATATGTCAACTGACAACATGTGCAGAAATCACTTCGACCAACTAAATGGGTCAAGTTTCAATCAGAAATCATTAGTCTATTCCTCAATGATAAGAATCGATCTTGGAATCTCAAGCATTATCAAATGTTGACAGAACATACCAAATCATAGAAACAACTAACAAACTTCTTGACAACAAAAATACTCATATGAACATATTTTTGTATTGTTTTTTTACATATGACAATTACTTTTTATTCTTTTGGTGGTTGATCTTGTTGTGCTTATCGTGGTGGTGCTGATTGTTGTCATTGATCTTGTTGTTGCTATTCTTGTAGTTATTATTCTTGTTGTTGTTATTATTGTTGTTTTTCCTATGGTTAATCTTCTTGTTTGTGTTATTGTGGCTATTATTTTCGTCATGTTTGTGATTGCCTATAAATTTATACAAAACATGTTGTTTCCAATAATTCTTAAAATTGTAAAATTATGTAGTTTCATAACTTCAAATTATAATTATTTTTAAAATTCACCGTCAATTGCCTTCCACCTATTATAATATATACCTTGATTATCTGTTAAAATAATAATATCTAACTAGTTATTTGTTCCAATATTGTATTAATATTGCAATATGCACATACAATGAATGAGATACTAATATCATTTAATCATTGTACAACAATGTTCTAGACATAAACAATGAATGAGATATTAAGAGCATTTAACTATTGGAGACTTTTCAAATTGTCTATGCATCTATTAAGTTATAAATAGTCACTTCTTCCAATTAAAAAGTATATAGTTAGAACTAAACAACATTGATTCAAAAAATGGCTGATTGAGAGAAAATAATTGATTTGATTTTCAAAAGGCTTGATTAATTCAATGAGCGTTTATCTAGGATCGAAACTCAAGTGAGTGTGATGAAAACCAATATCGATTGGTTAATCGATGACAATTTGAAGAAGAACAATAATGACATGGAGGAAGGTACTCAATTATTTTTGAAAAATGAAAGCGACAATCACTCTTCTGAAGATGATAGAGATAATGCTTGTGATATGTAATTTTTTTTTAAAAATTTACTATGTAATGAACCAAAATACTAAGAATTTCTAGATGATTTCGTTGTGATTGCGTGTTGATTGTTTCGAAGTTATAAAGAAACCCTAATTTTGCAATTTCATCACTCAAACAAATACATGAACTACATTTGAAAATTATAAATGAAACTGCAAAATTATACAGTTTTGTCACTGAAAAACATTACATAAATACATTATATAGTTTTTATGAAACTGTAAACATTTATAGTTTTAAAAACGCATACATTATGTAGTAAAACTTTAAGATTATACAGGTTTAATAAGAAATTTTCAAAAACCTTCTCAACGTTCCAAAAAATAAAATTGACCAACTCCAAAAAAAAAAAAAAAAAAAACTTTTACAAAATAACTTCAATAACTAAAAACCACATCGAAAAACAAAAAGAATGCAACCAACATTATTCATTACTTCCATAATACCAAGTATCACATTTTATTATCATAATTCCTCAACTTCAAATACAAATCTAAAAAATAGACTATGGCCTCAAATAGTAGCCTTGCACGTCTTCTTATTGTGATTCTCATATTTCAAGCACCTCCCACACTTGATTTGCTTTACATTCTCACCCCTAAATGTTATCATTTTCTTCTTGTTCTGCTCGAGTTGCTTCTTCGTTATAGGAGATTTGATAATCGAACTATGTGGCTCGATTTTTTTGTGCCCCCCCTTTCAGAAGCTCGAATATAAGCCCTACAGGTTGGACTCTCGCGGTTCTGAATCTAATCTCACAAGTGCAATGTGAAACTGATAAATATCAAAGAGTCTAAATCCGACAAATCTTTTAAAAAATCGATTTTTAAATCAAAAATGCCAAAATTGGACTGCTTTGCTAGATATAGAGTCGCCACCTAAATATTTTATTTCAGGAAAATTTAGGAAACCCATGACTCGTGCCAAAGGCCACATGTCCGTCGTCACCAAGATTGTCTCAGTTCGGGAACTTAGGTACGAGGGGGGAAGGTCATGAATACATTTGAGTACCCCCGCTCGCCCGATCAAAGATCAGCCTCTACTAATCATGATATGAATCTTATCAACATTATATGCTCTTGTTCCGATTATTAGGCTAGCATTACTATGTGATGTGCACAAGCAAGTATAAACTAAATTGTAAGAATTTGAACAATTCAATTTCATATTTGTTTTTCGAAAAGGGTTTGATTTTGCCACTTAACAAAGTGGGCTTAAAGTTTGTGAATTTTGCCACTTGACAAAGTAAGCTTAAACATACATTCATTAAATCATTCTAATTCAAGCAACAAGCCTTCATCCACAGGCACTCAAACAGTTTAACAGGTAAGCACTTAGCCGCATGGTAAGCATACTAGTCATGACAGTCACTCACACTCATGCAAGTATGCTAAAGCACTAAAAACTCACCTAGTACTCCAAGCTAAGATAAAACAAAAGAGTTAGAAAAATACATGATCCTAACTTTATGCAATATGACTAATGCAACACATGCAATAATGCAACTAATAGGCTCGGCTAATGAGCATGGCATATGAATCGATTTGATGACATGCATTCTAAGCACGTATTAAAAGAAGTATTGAAACGACAATACATTTAGAATGATGTGCCAAGCCTCGGTGCATGCAATACAAATGGATGAAAACATGCAATATGCTAATTGAAACGTGATGTACCTATCTAACCATCATAAGTTGATAAATAAAAGGGAGAAAGACATGGGGTTGGAAGACATATACATTATTACAACATTGTGCCCTCACGAAGAAGAGTCCGAATGAATTAAGCTAACTAGCTAACTAGGCTAAGTTAATTAAGCTAAGCTAATTAAGCAAATTATTACAAAACAAAATGAATAACTAGCTAAACTAATTTAACTAATTATTACAACAATAAATAAATTAACTAACTATTCTGGTTAACTAATTAAATAATTACAACACAAGTGTAATTGATAATTAAATTAAACAATTAACTACTACGCCTTGGGAAACGAGGGATGTGCATGCGTATGCTCGGTTTCCATCCGAAAACGCCACCGTATTGCTTCTGAATGCCTCTGTTTGCACAGTTGAACACCAACGTTGCTTCTCATTCTGCTCTGCCTTACCAACACTCTGCTGAATTTTGCATCAGTGGCTGGCCGACCATTAGTAAAGGTTGCCGACCACCAGTTGGCCATGGTTGAAGGTTGCCGGCCAGGATGGTGGTCTGCCGGCCACTGATGCACAAGTTCATCTTGCCGCAACAGAGGACAAATAGAGCATATACAGGGTATTTCAAAAGTTTGTTTGCATAACTTACCCCTCATTTTCATGGGCAAATCAAAGGAGAAGCAAGTTTAGTTCACAAACATTAATGGATGCAATTTCATTGCTGGCTTGTGAAACTAAGTGTGCAAGGTCAATAAATGCAAAACAAGACACAAAACTCCTCCATTTCATGAAAGATCAAGGAAAGAAGTTGACCTTGGAGACTTGGATCATTTCATCACTAGCAAGTATAAAATGGTCCAAGCTCCATGTGTTCAATTAACGTCCGATTGAACACACCAAGAAACAATCAAATTCTTACCTTTGCACAATTTTAGTTTCCATTTTAGTTACTCCTTTTTAATTTACCACCCATTCTTTAACCAATTAAGTCCATTGGTGAGTTAAGTCCTCTAAAAAAGAAGGAAGTGTCAAACAAGGGTAGTTTAAGACAAGAGAGAGATGTCATGCTGTTGATAATGAACCCCCAAAAGAGGATTAAACCATTAAGCATGGACCTCAATCTCAAGCTTAAACAATCCTAAGGTTGAAACAACCCTCAAAGCAAACAAAAAGTCAAGAAATGAGGAGGCTTGCAGAGATTGTGTTTGCTGAAATTAAGTGAGAAAAGCACTAAAAAGATGCAATCAACTCAAACAAGTGGTGTCTAAAGGCCTGAAACAAGAAGCTTGTGAGGACACTTACACTAGAAGCATGCAAAACAAGACTCAAATGACTTAACCAACCCAAAATAGAGATAAAACAATCCAAATTAGAGGTTAAAACATGTTGGAATTAAGCTACAAATGGCTAGAAAAATAAACTAACACATAGAGCTATTTAGGCTAGCAAACAAGACATAAGGAGAGGAAGCTAACCCCTCTAAATTTGGGCTTCAAAACATGATTTTCACCACTGAAAATACTATGAAATTCAGTGTTCAAAAGCCCAAAAGAGACGGTTTGAAAGTGGAAAACAAAGGTGGAAAGGCCTTACAAACAAGGAATAAAAAAGGGTCAGCCACCCCCAAACCTTAAATAGCCTAAAACCACCAATTTTAGCCCACAAGAACAGAGTTTTTTACAGCCCAAAAAAAGCCCAAAATCAATAGGAAAAGATAGAAAAACAAGTATGCAAAGCAAGGTAAAAAGGCAAGTATTATACCTCTTGAAGCAAAGATCAATTCTAGGCAACAATTCAAGCTAAAACTGACTTCAAGAGCTCCAAGAAGGCTTCAAGGAACCTTAGTCCAAAGGTGATTAACTTTGATTAAGGAGGTGTAGGCAAAAGTGTAGTGTATGTATGCTAATGTACACAAATTTGCAAGAGAGAGGGAGAAATGTAAAGGGAGAAAAAATTTTGAGTTCAAAATTTTCTAATATTGCTATAAGAGAGAGGGGGTCCCTATATATAGAAAACATGAAATTCCCTCAAGGAGATCTAGCCCTACACGTAGAGATAGATGGATGCATCTGTGCAAACAGCTGGCATAGTTGGCATAAAATATCTGCAAAATACACTGGTGGCTGGCAAGCCACATCAGTGGCCGACAACCCAAAAGTGATGGCCGGTAGCCTCTAGGGGTGACCGATAGGCCACCATAAGCTGCAGGCTTGAAAGACCAATGCATGGTCCAAAAATGAGGCAACAAGGATGCAGGGTTTGAAAGGCTCAAAGTTGTGGCATTCTACTAAGGGCTTCGAGCACTTGGCAAGAAAATATGTTCATCATCAGGTGTGCATGCGAGGATGTCCAAGTCGTAAGGGCTATAAAAAATGGAGTGTCTACAAACTACCGGTACCATCAAAGTCAAATCTCTCACTTAAAGGTACTAGATAAACAAATTCCTTGTATGACTCTTTAAAACAATACACCTGAAAAAAGGATCAATGAAATCATACACATCTCTACCACTACTACGCAAAGCATACACAGCATGACAACAAGGAAAACCATTCAGTTGCCATTCAAGGCAAGAACAAGTCCGTCTATCGATATCAACATAAAAAGAAATTAGAAGAATGAACCTCAAGCACAGTATCACTAGCAACAATCACATCCCATGACTTAGTTAGCTTCAAAGAGTCAATCAACTTCTTTTTCACAATTGGACACAATTTGGTAGTCCATCTTTTAGATTTAGCTCTCCTATTGGACAATTGACTCATGATTTGAACCCTAATCATGTCAACCATAAAAGTAATAGGCAACTCATGGGCCTCACCAATCCAATTATTGTAAGACTCAGCAACATTAGATGCCATCTCACCATATCGTTTCCCTCTAAAAAATGCATTCGCCCACTTATCATTTTGCAAACCATCCAACATACTATCAACTCTATCATTCCCAGCAATACGCCTTAATTTCTCCATATAATGTTGGAAAGAAGCAACAGTTAGCTCATAAGCACATTTAACCAATATTTTTATCAAAGTTAGCTTATGGTTAGTACGAAGTCTCATTAATTTGTCAATTAAATTTCTCTTCAAATGGTTCAAGCAATATACATAATGTGCATTAGGAAAAATCACCGCAAGAGCATCTAGCAATTGAAGTTGACGGTCGGACAAAAAGGTTAATCTCCGACCCGAACAAACAGCATTCAACAATTGACTTAAAAACTACATCCAATTATCTCAATTTTTAGCATCAACAATCGCAAAAGCCAAAGGAAACATGCCTGGAAAAAAAGAAAAAAGAAAAAAGAAACCATGAAACTACAAAAATTAGCAATCTCATAATACAATAATAGAAACCAAAATCCACAAGATATGTGACTAGAAATTTTAAGGAGTGAGACATAATTTTTAAAATTACAAAGAATAATTAATATCTTAAGCAAATCTCAAAAAATATATGTCGAATTTTTCTTAATTTTTTTTACTTTATATTTTAACTAAAAATTACCAAAAGAAGCAATTCCTAAACCATTTCTAAGTAGATATGCTATCTAGATGACTCATGAGTTGAAGAAAGTCAAAAATCATATGAAGGCATCGTTTGACAACTATATATTTTAACTAAAAAGTTAAAAAGTCATTATAAGTTGTGAGTGTTGATTTCCAACCACACAACCAAATGGGAAACTCAGCTGGAGAGTATCGACATAATAGATTAAGCCCGAACAACCTGTCATAGAAATGTAAGAATCCGGCGATAGTTCGTCCACCCGGGAGCACTCCGACGATCAAGTCAGTAATTGAATATCTCTCACAGATAGCAAATTATGCTTAACTTACAAGAAATAACGGTATATGTTATAACCCGATCCCGCCCCTAAGGATTAAGGTCATAACTGGCCAATAATCATGAGATTATCTACGGGCTCAAACAATTTCAGAAATATTAAAGGAGCCAAAACAGAAGCAGATTTAAAAACTCTGTCCAATGAACTATGCTTAGATGGTATAGCAAAATCATTCCAAAGGTATTTCATAATAACTCACACATATAAATAGAGTTAACATCTTATATATATCCATGAACTTTCAGATATGCAGTCAGCTAAACAAAAACTCATATACATAGGGGATCCAACGTGTTCACCAAAATAGCAAAAGAGTAACAAAAAAACAAAAGGGACAAAAACGAAGTCTCGTGCGTGAGACATTCGAGCTGACTCCTGAAAAACTTGACTTCCTCTCATAATCTTCACCGAGGCTGGGTTTGGACGTCTCTTTGCTCACCTACATACATATGAATGAGAATGAGTGAAAGCCCTGTGAATAATATCAAATAAGGAAGTTACATGAATGAAAATTTGTTAACAAACATATCAAACGGCCTTAGGTCCAAACGTATCAAATGGCCTTGGGCCCAATTCATTCTTATCAAATGGCCTTAGGCCCAATTCACTCGTGTCAAATGGCCTTTGGCCTAATCATTCATGTCAAACGGCCTTTGGCTCAATCATTCATGTTAAACGGCCTTTGGCCCAATCATCCATGTCAAATGGCCTTTGGCCCAATCATTTCTAGCAAACGGCCTTTGGCTCAATCATTCATGTCAAACGGCCTTTGGCCCAATTATTCATGTTAAACGGCCTTTGGCCCAATCATTTCTAGCAAATGGCCTTTGGCTCAATCATTCATGTTAAACGGCTTTTGGCCCAATTATTTATGTCAAACGGCTTTTGGCCCAATCATTTCTAACAAACAACCTTTGGCCCAATTATTCATGTCAAACGGCCTTTGTCTCAATCATTTTTATCAAACGGCCTTTGGCGCAATCATTTGTATGACGAATATTCAATTTAATTTAATAAGTCTGTAGAACTCATACATAAGTGAGCATTTGGAAGTAGCATACTTCAATATATTCTTATTAAGATATTACTCACAGTGTTTTGCTGGTAGATTTGCCCTTGCGCTTGACCCTATACATTTCATAACATATCGAGTTATAAGCGATTCAATTCGTTCTTAATTTATTTATTTCTCTTAGCCCTCTTTCTTATCCTTTTAGGTCCTTTACAATGCCCAATACGTGTCTAAGAGTGCTTAGAAATGAAAGAGAACGGAAAACAAAACATAAAACACCTTGTCAAAATTTCTGAAATAGGGCTCTTTGCTCGAGCACAGCTTTGGTCGCTCGAGCGAGCTGCAAAACTCTGTAAAAATACTGGTTACATGAACTTCATGCCCGAGCGAGATTTCTGATGCTCGAGTGGGGAGTTTTGCAAAATAAGGTTTGCTCGGATGTAGAGTTCGGTGCTCGAACCACAGTGCAAATATTTGCAAAACTTCTCGGAGCTAAGTTTTCACGCTTGAGCGAGACTTTCCTCGCTCGAGCTAACAGGTCGAATTCTGGGTTTTCTAGAATTCTGTTTAAGCTTCAAAACTCAACCCCCATGGCTCCAAAACTTGCAATTTTGTATCAAAAATGTAGACAAACATTGTGTGACAATAAAACTTAGATAGTTTGAAATCAATTGTCCCAAAATCATGGTTCATCTCCCAAATTTCCAAAAACCATTTCAAGTTCTTCAAAGCTCATGAAATCAAGTTACATATCTTGCTTGAATTATGCATGCATATAACTTATTGACTCTATTTCTATTTCAAATGGTACAAATGATGTTCATACTCATGGAGCTTAACAAAACCATACTTGCATGAATAATTTGGCACTCAATTTCTTATAATTAACATGCTACACGCTAGATTATGCAAATTCATGGCAATTCTCTACATGCATGGTAATATTGACTTCAAATTCATCATAATCAATTCAATTCTTGTAATTCATTTCATATCTTGCTTGAATTCACTCAATTATGAACTTAAATTCATGAAGTTGAGTTCAATTACTTACCTAGAGGCTCTAATCCTCACAAATGTAGTCAAATCTTGTACCAATTCCCTTAGTCAGCTAAGTAATGGTGCCTAATTCAATTATATTGATTCTAATTATTTTGATCCGAATCAATTTTTAATTAAATTTCACCATAGGTTCTAAAAATCATGCTAAGCACAAAAATACAGTCAATTTCACTTCCTAATGCCTTTATGGCCTTCAATTTAAATTCTATAGTAGAAAATCAAACAGATTTTCCTACGGTGAATAGATAGGAATTCAAACACACACATAATCATATAAGTAGCACTCAAAATCATATTAAGCACATAACCACAATCATAATCAAGATTAATTAACATAACACGGGATAGGGTTATCACAGTATATCACCTATGAAAACATACCATAGACCCACTGGGGTGCCTTGCCTATGTAGCAGTACTGACTTGATTCTTGTAGAAGCCTTACTTTAGTGAACTCAGGCCTAATGCTCATCCTGGACTCTTAGCTAGATAGGAATAAACTCCCTAGGAACTTTATCTTTATCCAGACTTAGATTCTCTTGTTCTAGAACTCTTGTCCCTTATCCAAATATCCCAGATTCTGGTATCTCCGCAGATAACCTCGGCCTAGCCGATATCATTTTTGCAATATGACCAAGCCATGTGGCACCTTGGTTGACACTTCGGTGCCACCTTAGCCACGTTCTGTCATTCACCAAATACCTCCCCACAACTGCCTCATAGGTTCTATTACCTCGGCAATCTGAGGTAATGGAACCTATATCATTTGTCCATATAGCACGTCGGCTAACAATCCATTTATCTCTGCGACCGAGATCATGACTCATCAGTTTTAACTTCCCAGCCTAGGACTCAACAACCTTTCTTTATCAATGTTGAAGAACTAAGAATCGAGAGCCAAGTTCTTTAAGTTCTCTAACTGAGATCGTTCCTGTAGCCGAGGTTTTTGATTCATTAAATCAAGAACTCCAAGAGTTTTATCTGCACATGAGATGTCACGCAAGGTTTTCTCAACCGTTTCCGCCACGCGTCCTTCTCTCATTGGTTCTTACTTGACACGCGCCATCGTGTGGTCGCTTCAACCACACCTACGTTAGCAGCGGAACCGCGTCATCAAGGTGTATTCATTTCCTTTTGTGGCCTTTTTAGTTTTTAACAAAAACCCTCTTTCTCTCTCTTCATCTTCTCACTTCACAACTTTGATTTCCCTCTTTGTCTCAAACTCTCTCTTTCTACGAAAACCTCCATTTTCATACCTTCAAAGCTTTCTGCAACTGTGCTCCGTTCCGCACCTCCGGCGAATTCTTCACGTTCGTCTGACTCCGGCAAACCTTACTTCGACGTCCTTGTTTTCGGTCCGATTCAATAATTCCTAAATTTCTGTCCTTATATGCTTTACATCGCATCTGTTGCTGTGAGACTGGTATCTATATAGCTGTACTCTAGTTTTTCATCATTCAGAAAACGTGTTTGTTTGTGATTTACCTTTATTCAATCTATCTACGTATCCTTTGTTCATATATTTGATGCTTTAACAATTTGTCACTACTCTTGACTTTCGCACATTTGTACACACCTACTCAGTGTTCTTGAATCTCTATTGCTTTTTTGACTCTGAATCATGTTCTTTTCTCGCATTGTTTCCAGATTCTTGCCTTTGATTCTAGTTTCCATATAGACTTAGGTTTGGGATTTGATTTAGAACCCTATTCTTTAGGAAAACTAAAACAAGATCCCTTTAGATCTTCAAAATCCTAGCTCCGGTGTCAGTTTAGGGTTTAGCCGAGGTTTTCAAACCCATACCAAATATTATTTTTCTGAAATTTTGTACCAATCTCCCCTAAACCGATATCATGGGAATGTTTAGGTAGAGAGTTGACACCCCTGCCAAGCTAGAGTACTTTAGGCTAGAGTTTTCCATTCCAACCGACGTTCAGATCAGGTTAGCTGGAGGGGAAGACTCTATTACGCCAGTTGGGGACTCCATGCCCTTTCCTGTGGTAGCATTTGTCGAGTGTGGACTTTGGCTTCCCTTAGACATCCTTTTTAGAAAAATCCTTCACTACTACAAACTCAACCCTATGCAGCTAGCCATCAATTCCTATAGTGTAATCAATGGTATAATTGCTCTATGTAGACACCCCATTTTTGACCGACCTTAAGACTCAGACGTCACCGATTGAGCGCTTGGTGATGTTGCATATTGTGCTCGTTCTGAGGTTGCAGAATCATGGCTGTGAGTCTTGCCTCCGGACTTTCGAACTCTTTTGTGTTTTGCTTCGGTTTGCGAACCAGGCCCTGTTTTCTTTATTTTCTCTTCCTGAAGGGAGGGAGAGGTCTCGTAGATCATCTCTCAGTGGCCGTGGGCTATGTTTCGTGGTCGTAGGCCATTTTTCCCGTTTGGAGCCCGGTTTCCGATTTTTCAGAGCCGTCGATCGTGTGCCTCGGTTCGGGACCACTCAACCACCTCCGTTTGCTCTGGTTTTTGGCATACACCTTGTTTCCTCCCTTTTGAGGGACATTGTGGGCCGAGAGACCAACTTCATGGTCAAACTCCACCTCCGGTGCCTAATGGTCAGTTTTCGGAGCCTCAGGTCGCGTGTTTCGGTCCCCGAACCTCCGTTTTGCATCCGTCTTGGTTCATTTTTGGCAGAGACCTTATTTTTATTATTAGGAAGGTTGTAGGAGGGTGGGAGACCAAAATTTTTTCTGAAAAACCAGCTTTCTCCTTTTTCTCCCTCTGAAAGCCGATTTTTTTGACAGAAAGCTGGTTTTTCTTACTTTTGAGCCACAATTTTTGATTTTTCATACCACCATTGTGATCTACACACCTGGGAGGCCACCAATATGGGTAGGCCGACCAGTAATGCTTCCTGACCCTTTTGAACCCCTCTAAAAAGCTGGTTTTTCTTTCTTCCGAACCACTTTTTCTGGTTTTTCTCTATACTACTGTGTTTCACTCACCTGGGAGGCCACCTTTCTGGGGTGGCCGACCATCAATTGTTCTTGACCCTTTTGACCCCTGGCCGGTCGACCAGGGGAGGTGGTCGGCCGACCACCTTGCCCTTTTGAACCTGGTCAGCCAGGTTTGTTTTCTTGGGTGCATTCCAGCTGTGCCTGCTGTTTTGCACCTGTCCCTCTGTCCGAGGGTCTGCCCTGGTTTTTGGTCCATTTAAGGTGGTTTTCACCCATTTGCTTGGTTTCAAGGAGAGTTTGGCCCTTTTGGTCAAGCTTCTTGGGGAAGCTTGACCCTTTTGGTTTAGCTTCCTCAAGAAGCTTGACCCCTTTGGTCAAGCTTCTCTTAGAAGCCTTGAACCTTTCTCTTGGCTTCTCCAAGAAGCCTCACTTCTTCTCCTCTATATAACCAACACCCCACCTCATGTTGCAAGGATTAGAAAAAAATACCAGCTGAGATATACATACACCCTTATATCTATACTTCAAACCTCTAAACATCCATTTTCTTGGTCATTTTGAGGGTTTTGAGGTCTTTCTTGGCTCTGTCTAAGGCCCTTTCAGCTATATTTTATGTCTATGATGCATGTGTAGAGAAATCCCATTCAAGGCCTTTCAAAGAGGCCTTTCTTTGCATGTTTCCGAGACTGATTCTAGGGCCTATTTGGTGGGTTTTAGGGCTGTCATAACCCATTTCAAGAGTTGGTTTGGTCTTGCTAAGTGTCTATCTTATATGTGCTTAATAACCCCTTGTATGGCCCTCTAAAGGAGCTCATCATTTTGGCATGCATTGGCTGCATTTCAGTGATCATTTGGGCATATTTTGGCATGTTTTATTCATTGATTTTTACTAGTTTGATGAGTTTTCATACGCTTCATATACATGCCATGTAAACCATGTCTGCTAGTCAAAGTTGCATGCTATTTTAGTCCATCATGCTAGTATCTTTTGATCATTCTTTGAACTAGAAATGTTCATATTTTGGGACTGCCTTGGTTCTGTCTTTGTGCTTCATAGTCAAATAATGCATACTTTGTATAGCTATAAGTCAATACATGTGCCTAGTTTTGAGTTTCGGGGCTCATCTTATGCATCGAGTGGCATGTTTCCATGTTTCGGGACCTTTTAGCATCAAGTTTTAGTGCTGGAATTTACATGTTTGAATGCCATGCTTCATCCTTGCCATGCCTTGTTAGAGTTGCATGCTGTGCCTTAGGTTCGGTCCTCGGTTTGCGTGTATGTGTGCACGCATTTGGGTAGTTTCATTTTCATCTTATGGCTGCTGATGTGGGTGTGGCTGAGGTCCACTCATATTGGTGTAAGCCCATATTGCATTGTGTATGCCATCTTAGTCTATAGCATTATGTATGCTAGGTTGTATGTTAGAGCATTGTGTATGCCATGTTACATCGAGCATTGTGTATGTCATTTCATAGCATTGTGTATGCTAGGTTGCATGTTAGGATTGCATTCATGCATGTCATGCATATTGCATTATGTTTGGGATAGGAGTTAGCCCGAGCAGGGGAAACGAGGGACTTTTCGTACTCCGAGTGACGGAATGTGTCTCAATTCCCGGTCGCCGACACTTCGGATTATTCATGATGGAGTCTAGGCCTTGTTATATTTTCATGTGCATTAATTTCATATTAAGTCGTGCAATTCGACTCCTCGGCCATCATGCATCGAGATGCGTGATTGATGGCATGAGGATCGAGGCAAGCATACATATGTGAAAATACATTGCTATACCTCTTTCTTGCTCTTTGTTGCAGTAAATCAGAAACCGCCAGACTTTTGGAGCTTCGTGCAATATTCCGGGCTTAATTGTAAATAGAGGCTAATTGGGGCATTGCAATGGATTTCCGCGCAAGGCAACTCAAGCACGCATCATTCATCATTCGGAACAGAGCTGAGGCGGTCCATGGGCTTGCATGCTAATTTACCTGCTTTCCTAGATTAATTTGTTAAATAATTAGGATTTTGTATTTATTCGGACTGTACTATTCATTTGGATTGTATATTATTTATTCGGACCCTCCGAGCGAGGGCACAATTGTAATAAGTGTGCGTGCGTGTGATGTATGTCTTCCAACCCCACGTCTTTCTCCCTTTTATTTACCAGCTTATGATGGTTAGATTAGGGCATGTTTCAATTAGCATACAGTATGATAGCATGCTTGCATTCATTTATCTGTTTTGCATGCACCGGGCTCGGCGCATCATACTAACTGCATTGTATTTTAATTTCGAGTTGAATACTTGTTAGTTGTAGCATTTCACATGCCATCTTTAGAATAGCTGAGCCTGCTATAGTTGCATTTTTGCATGTGTTGCATTAGGCATTTCTGTATAGTTAGGATCATGCATGATTTCTAACATAGCTTCTGTTTTGGCTTGGAGTACTCAGTAAGTTTTATGCTTTAGCAACCTTGCACGCGTGTGAGTGACTGCCATGATAGCGTGCTTACCATGAGGCTATATGCTTATGTGATGTATCTGCCTGAATGCCTGTGGGTGAAGGTTGGGTTATTTGGATTGGAACAAATCATTGACTGTGAGTCTTAAGCCCACTAGATAGTGGCAAAACCATCTTTTCTAAGCCCACCCGAGGGTGACAAAATTCGCATTTTAAGCCTACTTGCGAGTAGCAAATCGCTTTCAAAAACAAACATGAAATGTTTCGTTCCAATTCAGGCGATCCAGTCTATACTTGTATGCCGTGCGCATCACATAGTAATTCTTGGCTAATAATCGGAATAAGAACGCATAATGTTTTCAAAACTAGATATCATGGTTAGTAGAGGCCGATCTTTGATCGGCGGCGGGTCTTGTAGTGACCTTCCCAATCGTACCCAAGTTCGAGCGAGGTAACTTTGGTGATAGCGGACCGTGGCCTTAGGCAGCAGTCGGGGTTTCCTAAATTTCCCAAAATAAAATATTTAGGTGGCAACTCATATCGGCAAGCGATCCATATTTGGCACTTCTTTCAAAAATCATTTTCAAAATAATTTTCGATTTGGACTCTTTGATGATTCATCGGTCTTGCATTGCACTCTGCGAGATTAGATCTGAGACCGTGACATTGAGTCTGAGCGTAGTGAACCCAAAGCGAACAAAAGCGAGGATTTCCCTCTGGGCGTTGGGGGCGTCTCTGATTTGGCAACTTTCTTTGAGGAATTAGAGAGCTTGACTCGAACTCATGATATCTTGTTTTGATTACACTTATGTGTTTCTTTGCATTGCATGTGCATTAGTGCGCCTAGGACACCTTGTGTTTGCCATCTGCTATTCTGGCGGTTTACGGAGGCTGCGTGCCATAAGGCTTACGATTCTGGGCTCTGCCGATATGGAAACACAAACCCGGTTTCTGGGGGCACCCTGACCATTCGACCTAGTGCATGTTCGGAATCCGTAGTGACCATTCCAAACTAGGACAGGTTGCTTACCCGATATAGGTTGTTTGAAACCACTGCGTGCGTAGTGAAACCCTAGTTCCTGACAAAATAGGATAGGGAAACCTTACCTCAACATAGGGGTGTTTTGGCTCTCACTTATCTGTTATGTGCTTTTAGAGTGCGTCTCTAGAGGGAAATGCATGTATCAGTTTACGAGTTTGGGCATCAGGCCTGCGGGCATCAGTCAGTGTTTGAGAATTAGTTATCTGCGGGTATCAGATTCAGTTTTGAGGAATAGTGATTCAGGGATAGTGATCAGTGTTTAAGGACAATGTGTATTTAGCTTATCGACCGTGTGTTGTTATGCCCAGCTATGTGTTGTGTATTTATTTTAAGCTGCTATGCTGTTCGTTTATCTAGTTATTTATTTCCTTATTGCTTTATTTATCTTTTTGCTAGGGTAGTTTTAGCACAATTGTTTCAAACCAAGCAGATATTCCCCAAGCACTCTGGACAAGAGGTCGTCGGCTCAATCGATCTGAGGATCTGGTTGACGGACAACCAGTGTTTCATTCTCTACCCCCGGTTGTCAGACGGAGAAAGCGTAATGTGTCGGCGAGAGGTTACGAGCGATGGTCTACCTAGCGATTGAGCAGTTGGGTTGAGGTCTCGGTTTACGCCATAGAAATACACATACCGGTCGGATCGGCGTGAGAACATGGCCGGAATGGAGGAAATGATGCGCCAACTCCAAGAGAGTATGAAGCAAATGCAGGAGGACGCTGTCCGCCAAGCAGAGTTCTCTAAACAACAGGCCACAATCATGGCCCAACAGGCGGAACTAATTACCCGGCTACAGTAGCAAGCCAGAGCATCAACCGCACATCCAGTTCCTCTCCCATCAGGGGTCCCGCTACCAGAGCAGACACCAACTACCCAAAATGTCCTGCCAAATGCCCAGAACATTTTGCCAAATGTCCATGCCGTTCAGGAGGACACAAACATCCCAACGGGGCCGGCTCCGCCCCCGCTTCCACCTCAATTATCCAAGGTACATACACCCATCAACCACCTAAACTCTCACTTTGAGTTCGAAGTAGACCCTACAGCATTGAAATTGAGCAAGCTCGAGAAGCTATTCAGAAAGTCCCAGGGGGTAAAGGCTATCCTGGATATCGAGGACGGATATACCGATGTGGCTGTGACGTTGCTGGATAGATTCAAAATGCCGTAGATCGATCGCTTTGACAGATCTGGGGATCCCATGGTCCACCTCCAGCTATTCTCAGATATACTACGGCCGATGGGCCTAACCAGACCCCAGAAGCTTTCACTATTTGGCCGGTTCCTGTCGGGTGTGGTCGCTATCTGGTATGCGAAATTGGAGGATGATGTCAAGCGAAGTTGGGATGAAATGGCCGAGGCCTTTGTTGCGCAATACTCTTGCAACACCCAAATCGAGATTACAACCCGTGATCTCGAAACAACAAGGTAAGAGCCTAAAGAGAGCTTCTCGGATTTCGTGACCCGGTGGAGGGCGAAGGCCTCGATGATGACTCTAAGGCCCACTGATAAGGACCAGATCAAGATGATTGTGCGCAATCTCCAGCCAAAATTGATACAAAAAATGATTATGCTCCCTTTCCCCACCTTTTTAGATCTGCACGAAATGGGGGTACAAATTGAAGATGTAATGAAACAAGGTCTAATTGACCAAGACAGAGATCAGCCGTGAAGAACCTTTAACCGCAACAACAATGCCGGCCCAAGTGACGCTGCAACTGCAAGAGCTTCGGAGGTAAGCATGGTCGCCACCATTCCCCCTCCCCTTCCAAGACCCGTGGCAGCCACACCTTTCTCCAGTGCATCTGGAAGCAATCCACAAACCACCAAATACCAACCCAGAGGCCAAAGAACCTTCACCCCATTGTATATGCCCCTGTCCAAGGCTCTAGGGGTCTTAATCAGAAAAGGGCATCTAAAATCCCTGGAACCGAGGCCGTTGCCAAATCCACTCCCCCCCACTCACAACCCAGCCAAATATTGCACATATCACCAACAACACGGTCATGACACTGACCAATGTTTCAGATTGCGTCACGAGATTCAAGATCTCGTTGACAAATAGGTGATTTTGCCACCAGAAAGACCCAATGTCACAACCAACTCGCTCCCTACACACAACCAAGCTCCACCTCCCAAAAGAATCAACTTTATCCAAACTGGGGTCGTGTCTTACGATCCTAGCATCTATATCACTCCGTCCCATCTACCTAAGCCGGAGGTGCTCCTTCCTGACTGCACTGACTTTTTGTGCATGCTGGACATCTCCACAACCCAACCTGAGCCAATGGTGGCGGTGTTGAAGGCGGTGGGGAGATTGCGAGAGGAGGATGGGCTGTTGAGTCGAGGATTGAAGCGATCTAGAATTTTCTTTGGGAAGCCTACGATCTGAGTGATTACATCCTGTCAGTGGGCTAGTCTGAGCCAAGTGTAGAATTGCGGAAGCGAAGCGTGTGTGATCGGGGATAGATTTGGCGAGAGCAGATGATTTGGCTGTAGAAGAGGACTTTGCCAACCTACGGTTTTCGATGACCAAGAATCGATGGCGATCAACTGGTTTGATTATGAGGAATCGACAGAGGCTACTAGATGGCTGGATGATCAACCGGATGTGGTTGAAGAGTTCCAACCAGAACAGGGCTCGGCAGGGACGAGGGTATCAGTTGTGGCCGGAAGGGCCAAAAGTCAGAATACATTGTCGGAGAGCGCCGGTACGAAGAATTTCGCTCAGAACAGGAGCATTGTGAACCTGAGGAAATTTGAACAACAAAGCTGCGGCCAGCGGTGGAACAAGAAAAGTTTTGGGATTACGAGAGAACCAAAGCCAAAGCCCATGAGGGATGAAAATCTTTGTGGGCACAAGGGCGAAGATCTTTGCGAGCATGTGAAATTTGAAAATCTTGTGAGTACAATCATGCCAGAGCCAGACAGATATCTGTTGGCTGCTCACGGGATGTGGTGGGAGGACGATGATTTATGCCTTGCCCAGACAGACGAGGATTGGGGGAGCAATCAACCAGACGACACCTGGTATCTCGATGAGGTTGATCACATGACAAGAAGCAGGCAGTATTTCAAGCCCCCGCAAGTAGACCAGCCAGAGGCATCTGGGAAGGATAAGGAAGCTGAGAGACAGAAAGAGAAACAACTTGAAGAAGAGGCTGTGCTCAAACAGTTAAAAAAGATACAAGCAGACATCTCTATCTGGGGACTACTTATGGCATCACGAGTGCACAGACAGGCTGTCCTATCTGCTATGGACAAGGCAAAACTCTCGATAGAAACCACGCCGGAGCAACTGATGGGATTAGTCTTTCCGGGAGGAGCTACCCCGATGCTGACTTTTTCTGACAAAGAACTGCCACCTGAGGGTGCGAACCACAATAAGCCACTCTACATCTCTATGAAGTGTAGAAATAAATGGATACTAGTGGTTCTTGTTGATACCGGATTCGCCATCAACGTGTGCCCAGCAAGGACAGTGTATGCAATCGGTTTGAAGACCGTGGACTTTATACCGACAGCCCAGGTAATTCGGGCATATGACAACATGAGCCGAGAAGTCATGGGGACAGTAAAGATCCAGACCAAAGTTGGGCCGGGACAGCATGAGATAGATTTCCATGTCTTAGAGGTTCCTGCAACTTTCAACCTGCTTTTGAGACGGCCGTGGCTGCACCAGGTAAAAGCAGTGTCGTCCACCTTACATCAGATGGTGAAATACCCCCATGGAAAGGGAGTAGCCATTGTGTTTGGGAATTCATTGATCCATCCACCGCCAGAGGTGTCTACACCAGTCCTGGAAATTGAGCACGGCATAGAGGATGTGTTTATGTCAGGGTTTACCTTAGCTGAGGCTCGGGTTGTGCAAAACATCATGGCTGTTAATGAAGGAGTGTATGTTAGTGCTCAATCTATATACCTCATGAATAAGCTTCAACACATCCCCGGGATGGGATTGGGAAGGAGCGGCTGGAAGGGCGTCACAGCATTGGCCGAAGTGCCATACTACCCCCATACCTTTGGATTGGGTTATCTACCCACCAAAGAGGATTGGATAAGAAAGGGAAAGGAAATTGCTGGAAGAGCCAGAGCAAAGCAGGTTGGGAAGTCTTTTGAATTGATGCATAGGCCCATTCAGGGTACCCTAAACGGACGCTTCGTCTAGGAGGGGGAGGACTTTTCGTTTTGTGGCTACCCAGAGCCGTGGCTGAACGCGGAAAAGAAGCACGTGCCAGGTTTCGAGATCTTCTTCGACCTGCAATTATCTGAGGATGACGTTGCCGAAGAGTAGACAGACCCATCAGCTGAAGTTGAGTAGTGTAAGGAAGCAGATTTCGAGGGTGCTGAAATTGAAATGGGGGTAGTATTGGCTTGTCTACTTTCAAATCCTCCGATCGACCAGAAGTGCTTGGGGGATAACTTCTCGGTTTCCATGAGTGGGAATGAAATGGCTGTGGGCCTACCAGCAACTATTTTGGATGCATCTATCGCACCCTCTCTTACTTGGCAATACGAAGAGGGGTTTGTCAGCTGACCTTGGGTCGGGTAGTGGCGAATCTGATTCCACAGTCTTGTGAGTGAATCGGGTTCAGCTCGTAGTCTGGTCTGGTAATCACAGGGATGATAACCCGGATGCCACAGTTTTGTCTAGGTCGTCTTTTTCTTTCTCTTTTAGTCTGTTATAGCAGGAATCGGACGATTTGGGTGTGCTTAATGAGAATTAAATGCTGTGGTTTCGAGTACTTTTACGTGCCTTTGATTTATTGCATTAACTCAAACTTTCAAAATTTTGATGAAAGCAGCGAGGACAAAATTCCTCCGGTTTTGCAACTTAATTGAACAAGAGCGGAAAGATTTGTTAAACCTTTTGTTGATGAAATCACTCATGAATGTTAGTCTTGAGGAGGACCCATTTGGTCGGATCGAGTCCACGTTGTCTTCGGAGGAGCTTAGTCGCTTTATTAAAAGATTTCAAAGATGTTTTCGCGTGGTTCTCACGAAGACATGCAGGATCAATCTGAGATTATGCGACGGATCCTCTTAACCGAGGCGACCGTCAGCGAAACTTCGGGAGGATCCGCTCGGTTGGGCTCTCAAGATCAAGGAAGAGGTCACCAAATAAATCGATCGAGCTTCTGCTAGTATCGAATACCCGACTTGGTTGGCCAACATCGTTCGATCTTTGAAGAAGGATGGCGGGATCCGGGTATCGTGGATTTCAAGGATTTGAAACGAGCGGTCAGAAGGCGACTTTCCTTCTTGCACATTGATGAGTTAGTGGACTTTCTGTGGGGCATGCTTTGCTTTCGTTCATGGATGGCTTCTCGGCTACAATCGGATAGTGATGGCACGAAAAGCGAGAAAAAGGCGCATTCACCAGTAGAAACATCTTGCTCTGAGTGATCTTTGTTTGGGTTAAAGAATCTTTGGAGCTACTTATCAGCAGACCCCGACCACGATATTGCATGACATGATCCACAAAGAGGTTGAGGTGCGTGGGCGACATGATTGTCAAGTCCAAAGATAGAGGGCCACTACACCCTTGCAAAAGTTCTTTCAAAGGATCGGAGAATTCGGTTCTTGGTGAATCCTCAAAAATGTCGTTTGGTGTTACTGATGGAAAAATCTTTGGGGTTTACGATTACCGAGAGAGGTATCGAGGTCGACCCTTCCAAAATCAAGGCCATCCTAGAAATGCCCCCACCAAGGACTAAAAAGGAGGTGCGAGGCTTTCTGGGTAAAGTGCAATTCATAAGACGGTTTATCTCAAAATTAACCTTGACTTGTGAACCACTTTTTGGCCTCCTGAAGAAATGAAAGAAATTCTAATGGGACGGTCGATGCCAAGCTGCTTTTGAACAGATGAAGGAATACTTACAGAACCCGACCGTGTTATCACCGCCAGAGCCGGGGAAAACGTTAATATTGTACCTTTCAGTGACTGAGACCACAATGGACTGTATGCTCGCGCAAGAATCAGAGGACAAAGTGGAGAGAGCCATCTACTATCTGAGCAAGAAGATGCTAGAGTATGAAACTCGCTACACACCGTTGGAGAAGACTTGCTTAGCTTTGGTATGGGCTACCGAAAGGCTGCGGCACTACTGTTAGCTCACTCCGTAATGTTGGTTTCACGACTCGATCCCATCAAATATCTTTTAGAAACCGGCACTTACGGGTAGGCTAGCTCGTTGGTTCTTTGTTGCTCTTGAATTTGATTTGAAATATGTGACCAAGTCGATCAAGGGAAGAAGCGATGGCAATTCTTAGCCGAGCCATCCGGTGGAAGGGGTGAAGCGATCAGTACTTATTCCCGAGATGAAGCCATTTTGCACATCGACGATGAAACTTGGACGATGTACTTTGACGGAGCATCAAATCAGTACGGGTATGGGATAGGGGTGTTGCTGATAGCACCCGACAATTCCCGTATCCCTCTAGCCTTCAAACTCCTGTTCAAAGTCTCGAACAACGAAGCAGAATACGAGGCATGCATTGCCGGTCTAGAAGCAGCCTTGGAACTAGGGGCAAGACAGTTGGACGTCATCGGGGACTCGAACCTTTTTGTGTCTCAAGCAAAAGGGGACTGGAAAGTCAAAGAAGAAAAGATGATGATGTATCACCAGGCCTTGGACTTGTTAATCCCTTGGTTTGAGAAGCTAAACTTTGCTCATCTACTAAGAGAGAACAATAGGTTCGCAGATTCTTTAGTAACTCTATCTTCCATGATAGACATCCCGTTCGGAGTCCGGATGAATCCAGTCATCATTGACCAGAAATTTGCGCCAGCCTACGAGTCGATTACTGTTATAAATAAGGCTCAGGACGAAAACCCCTAGTACTACGACATTTGGAATTTCTTGGAGAATGAAGCATACCTGCCAGGGGTAAATGCCAAGGATAAAAGGGCAATCAGAAGAATGGCCATTCAGTTCATCATCTATGGGGGTAAGCTGTATAAGAGAGGTCATCTGGGAATGCATAAGCTGTGTGTCGATGCTGAAGAATCGAAAAGCCTAATGGAGGCCATCCATGGAGGGGAATGCGGTGCGCATATGAACGGAGTAATGCTAGCACGGAAAATCCTCAGACAGGGTTACTACTGGTCCACCATAGAGAAGGATTGTATCGGTTTTGTTCGGTGATGCCACAAATGTCAAATTCATGCAAATCCCATGAACATTCCGTTATCGGGTATACAATATGACCGCCATGGCCATTTCGATCTGGAATTGATGTGATCACATCACCCCAAAGGGGTCGAATGGGCATGAGTTCATCCTGGTCGCGATAGATTATTTCACGAAGTGGGTCGAGGCCTAATCTTATGCGGTATTGAAGGCTTCACATGTTGCGAAGTTTATCAGAAACAACATCATCTGTCACTACGGAGTCCCAAACGAGATAATTTCAAATAACGGTTCCCACTTGAAGAAGGAAGTGATTGACTTGTTGGAAAAATACAACGTGGCTTTTCATAAGTCATCCACATATCGGCCACAAACCAATGGAGCGGTTGAGGCCGCCAACAAGAATATCAAACACATATTGCAAAAGATAGTGGAAACCTACCGGGATTGGCCAGATAAGCTACCGTTTGCTCTGTGGGGCTACCAGACTTCAATTAGAACTTCTACTGGGGCGACTCTGTATTCATTGGTTTATGGGATGGAGGCCGTTCTACCTATCGAGATTGAGGTTCCGTCATTGCGAGTACTGGCTGAATGTTAGATAGCCGAAGTAGATTGGCAGCAGAGCAGGTTTGAGGAACTCATGCTCTTTGATGAGAGAAGACTGAAAACACTGTACCATGTTCAAGGTTATCAGCGCAGAATTGCCCAGGCTTTTAACAAGAAAGTTAAGTCCAGGAATCTAAAAGAAGGAGATTTGGTGCTCAAGGACAACCGAGCTCCCATCCACGACCCAAGGGGCAAGTTCAGACCCAATTGGACTGGTCCTTACATCATTAAGTCTATCTGGTTAGGTGGAGCTGTGGTTCTGATAGATCTAGATGGCCTAGAGTTCTCACAACCGATCAATATGGACAAGTTAAAGAAATATTACCCTTGAGAGGCTCGCTAAGCCGAAAACCCGAAAGGGCGACCTAGGCAAAACTCAGAGCACAAAAAATTTAAAATTATAAAAATTGAGCTCGCAAGGTTGAAAACCCACAAAGGGTGGCCTTGGCAAAAGTTAGAGCGTAAAAGGAGAGTGAAAATACCCGAGTGAACCCGAGCCTGAACTACGTAAGGCTTGATTCCCATCTTTGCGATACGTAGGCAACTTCATCCTGGAGTTCAGCCATAAACTTTTCCCCGATCGACTTTGTCCATTTGATCATCTCGGCCATCTTCGCCTATTCAGCATGCAAGAGTTCGGTTATGATCCCCGATGTAGTGCTTTTCAGACTAGGGGCAACTTTCCGTTGTCGTGCAGTGCCGCAGTGTTATTCAGACTAGGGGCAACTTTCGATTCGCGAGTGCAGGGTTGTGCATCTCGATGTGAGATCTCGGGCATGTCAATTGATCCATATCGAAAATGGTTTTGAAAAGTTTTAATAAAAGTTGACTTTGTTCAAATTAATCTTTTTACAACTAAGACCATTTTTGGACCAAAGCGGAAAATTTTCAGTACCCACAACCTTTAATTTCATTGATTTCAAAACAGAGTTCTCCTGCTCTTGCATACAAATTGAAGTTGCTTTTTATTACATTCATAAAGAAAACTTAAAAGTACTGGTAAAGCAATAAATTCGGGGCATAGATAAGTCAGGTGTCCTTGCGCCCCCTCCCAGAGCTGGTCGAAGCCTCTGATGCCAAGTTGGGCCGAATCTGTGTCTCTTCATTGAGCCAATCCAAGCACTCGTCAGACAAAGTGCAACTAAAAGTGGGAGCGGGGGCCAGGAGCTCTCTAGTCCTCCAAGCTGTGGCATACCGGGCAAGCTATGCACCTTGAATCGGGAATACGGCAGGGTACTCTATCCCGTCTGGTGGGCAAGTCTGATCATGACCGAACTGGCGTTGGAACCGAAATGGAAAGTAGAACACACAGTGAGTCAGACCAATCAATTGGATCCCGGTCTGCCGGGACATGTTATAGCTCATTGCTGGGAGATTGAGCCAAGGACAGCGCCAAGCAATGCGATCTGCAGACAAATTGCACATCCAGTCGAACTACCATCTCTCATCAAGGGCATCGACTAGGCGTTGTCGAAAGAAATAGCCGTGAGCTGAGTAGGCTGGGCAAGAGTCCACAACCTGCAATTTATCTATCAACCATACTTGGGCAGGGATGAAAAATGAGAGAATGAAGAATAGAGAGATGTACGATGAGAGAAAAGTAAAAAAAAAAAGGGGGTTTTGTGAGAAAAACCGAGCCTGAGGGCTGAGTGATGTGAGCAATACATATGTGAGATTGGGTGGGAAACATTACCTGCAGTAGTAGTGGACTCCCCGCAAATCTAGTCATCTCCTGGCGATAGAAAGCATCCAAGCCCATTAGTGTCTCGGCCAATGTCATGGCGATGCAACTCTTTTCTTCCTTCAAGCCTTGAGCAACTTCAATCAGACGAATGCTAGATCCACTAAAGCCTGGGGCAAGCAAAAAGTGAGATAGCATGCACAAGCAAAGTGCGTGTTGCCAAAAACCTTGCCAATAATGGTTGCCGTGGTCACTGGTATCAGAAAAGCGATGAATCAAGCCGAGGATGTCCAGTTCCCCGTTGCAGATCAGAGACCGAGCGTCATGCATGGTGAGCCCACACATCCGCCCTAAAGCTTGGGTGTGGCCGAAGCGAAACTGAGGCAAAATCTCTTCATGGCGTTCAGATTCCATCAAAACTTCAAAATCTTCGAAAGTTGGACATACCTCTTGCCCGCCGAAGCTAAAAACATGTGTTACTGGGTTCCAAAACCTCGCCGCGGCATGAAGGAAGGGAAGGTGCAGCGGAGTACGGCTCAGCGTGAATAGTGCATTCAAGTCGAAGCCCCGGAAGTTCAACTTTTCCGAGCTATCTAAAGAAGCGATCCAAGCTGTGAGATTTTAGACGAGAAACGCCTCCATTTTGGTGCAAAACTAAGATGAAATGAATCAACCATGAGGCTAGGACTTTTAAAGAGGATAAGACATTGTTCGGGGGACACGTGTCAAAAAACTGGTGGTTGTTGAGCTAGGTGGTCGGCTGGCCACCTTTTCTGGTAGGCCGACCACCCCTCTCCCCTCCAATGCAAAATGCTGGTCGGCCAGCTCCCAAAGGTGGTCGGCCATGCTGCAAGGTGTGTCTTTGGTCCTGTTCTACCCTCTAAAAGAAAGTTCCTAGCTTTTCCATGCATCGGGAGTGTCGAAGGCCTCCATTTCCCTCTTTTTCGGATGCGTTCCGTCACCCAGATCGTCCGAAATACACTTTGTTTATAGAGTTATTGTTAAGTCTTGCTTATCGAGTTGTTGTTTTGCTTATCGAGTTGTTGCTTTGTTTGTCGAGCTGTTTTGTTTATCAAAGTTGTCAGGCTTTGTATTTTGAGTCGTTATTCTTTGTTTAAATCAACATTGTTGTGTCTTGCTTATCGAGTTGTAAACTGTCTAAGATTCTATTATTTCTTAGTGAGTTAAGTTGTTTAGTTTGTTGTGTCGGTTCACTACCTGCCTTGGCAAATACACAATGCACATTTCCATTCAATCTCATTTTCGTGCAAAATGATGCGATACGATGCTAAGAACATTAAACACAACACTTTTTTCAAAAGCTGTTTCATTTCATCATGCTTTCTTTGTTACAACATTTTTACAACAAGGGTACAAGTTTTACAGAAAATAAAACTGCCTAATAATGTACAATGTGCTACAATTACTAGTGAAAAGGTAAATAAAGCAGGGAATAGCTGCATCAATGCTCTCAAGAGCAGGAATGAGAGGCCCTCTTCGTCCTCTTCTGCGGAACGGTCTCTGCACCACCAGTGCCATCTGAGTCGGAGCTGTCATCCTCAGGATCCTCCTCGGTCTCACCTTCACTCTCGGAACCAAGGCCGGAACCCTCCTCTCTGTCAACAGATGTCTCTGACTGACGATCTACAGCTTCCTCCTCCTCGCTGGCCTCCTCCTCCATAATGTGTGCTCTGCGTCTGCGAGACGACTCCCCTTCCCTGACTCCTCGAGAAGGCCTAGATGGTCCATCCCCTCGAGAAGGCCTAGATGGCCCGGCTCCTCGGGAAGGCCTGGATAGCCCGGCTTGTGGCTGAGTATATACCGGAGGCATCTGAAAATGAAGAATGCAATTTGAATACATCAGCCAAAATATGTATATCAGATGCAGATGCAAGAAAACTACATGAAGTGGGTGCATGCAAGTACAGTATGTAAATGTGGTGTGAGTCAGATATGCTCTAACATATACAGTCAACTAATGCAGTGAGATATTCAAGATCAACATGTCATCAGAAGTATGATAAGGCAAGAAAGCTAAAGAGTACCTGGACACCGAGGATGGAGAGTTGTGCCTCTCTCTGTAGGACCATGCCCTCGAGTGAGGCTACTAATCCGAGCATCTCATCCATATACTCGACGGGAGGCTACAAATGCAAATGCAAGATCATCAGTAAATGAATGAATGTCTGAGTATCGGAGTGATAAATCAAAGCTGTAAAGCATACCGGTGGGGAGTCGGGGTCTCTGACAAATCAATGATCAGGCATCGGAGGCTCTATCGAGATCGGGTAGGAAGTACCATATCTCTATCCCGTCAACTCGATCGGGATCTCTGGCCATCCAGCATGAAAATGAGTCAGAGGAATCGGGGGAACCAATCCACCCCCGCCTCTAGATATGCCAGCCTTGCTGGTGGAAGGGACATCTGCAGTCCGAGCCTGACTCGATGAGGGCATACCAGCAGACCTCCTCGTCGGAGTACGGACTCCCGTCAGTGGAGGCATCAAGTATGTGTGACGGTAGGTCGCGTAATCCCCGTCCTCCAAGTGTAGCAACACGTCGGTGCCTAGCATGGCCCATCGGCATACGAGTGAGACTATCAGCGGACCGCATATCATCCGGAGGTGCTGAGGGAACACTCTGCTCAGGGAAGCCCAGAGTCTGACGCATAAAGCGGTCCCCCAGGAACCAGGCTCTACCAACTGGCCCCTCGAACAGGATCCTATACCGAGAGACACCCCATGCTCCGGCAAACTGAAATCGGAGGTCTCTACCTAAAGGCACCCAGGGTTGCCATGTGATCTGCGGATACCCGATGCATAAGTTGATCAGAAATTGTGAATGTGCAAGATAAATCAAAGATTGGAAACATAAAGAACTGGGAGTTCTGAAATACCTTCGACGGCCGCACTGTATCAAAATACTGCCGTAGGTAGAGGAAAGACTCCCAAGGTCTCGGCCGGTACTGGCCCTCGAATTCAACTGAGTAAGGGGTCATGAGGGGCACCTCCACCTTAAGCTCTGGGGCTAGCGTCGGGAAGTACGCGTAGATCCATAGCTGTGGAAAACAGAGCAATAGCCATCAGAATACAGAATGCTGAGTGCAGAATGTAAATACAAAATGCTGAGAGCAAAGTGTAAGGTACAGAGTGTAAAGTGCGCCGTGAGTGCAATGTACAAATAATGAGAAGTAGAAATGTAAATCAAGAGGGCAGAAAGTACCTCCCAAGCCCTCCAATAGCTGCCAACTATGTTCCCCCGTCCGCAGGAGGTTGCGCTCATATAGCAATAGAGAGTAGCTAGGCTGGCGCCACCCCAATCATATCGGCTGACCTGTGATAGGTCCACTAGAGCACTCAACAGATAGAGCCCAACAGTGTTCCCCCTATCGGCGAACAGAGTGGTCCCGAAGAGGAACATCAGAAATCCGCGGGTGTACTGTGCTACCTCCTCAGGAGTCTCAAGCTCCATCTCCACCCTCCTAAAATGTGAAGAAAACTAGGTATATCGGACTCTACCCGAAGATTTGTCAACTGGTGGGCGAGCTCTCAATAAGTAGATCCAGGCGGCCTCCCACTGGCCCATGTCCTCGTCATATGGGACTGCCCAGCCTCCCACATCAAGGCCTATCAATACAACGAAGTCAAACGGGGTCATAGTCATGTCCCCGGTAGCAGAGAAATGGAAGGAGTTGGTGGTGTCCCACCATCTCTCTACCAAGGCACCCACCAGCGTCCTACTAGTAGGATAATGAGATATCCCAGTGCAGAAGGGTCCAAACCCTGCCAAGTCAACCAAATCCTGGACAGCCTCCGGGAGCTCTGCATACCACTTTCTCGCCACAATGGAGCCATATCCTCGCGCAGCATGAGAAGTCACCTGCATTCAGGATGAACACATATATTCAGTATCAGAATGAAATGTATAAGCTGCGTGCAAATGAAATGAATAAGCGGCGTGCAAATGAAATGTATGAGCTATATAGAAAATCAAATCAGATACAGAATCTGGGCTGTGTGTTCAGAAAATTCAAAGTATGAGCCGTGTGTTCAGAATTCAAGTGTTTAGGCTGCGTGTTCAACTCTCAATCAGTGTGTGCTGTGTGTTCACCTCAACAATGAGTCGTGTGTTCAGAATTCAAGTGTTTGGGCTACGTGTTCAACTCTCAATAAGTGTGTGCTGTGTGTTCACCTCAACAATGAGCCGTGTGTTCAGAATTCAAGTGTTTGGGTTGCGTGTTCAACTCTCAATCAGTGTGTGCTGTGTGTTCACCTCAACAATGAGCCGTGTGTTCAGAATTCAAGTGTTTGGGCTGTGTGTTCAACTCTCAATCAGTGTGTGCTGTGTGTTCACCTCGACAATGAGTCGTGTGTTTAGAATTCAAGTGTTTGGGCTGCGTGTTCAACTCTCGACAAGTGTGCGCTATGTGTTCACCTCAAATTCGAGCTACGTGTTCAGAAAATTCGAAGTTTGGGCTGTGTGTTCGACTTTCAACAAGTGTGTACTACATGTTCACAATCAATTTATGGGCTGCGTGTTTCAGAAATTCAAGTGATTGAGCTGTGTGTTCAAAATGTAAACGGAACGCTATGCCATAGGCTAAATGTTCAAAAAGAGCTATGTGCTAAGATGAGCAAATAAACAAACATAGCATGGAATGCATGGAAAATGCAGGTTACATCACAGAAAATGTGAAAGCGAGGAACATACCTCCTGTGCCTGATGGGAGAGGTGGGACTTCGGCTTCCACAATAAAAGATCCACCGGTGCTCGATCATCGAAATCAGTAAAATGATAAAAAAAACTACTTGAGGGAGGACATGTGTCGGAGGGTTGTATCTCTCAGGAATAAATGGTCAAACTCTCGGAGGCAGAGCCATAATATTTGGATCATCTCCGGTGCCTGGAGGACCTCCACCTTGAGGAAAGTGACCGGCCATTTCGAGAAATCTGCAAAAAGGAGCAAAAATGAGCAAAATGGGCCAAAATTGGAAAAAGTCAACAAAACTCAACTCTCGGGAAATGGAAAAGTCAACAAAAGTCAACTTCCGAGAAAATCTTCCAAATATTGAGACAAACTCACCTCAAGTGGCAAAAATGAGAAAAGAAGCTCCGAAACCAAGATTTAATCGGTTCAAAGTGAAGAGAACTGAAAGTTTTCGCGAAACAACTTGGCATAGGACGTTGGAAAACGCATATGGAGCGCAGATCCGAGAGGGAAAATGCTCTAGGAAGGTAGAGGGACTAATTTCAGAGCTGGGGTTGTGAGGAAAAGTGCTTTGGATAAGCACATTTAAAGAAACAAGAGCAAAAAGACCAAACTGCCCCGGATTTGGGCTAGGTGGTCGGTCGGCCACCTTTTCTAGTAGGCCGACCACCCCCATTTCAAAAACCTGGTCGGTGGCCTCCCCCTTGGACCAAACCTGGTCGGCAGTGTTCCCAGGGTGGTCTCCAAGATCTCTGTAAATTTTGGTGATGATCGGAGTCCCCGGCACCCGAGAAAGTACAAGGAGAGTGCACTTTTCGTCGCAAAATCCCTCCGCGGGAACTTCAACTCCAACTTTCGATGCGTGTCTCATCGTTACTCGTCAAAAGCGAAGTGTATCCTTTTTGAATATGTTGTGACCCCCCCGGGAGGTAAACCGGAGGTCGTGATTGAGCCACCTTTGTCGAAACTTGCATTGCTTTGCTCGTTGTTTCGTTTCAAAATATGCATTCGAGTTTACACTTATCCTGCATTGTTATGCACGTCACTTGCATTCTCATGCACACCACTTGCACTGTTTTGCACGTTTCACGAGTATTGTCATACCCTTGTGCTTAACTTGCGTTGTCACGCGCGTTGCTTCTCGCATTGCGATGCACTCACCTATCAACACCGCGTTTGTTTGCATTTGATATCACGCTGAACATATGTTGCTAACTATGTTGTGCTTGTTGAGTTTCTTCCTTTTGCAGGCACGATATTGTATGTACGGTTCATTTGAGGCTGGTGCGACCAGACGAGCTACACAGTTATTGTATCCCCTCCGTTTGAGACGCTTCGAGAATTAAATAATTCTCCGCATTCTTCAACTACATGAAATGTAGTTTTGCTTTGCATTCTTGCTTAAAACTGTTGCATCTATTATGAATATTTGCTTCATTACAGCTTGCTGCTTCGCATGATCATTAAGTTACATCCGGCTTTGTGCATATCGCTTTGCATTTTGCCCCCTGCCTGCGGGCACATCTTTGTTTATCTCGCCTATTTGTCTAAGTCTTCGGCCTTGTCAAAAATGGGTCGTCTTTGGGCTTTGACATTCACTCCCGTCACTCCTTGACTTTCGAGTTCTGTCAAAGAGGGGCAACTGTAGACACCCCATTTTTGACCGACCTTAAGACTCAGACGTCACCAATTGAGCGCTTGGTGATGTTGCATATTGTGTTCGTTCTAAGGTTGCGGAATCACGGCTGCGAGCCTTGCCTCCGGACTTCCGGACTCTTTTGTGCTTTGCCTCGGTTTATGAACCAGGCCCTGTTTTCTTTGTTTTCTCTTCTCGAAGAGAGGGAGAGGTCTCATAGATCATCTCTCAGTGGCCGTGGGCTACGTTTCGTGGTCGTATGCCATTTTTCTCGTTTAGAGCCCGGTTTCCAGTTTTTCGGAGCCGTCGGTCGTGTGCCCCCGATTCGGGACCGCTTAACCACCTCCGTTTGCTCCAGTTTTTGACATACACCTTGTTTCCTCCCTTTTGAGGGACACTGTGGCCCGAGAGACCAACTTTGTGGTCAAACGCCACCTCCGGTGCCTAATAGTCAGTTTTCGGGGCCCCGGGCCGCACGTTTCGGTCCCCGAACCTCCGTTTTGCATCCGTCTTGGTTCATTTTTGGCAGAGACCATATTTTCATTGTTAGGAAGGTTGTAGGAGGGTGGGAGACCAGCAATTTTTTTGAAAAACCAGCTTTCTCCTTTTTCTCTCCCCGAAAGCCGATTTTTTTGACAGAAAGCTGGTTTTTCTTACTTTTGAGCCACAATTTCTGATTTTTCATACCACCATTGTGATCTACACACTTGGGAGGCCACCAATATGGATAGGCCGACCAGTAATGCTTCTTGACCCTTTTGAACCCCTCTAAAAAGCTGGTTTTTTTCTCTCCTGAACCATTTTTTCTGGTTTTTCTCCATACAGCTGTGTTTCACTCACCTGGGAGGCCACCTTTCTGGGGTGGTTGACCATCAATTGTTCTTGACCCTTGGTCGGCCGACTAGGGGAGGTGGTCGGCCGACCACCTTGCCCTTTTGAACCTGGTCGGCCAAGTTTGTCTCCTTGGGTGCATTCCAGCTATGCCAACTGTTTTGCACTGTCCTCTCTCCAGTGCAGTGCCTGTTTTTGGTCCATTTAAGGTGGTTTTCACCCCTTTGCTTGGTTTTAAGGAGAGTTTGGCCCTTTTGGTCAAGCTTCTTGAGGAATTGACCCTTTTGGTTTAGCTTCCTCAAGAAGCTTGACCCCTTTGGTCAAGCTTCTCTTAGAAGCCTTGAACCTTTCTCTTGGCTTCTCCAAGAAGCCTCACTTCTTCTCCTCTATATAACCAACACCCCACCTCATGTTGCAAGGGTTAGAAAACAACACCAGCTGAGATATACATACACCCCTATATTTATACTTCAAACCTCCAAACATCCATTTTCTTGGCCATTTTACCGTACACCCCATAGCCTACCACCTCCATCATCCATTCTAGCCCCTTGGAGGTCATTTGCAGAGGTTGAAAGCTCACCAACTTGGTCCAAAAGCTGCTGGAGTTCGGCTCTACAAGGGTAAGCTTCTATTTTTCCCATTTTTGCATAATTTTGCTCTATATCTTAGTTCCTTTTACTTGCATTTTTGGGCTCCGAGCTAAACTGGAAAAGATTTTATTTTAAGCTCCTCTTCAACTTTGTTTAAGAAAACTTTGCTGTTTAAAGTCATCTACTCCCCCTTTGTGCTTTATCTCTCTTTTAGGGCTTATTTTGCATGGTATATTAGCCTTATTTGTGAGCATTTTTGGGTTTCGACCTAAACTGTAAAGTGTCTTATTTTAAGCCCCTCTTCAACTTTGTCGAAGGGTTCTTTTCTGTTTGAGTCCATCTACTTCCCCTTACCCTCTATCTCTCATTTAGGGCTATTTTTGCATCATATTTTAGCCTTACTTGTGGACATTTTAGAGATTTTCTATATACTGGAAAAAGTCTTGTTTTGACATCCTCTTCAAGTTTGGTTAAGATCCCATTTCTGTTTGGGGTCATCTTCCCCCTATGCATGCTTCATCTCTTCATGATTAGGGCTATGCATTAGAGCTCTTGCATTGGCCATGGCTTGGAATCTTAGCCACTAAAATATAGTGGAGTTTCAATGGCTGAGGTGTATTATTGAAGGCCAAAATCAGAGCGGGGGTGACCCCCTCTCTCCTTGTCTTGTTTGGTGATCCTTTTGGCCTTCTGAAGGGACCCTATTTTTCATGCTCTGAAGTCACTTTCTAGGCCTCATTTTGAGGGTTTTGAGGTCTTCCTTGGCTCTGTCCAAGGCCTTTTCAGCTATATTTTCTCTCTATGATGCATGTGTAGAGAAATCCCATTCAAGGCCTTTCAAAGAGGCCTTTCTTTGCATGTTTTTAAGACTGATTCCAGGGCCTATTTGGTGGGTTTTAGGGCTGTCATAACCCATTTCCAGAGTTGGTTTAGTCTTTCTAAGTGTCTATCTTGTATGTGCTTAATAACCCCTTGTATGGCCCTCTAAAGGAGCTCATCATTTTGGCATGCATTGGCTGCATTTCAGTGATTATTTGGACATATTTTGGCATGTTTTATTCATTGATTTTTTCTAGTTTGATGAGTTTTCATACGCTTCATATACATGCCATGCAAACCATGTCTGCTAGTTAAAGTTGCATGCTATTTTAGTCCATCATGCTAGCATCTTTTGGTCATGCTTTGAACTAGAAATGTTCATGTTTTGGGACTTCCTTGGCTCTGTCTTTGTACTTCATAGTCAAATAATGCATGCTTTGTATAGCTATAAGTCAATACATGTGCCTAGTTTTGAGTTTCGGGGCTCATCTCATGCATTGGGTGCCATGTTTCCATGTTTCGGAACCTTTTAGCATCATGTTTCAATGCTGGAATTAACATGTTTAAATGCCATGCTTCATCCTTGCCATGCCTTGTTAGAGTTGCATGCTGTACCTTAGGTTCGGTCCTCGGTTTGCGTGCATGTGTGCACGCATTTGGGTAGTTTCATTTTCATCTTATGGCTGCTGATGTGGGTGTGGCTGAGGTCCACTCATATTGGTGTAAGCCCATATTGCGTTTTGTATGCCATCTTAGTCTATAGCATTATGTATGCTAGGTTGTATGTTAGAGCATTGTGTATGCCATGTTACATCGAGCATTGTGTATGCCATTTCATAGCATTATGTATGCTAGGTTGTATGTTAGGATTGCATTCATGCATGTCATGCATATTGCATTGTGTTTGGGATAGGAGTTAGCCCGAGCACGGGAAACGAGGGACGTTTCGTACTCCGAGTGACGAAACGTGTCTCAATTCCCGATCGCCGACACTCCGGATTATTCACGATGGAGTTTAGGCCTTGTTATATTTTCATGTGCATTCATTTCATATTAAGTCGTGTAATTTGACTCCTTGGCCATCATGTATCGAGATGCGTGATTGATGGCACGAGGATTGAGGCAAGCATACATATGTGAAAATACATTGCCATGCCCCTTTCTTGCTCTCTGTTGCAGCAAATCAGAAACCGACAGTCTTTTGGAGCTTCGTGCAATATTCCGGGCTTAATTGTAAATAAAGGCTAATTGGGGCATCGCAATGGATTTCCGCGCAAGGCAACTCAAGCACGCATCATTCATCATTCGGAACAGAGCTGAGGCGGTCCGTGGGCTTGCATGCTAATTTACCTGCTTTCCTAGATTAATTTGTTAAATAGTTAGGATTTTGTATTTATTCGGACTGTACTATTCATTTGGACTGTATATTATTTATTTGGACCCGTCAAGCGAGGACACAATTGTAATAAGTGTGCGTGCGTGTGATGTATGTCTTCCAACCCCACGTCTTTCTCCCTTTTATTTACCAGTTTATGATGGTTAGATTAGGGCATGTTTCAATTAGCATACAGTATGATAGCATGCTTGCATTCATTTATCTGTTTTGCATGCACCAGGCTTGGCGCATCATACTAACTGCATTGTATTTCAATTCCGAGTTGAATACTTGTTAGTTGTAGCATTTCACATACCATCTTTAGAATAGCCGACCCTGCTATAGTTGCATTTTTGCATGTGTTGCATTAGACATTTCTGTATAATTAGGATCATGCATGATTTCTAACATAGCTTCTGTTTTGGCTTGGAGTACTCGGTAAGTTTTATGCTTTAGCATCCTTGCATGCGTGTGAGTGATCGCCATGATAGCATGCTTACCATGAGGCTATATGCTTATGTAATGTATCTGCCTGAATGCCTGTGGGTGAAGGTTGGGTTATTTGGATTGGAACAAATCATTGACTGTGAGTCTTAAGCCCACTAGATAGTGGCAAAACCATCTTTTCTAAGTCCACCCGAGGGTGGCAAAATCCGCATTTTAAGCCTACACACGAGTAGCAAATCGCTTTCTAAAACAAACATGAAATGTTTCGTTCCCAATCGTACCCAAGTTCCCGAGCGAGGTAACTTTGGTGATGACAGACACGTGGCCTTAGGCAACGAGTCAGGGTTTCCTAAATTTCCCCCAAAATAAAATATTTAGGTGGCGACTCTATATCTGGCAAAGCAGTCCATGTTTGGCACTTCTTTCAAAAAAATCTATTTTCAAAAACGATTTGTTGGATTTGGACTCTTTGATGATTTATCGGTCTTGCATTGCACTCTGCGAGATTAGATACAGAACCGTAACATTGAGTCCTGAACTGTAGTGAGCCCAAACGAACAAAATGGGGATTTCCCTCCCGGGGCGTTCGGGGACGTCTACACTCTAGCTCACCGAGAAAACGCTAGGATGACACTAGCCGACATCCAATTTTGTTATACCATGTGTGGTCTAAAGTCTAAAAAAGGCTACATTTACTACCTCAAATCGAGATCCACAACCTACAAAATCAAAGCCGACCTCCTAAACTCCAACAAGGGTGTTAGAGATGATTACCTAATTGTCTCGGGTAATTGGAAATTTGCTCCTGATGATGATCTTCATCTCTTCCCTCTGTGGCAATCGGTGTTTAAAGAGGATGAGGGTAAGAACTAAGTGTTAACTTCTCTGTTTTAAGACTTTATCATTTTATTTCTTTTATTTGTTTTAATATCTGTTGTCTTCTCTCTGCAGCTCTTCCTCAACCATCAAAGGACTTCCGTCAATCCTTCTTTCCCAACAAAGACCTGAAAAGGCTGCTAGGCCTGCTTATTGACCAGCGTTAGGCTCCTCTTCTACTCAGTTATATCCCAACATACAAGTTGGCCCTGCCCAACGTTCCTAGGTGCAGCAAGACTCCTCTATCTGTTTTATCTTCAAGGCCTAATCAGGCCTCCACCTCTGACCCAGTTGAGTAGCCATCTACTTCTACCTCTCAACTAATTCCTCCATCTCAGCGCCAATGCCGACGCCGAGCTCTAGTTTTAGCTCCTGCCGGCAGAACTCGCAGTTGCTAATGCCGAGAATCAGAGGCATCGGCTCAGTACACTGCTAACTCTCCCATAGCCTTTTCAGCAATCCACTTTGGCTACAAGGTCACTGTTGCCACCACATCGAAGAAATGAGCCGTATAAAAATCATTCCGAACGACCTACTTATCGACATTCCTAGCATGGTGTCGGTCCATTCCTCCTTCCTTCCTAATCGCAGCCAAATCCCAAGGCAAAAAGGGCTAAAAGGGCCAAGGCCAAGCCTAGCACCATTGAGGTGGAATCAGAGGACACAATGCCAATTTCAAAATTGGCTGAAATAGGGAAGTCTACTTCCGCCGAGAAAAGGCCTGCCGAGGCCAAGACATCTAACCAACCGCAAGAAAAAAAGTCGAGGTCCGGCGAGTCTACTAAGCCCTCTGGTTTTCGTGCCAACGCTCCCTGGACTCCATCTGTCAACGTCGGAGACCGACCTTTTCTAGCTAGGGATAGTGTTCTCAATAGTCTGGAAGTCGATGTTGCCATCTCCACTATTGTTCTACTACCAACCGACATCAATCAGATGGCCGAGCTTTCTAAGTACGAAAACTATGCGATGATGATGCAACATTGTGTCTTGGTAAGTCTCAACACTTGTAACTTTTGGTTTAATTTCAACTCTGGTTTTCATATTTAACGAATTTTCTTCACATTCTTGCAGGCTATCTAGCAGGGCCACTCCCTTGCAGTTAAGACTTACGAGTTTAAGAAAGAACTAACCCACAAGACAAAGGAGGCAGCCAAGCTCCTGTCTTCACTTAACAAGGCTGAGGCTCGCATTTGAAGTTTGCAGGACTAGGCTAATGCCGTCCAGCTAGCCTAGAGCAAAGTCAAGGATCGCGCTGAAGCTACAGAAAACGTTGCTGAGGTTGCCAAAGCCGAGGCAAAAAAAGCTAAAGATAAGGAGGGGCAGCCGATGTCTGTGATGAATACAAAAAGCAAGTCAAACAGGCATGCAACAGGGGTTACACCCATGGTTGGATGGCCACTTTGAAGAAGTTGGCTGTCCCTGACAACTCGCCCTCTGGGACGAGAGCTGACTTGTTATGCCATTCCCTCCCGCTCTAAGCTAATTTGAGGATGAGATTAAGGGGGATAAAGAAATTGAGGCTGATAAAGATGAGGCTGAAAAGATTGAAGTTGCTGGGGCCAAGTCCCCAACTCTAAATGAGCAAGTCTTGGACTTGACTTAGGACGACGAGGACAAGGTCTCCAAGAACACACCTACAGCTAAGGTTGAAAGCGCTGAGAAGAGCCTTGATAGGACTCTTCTAGAGATCGAGGCCGAGAAGGCTATTGAGAAGCTCTCCCAACTGTTTGCTGAAGCCAAAACACAGCCAACCGTCGATGCAGAACAATCTGTTTAGAATCTTTTCTTTGTTTGTACTTTTTTCTTTGTTTTGAACAGTGTTTGTTTTGTTGGGCCGATGTGCCTGCTTATGTACTTGAATAGTTGTCTCTTTCTTAATGCAAGTCTTCTATTTTCCTTCTAAATGTTGAATGTATATTTTATCTGTCTTTACCACTTCACATGTTCCCATACTTAGAATAATTTTCCACCTCTTGAAAGTATACCTTAACTGTCTAATAACTTTAGGGTAGAGTACCTCGGATATAACCTTGGCTGTTTGTCTCGTCCAACAATTTGAAAACCTCAGCTAACTTGTAAAAATATTTCGAAATATTTTTACAAGTGTTGTTTCTCTAGACTTATTCAGTCAAGCGTTGCTCCTTCATTTCCACTCACTATCTTCTATTAAGACTCTTTTCTAACCTTGACAACCTGGTTGGTCATCTTAGGTAATATGTATCTCGGATACATCTTTTATAATTACCTCGACTAACTCCAACTTATAAATTTCTCTAAAATTTCAATAAGTGTTAAGCCCATTTTAACTTGTAAATTCTTCTAAAAAATTTCAACATTCTCCAGCTCCTTGCCCCCTAATGTGAATCTAAGTTCCACTTAAGTTCACATTATGTGTTTATAGTCTTTAGCCGAAGTTAGATTTCAACAAAGACTAGCCGAGGTGTGCAACCTTGGTTTCTTTGTTAATCCAACTAAAGCATACTTAGTTCCATTCTAAGTTTAACTCTGCTGACATGGCTCGCTTAGACTAATTTAACTTAGTTAAACTCTATTATATGCAAGTATAATTCAACTCTATCATATAATAAGTCTAAGTCATTCGTCATGCTTTATTTAGAAACATCGCCAACTTAGTTCAACTCTATTATATGCAAGTATAATTCAACTCTATCATATAATAAGTCTAAGTCATTCGTCATGTTTCATTCAAAAATATCGCTAACTTAGTTCAACTCTATTATATGCAAGTGTAGGAGCCGAATAAATAGCAGAATCACAAGCGTACACTTTAGAAGATAGACATTACTCGACTCTAACCTACACAATCAGGAAGCCGAATACAATAAATAGATCGAGTAACTATTGAACTAAGGGGCCGAATAAATAAGCGGATAGTGAGCAAAAAGTGGACCAGGCCCCGAGGCTCGGGAAACGAGTATAAATAAAGGAACGAAAGTCGAAGAAAGGTATGTGAGAACTAGTATGCTTAACTTAAAATACAAATATCCCAGAGAGAGTGGAGACTGACTTATCCGTCGGAGTGCTAATTCCGACACCCCCGACCGGAGTGTTCATTTCTTTTCAGGTGTCTTTTTGAGGATCACGAGTGTCTCCCAAGATCAGAAGAGTATTTCCAAACCACATCCCCATAATTGGCGCCGTTTGTGGAAATACTCAAATACATCCATGGCGAGCGTAACGAAAGACCCTCTGATAGTCACTAGGTATGGCAATTTGAACCCAGCCCGATGGGGACCTGATCCCCTGACCCCGATTTGAATGGTTTTTCCCCGAAAAATACCCCTGCGGAGACGGGGATGGTATTCGAAATTAAATCCCGGTTCAGTTTCAGGCCGGGGACGGGGATCAGTATTCAAGCCCCGGCTTATCCCCATCCCCGTCCCCGGCCCCAAATTTTCTCTGAAGTAAAATTACTATTTTACCCCCTTATATATATATATATAAATCAACCCTTTTCCCCAAACACAACACAGCAGCAGCACCACTTCTCACATCACTGACTCTGTCGTCTCTCTCTCTCTCTCTCTCTCTCTCTCTCTCTCTAAGACGCTCTCCGCCGATCTCTTCTCTCTCTCATCGAGTCAAAACCCTAAAACAAAACCCTCTATGTCGCCACTACCGTGGTCTCCCTCCGAGAGCAGTACAAGCCCTCTGGATGCGATTCACCAAACCAATCAAGCTTACCATGGTGGCCATCTTCTCAAAACCCCAGCAGATCTCAGTTCAAAACCCTAGAAACTTTAACACGAAGAGCCACTCTCTTTTCTTTTCTCCTCTGTCCCTCTCGGTCTCACGCTTTCTCTCTCAGATTTGATCACACCCCGTGAATCACCAACAAATCTTGAATCACCACATCACCGATCGCCAACAGATCGTGAATCACTCTCGGAATCAAATCGTGAATCAGCCAACAGATTGTGAATCAGCCCTTAGATCATGATTCATGGAGTGAACCGTGAAGCTCTATATATATATATATATTTTAGATGATGAACTTGTTGATGATGAAATTTTCTGAAATTTTCTGAAACGTTTCTGAAATTTTTTTTGTTTCAGATCTGTTTTTAGATAATGAACTTGTTGTTGTTGTTGATGATGAGTTGTATTTTTTGAAACTTTTTTCAGATGATGAACTTGTTGTTGATGATGAAATTTTTTGAAAATTTCTGAAACTTTTCTGATTTTTTTTTTTTTTCAGATCTGTTTTTAGATTATGAACTTCTTGTTGTTGTTGTTGTTGATGAGTTGTATTTTTTGAAACTTTTTTTAGATGATGAACTTCTTATTGTTGATGATGAAATTTTCTGAAATTTTTTTTTAGCCGGGGAATGCTCGGGGTCAGGGAAACCCGATCCCTGTTAGGGGCGGGGGTAGGGGTAGTGACAGATTTCCCGTCGGGGATCGGGGCCGGGGCCGGGGCCGGGAAAAATTCGAGCATCGAGGATCGGGGACGGGGAGTAGGATCCTTGGCCCCGCCCCGCCCCGTTGCCATTCCTAATAGTCACTGATGAAACCACTTAGAGAGACGACCTCACTACAGCAAACATGCTTGGACCGGAGACTATCCCCGCAAGACGCGCATTGAACTTCGCCTCACCCTCGACTTCAGAGCATGAGGCAATGCAAGCGATCATGGAACAAGCGAAGCAAAATGAACAGAGGTTGGAGAACATGATCGCTGAGAATGAACGTCTCCGTCAGGACTTGGCCTTGGAGGTGGCAAAGTCCAAACAAGCTGTACGCCAAGATCCGAAACGACCTCAGAGGGTAGGTGGTCGACGACCTCAAGCCTGACAACAAGACACTGATAGCGACTCCGACTCATTATCCCCGGAGCCCAAGAAGAAGGGACGACCAGAGACTTCCAGTTCCTCTGAATAAAGTCTACGTATAAGGCATAAGCGTAGAATAAACAGTTCAGATGAGGAAGACCAGCATAATCCCTTTGTGTGACGGATCGCAAGGGCGGTTCTACCCAAAAAGTTCAAAGCTCCGTCATTCACTCTCTATGATGGAAAATCAGACCCCATCGATCACATTCATCACTACAAGCAAACCATGACATTGCATGTAGACGACGAGGCCCTCATGTGCCGAATATTTCCCAGCAGTTTGGGACCATTGGCTGTCAGGTGGTATTATAAACTGGAGCCGGCTTCGATCAAAAGCTTCTATCAATTACAGAAATCCTTTAGGGCCAGATTCATCACCAACGAGGTCCAGCCAAAACAAGCTGACTCTCTCTGGGCAATGCAGATCCAGCCAAGAAAAACACTAAGAGCGTATTCGGTGCGCTATTGGGAGTGCTTTAATCTTGTCGACGACGCTTGCAACGACTCCATGGCCATCACCGCCTTCAAAATGGGTTTGCATCCTGACAGTGCTCTCCGCAGTTCCTTGACCAGAAAACCCCCCAAAACAGTCTGATCGTTGATAAAGAAAGTTGAGGAATACTGCAAAGTGGAGGATGACGCCTTGCGAGTTAAAGCCGAAAACGTGGCCAACAAGCCGGCCCCTTCTGAAATTGCTCAGCCAATAAATTCTATACTACCTCAGAGCCTCGAGCCACAGCATCGGGCTAAAAAAGACAAGAGACGGGATTCCTGCCGATCAAGCGACCAATGCTCCCACTGAGCAAATGAACAACTACAAGTTAATAGTAGGCGCACGAGGCGCGCCGACAAGAAATATACAGAGTTAACAGAGCCGATTAGCGCAGTTATGTCCAAAGTCCAACACCTTCCGTTCTTTAAATGGCCGTCCAAAATGGTGGGACCTCCCGACACGAGAAGGCGGGATAGATAGTATGAGTATCACAAGGACTATGGCCATGATACTGAGAGTTGTAATGCATTGAAGGATCACTTGGAGGAATTGGAACAAGATGGTCGGCTACAATAGTACGTTCGAAAAAGCAACTCAACCAAAGCACTAGCCTTAAGACATGATTCCCCTCCACTCGGCGTGATCCACATGATATATAGCCTGCCAATGCCATCCGTGGTGCATACGATTCAGTCAAATCCCGACCCTCAAAGTCAACTCACTCCAGCTAAACGAACCCATGAAGCTGCGAGCATTGCTTTTGATGATTCAGATTTGGCCGGAGTGACACTTTCCCACATCGATCCCTTGGTAATTGAGTTACGCGTAAATCGATTCACAGTTGAGCACGTACTCATTGATTCGGGGAGCACATCGGAGGTTATGTACTACAAGACATTCACCAAACTCGGTTTCTCCGAATCGAATCTCTCTCCATCCTCTTATCCACTATTCGGCTTCAATGCCAATCCAGAATACCCATTGGGAAAAATCACACTACCCGTTCGAGCAGGCTCCCGAACAGTGGATGTGGAATTCTTGGTCATCAAGCTGTCATTGCCGTACAATCTTATCATTGGGCGATCTTGGTTACATGTTATGCAGGTCGTGCCAAGAACCTATCATCAGCTGCTACGCTTCCCGACAGAACGCGACATTGAGGAAATCCGTGGCTCTCAGAAATCGACACAAGCATGTTATCTCCTTGCTCAAAAGATACCAAAGGAGTTGCAAGTGAACTCTATTGAGGTAACAGATCGGGAAAGCCTCGACGATGTTGGGTAGCTCCCAAATAAAAAGGCCACGAAAGACCTAGATCGAGTTGAAATAAACGGCAACCCAGATAGGTTCTTCATGGTTAGTGCCTCCCTCAATCAAGTCGACAAACAGCAGCTAATTTCTTTCTTGCTCGGCAACCTTGATGTATTTGCGTGGACTCCATATGAAATGCTGGGTGTAGATCCGTCTGTTTCACAACACCGTTTAAATGTTGACCTTATATGCAAGCCGATCATTCAGAAAAGCCGGCGATCCGCCGCAGAGCACATCGCCGCAATTGTTGAAGAGGTTTACCGATTGCTTGACGCTGGGGTAATCAGGGAAGTGACTTACCCTACATGGCTCTCAAATACTATGGTTGTGAAGTAGAAAAATGAGACCTGGCGAGTCTGCGTTGATTTCACGGACCTAAACAATGCCTACCCCAAAGATTGTTTTCCTCTTCCCAGGATAGACCAACTGGTAGATGCTACAGCACGTCATCGGCGTATGAGCTTCCTTGATGTCTACAGAGGCTACCACCAAATTGCCATGCATCCGGAGGACTAAGAAAAAACTGCATTCCTCACCCTAAGAGGAACCTATTGCTATAAGGTTATGCCTTTTGGGCTGAAGAATACAGGGGCAACTTACTAGAGACTAGTCACCACCATGTTCAAGGAGCAACTCGGCCACACTATGGAAGTGTACATTGACGACATCGTGGTCAAATCCAAGGAAGAGCAGAATCATATAGCCGATTTGGAGGAGACATTCGGCATTCTACGCAAATATGGAATGAAGCTGAACGCTTCCAAATGTGCATTTGGGATCGGCTCTGGCAAATTCTTGGGTTATATTGTCAACCACTGAGAAATCGAAGCCAATCCAAGGCAAATCACAGCAATCTTGGAACTCGGCTCCCCTCGATCGGTCAAGGAGATTCAGAAGTTAATGGGGATGGCCGCCGCACTTAACAGGTTCATCAGTTGTTCCACGGACCATTGCTGACAATTCTTTCATACACTACGGCAGGGCAAGGCTTTTGAATGGTCCGCTGAGTGCGAAGCTGCTTTCAACGGCCTCAAAACCTACCTTCGATCAGTTCCACTCTTAACAACACCTTCGACAGGTGACCTGCTCATTTTGTATCTGGCAGTTTCCAATCGGGCCGTCAGCGCTATACTGATAAAGGAAGAGCTGGGGGAGCAACGGCCAGTTTATTATGTGAGCAAGGCAATGGTCGACGCCGAAACACGCTACCTTCCACTGGAAAAACTCATCATCGCCCTAGTCATGGCGGCAAGAAAACTGAAGCATTACTTCTAGGGGCATAGCATCGTGGTGCTAACAAATTACCCCCTCCGATCAGTACTACGCAGTGCGGAAGCATCAGGACGCGTTTCAAAATGGGCTCTTGAACTCGGCCAGTACGATATTCAATTTCTTCCTAGAACCTCAATCAAGGGACAGGTGCTTGCCGACTTTGTGGTCGAATTCACTGTGGGTCTTGCCGACTTCAAGTCTGCTGAAGTTCGACCTAAGCTGAACTGGAGAATTTATGTTAAGGACATTTGGTAGTTGTACTGTGACGGATCATCCAATCAACGGGGCAGCGGAGCCGGAGTAGTAATCATGGCTTCCGACTGCGCAATAATTGAGCAGGCCGTCAAACTCGGCTTCGAAACATCAAATAACGAGGCCGAATACGAAGCCCTTCTGGCCGGTTTGAGGAATGCACACCTTCTGGGTGCTCGGTGTTTGCTGGTATTTTGCGATTCAAAATTGGTGATCAATGGGGGAGTACGCAGCCAAAAATGACCGTATATCGGCTTACATGAAATCGGCTAGTGCCTTGATGGCCAAATTTGACCATCATGAATTGAATCAGATAACATGTGACCAGAACACACATGCAGATGCCCTAGCTTGCCTATCTTCCGCCATTAACTCAGAGATTAAACGGACCATTGAAGTAGGTTTCATCCCGGAGCCGAGCATTGGCCCTTCGGAGGAAATCCAGGTCAATGTCATAGAGTCAAGACCGAGTTGGATGGACTCCATTGCTGCATTCCTGTCTTTCGAACAGCTCCCAGCGGACAAAAAAGAAGTGCACAAGCTGCGAAACAAAGCCCTGCGATACTACTTGGATCTGCAAGGAAAGCTTTATAAAAAATCCCTTTCTGGTCTATACCTGGAATGTGTACACCCGGACAAAGTCGAAGAGCTACTGACTGAAATACATGAAGGCAGTTGTGGTGCCCATTCTGGTAGGTGCTCTTTGGCCCATCGAGCTATAACACAAGGGTATTACTGGCCGACAATGAGAGCTGATGCCGAATGCTATGTGAAGAAATGTGAACAGTGCCAGAAGTTCTCCTCGTTAACCTATCTGCCTGTCGAAGAGTTAAGCTCCATTACCAGTCCCTGGTCGTTTGCCCCAATCCAGTTCAAAAGATTTCTAATAAAAGCCTCTGGATTCGGAGCACCCTTCGTGGATATCACGATTGGCCAAATAGTCTCTAGATTCGGAGCCCTATCGGCGCATGACGTCTTTGGGCCGAAAAAGCATCCGGATTTGGAGCGCCCTTCGTGGATATCACGATTGGCCAAATAAAGTCTCTGGATTCGGAGCCCCATCGGCGCATGACGACTTTGGGCCGAAAAAGCCTCCGAATTCGGAGCGCCCTTCGTGGATATCACGATTGGCCAAATAAAGTCTCCGGATTCGGAGCCCCATCGACGCATGACGTCTTTGGGCCGAAAAAGCCTCCGGATTCGGAGTGCCCTTCGTGGATATCACGATTGGCCAAATAAAGTCTCCAGATTCGGAGCCCCATCGGTGCATGACGTCTTTGGGCCAAAAAAGCCTCCAGATTCGGAGCGCCCTTCGTGGATATCATGATTGGCCAAATAAAGTCTCCGGATTCAAAGCGCCCTTCGTGGATATCACGATTGGCCAAATAGTCTCTGGATTCGAAGCCCCATTGGAGCATGACGTCTCCAAATTGGCAATGTCACGATTGGCAATGTCTCCAAATTGGGAGCTAGGGCCGTGCATAACACGTGTATGCCGAATAGATGTTTTATGAAGAATACTCTGATATGTCGAGCCGGAAAAAACCGTTTACACATTAAAGTATTTAAAATACATTTATTCAAACATTTATACAATGAGACATACAAACACGTATGTGCCAAATATAAAACGAAACACAAACATTGAAAATAAAATATTTTATTCGATAAGCCGATGATTATATAGTTTTGAATGCAATCTGCGTTTGAGTATTACAATGAATATTTTTATCTGACGGCTCCCTCATCGTCACTCTTCTTAATTTCAAAAGAAAAAAAAGGAGAAATCATTCGTTTGGTACAACAGCAATGCAAAATTTACACCTGCTGCCTGGAGAGCCTCAGCTTCCTGAAGTGCCTTGATCCAACCATGCCTAAACCCACGATTTTCACATTAGCAAACTTCTTCGGCGAGTTTCTCCTTGGTCTTTTGAATTCCAACCTTTCGGCCGTCATGAAAGCCTTTTTCATAGGCCGCGGCCCTCGCAGTCTCAATCGCGAACATACTAGCCGCATTCCGATCGGCAATAGCATCACTGATCAGCCTTTGAGTCACCCTCTCTTCCACAACTGGGTTGGGATGGCTGGCTGATTGAGACTCGGCAGACTTGATTTTCCTTAGCTCACGCTCGGCCTTCTCTACGCGAGCTTCTAACTTCCAAATGCGTTCATCTCTCTGCTCTATATCCTGCTGAGCGGCGCGGAGACGCATGCCGATTTCATAAGCAGTGTACAGCCCCTTCATCGCCCCGTGAACGCCTTTACGAAACACTTCAAAGTCCTGCTGACCCACCATTGACTGCTGGACTTCGGGTGGAAAAATCTGTTGAGCAAACTCGACTACCACATTTGGAACTCGAATGATCAAATCCGCCTCTGTCATTGGTCTATTCCCCACGAAGACCACAAAACTCAATGGGCGCAGAGTCACGTCAGATTCCTTTCCAGAACGGGGTTGGGGAGACTTGCCCTGTGGCCGCTTGTCCCTCCTGAGCGACCTACTTCGATGATGAGGAGATTGGTGTCTCTCCCGCTCCATCGAAGTCCTACTTCCCATGCGCGAAGGTTCACCACTTCGACTCATATCTCCTCTTAGCTCAACTAGCGTCCTCGCTTTCCCTCTGCTATTGAAGAAAAGTCTATTCGACATTCGCACTTGTTTAACCTTCCTCAAAGAGCTTGACTGAGTTACTGACCGAACATATAAATAGGACCTTCGTTCACAAAGTACACGCCCATTTATTCCCTATGAGGGTAGCATCTCCGAGGCAATCTCATTAATATCGAAACCTCAACAGCCCAGCGCCGATTGAGTCACATGCCCCAATCACCCCATCAACCACTGTTATTCGGCGTTCTATGTTCATGAACTAGCTGGGGCAAGGGCAGATTCATCAATCTAGTCAGCTTGAGTGCCCCAGCCATTCCACAAATCGATTCATGCTCATTTGTTTGTTCTAGTTCACGAATCTAGTCGGCGTTTTATGCTCATTTCGTTCTAGTTCACGAACCTCCATTATTCGGCGTTCTTGTTCATGAACCAGTTGAGGCAAGGGCAGATTCATCAATCTAGTCGGCTTGAGTGCCCCAGCCGTTCCACGAATTGATTCATCAGTACAATATTCATAAGTTCGTTTTCATCAATCTAGTCAGCTTGAGTGCCCCAGCTGTTCCACGAATCGATTCTTCAGTACAATATTCATAAGTTCGTTTTATTCGGCGTTCTATGTCCATGAACCAGCTGGGGCAAGGATAGATTCATCAATCTAGTCAGCTTGAGTGCCCCAGCCGTTTCACGAATCGATTCATGCTCATATTCGTTCGTTCTAGTTCACGAATCTAGTCGGCGTTTTATGCTCATTTCGTTCTAGTTCACGAACCTCCGTTATTCGGCGTTCTTGTTCATGAACCAGCTAAAGGCAGATTCGTCAAGTGGCCTTCTGAGCTGACCTATCGGCACTTCATGAATTCATTTTATTCATGATTAAATCAAATTCATTAATTTAATCAGCTATTAAGTTTGCCGCCTCACGTAGTCGTGATGTTTTGTTCTAATTGCTAATTCTTTTAATTATGTACTCATATAACAAACAATACAAGCAATAACTTGAGAGCATAGAAAATTTTCATTCATAAATTGGGCGCTAACAGCAAACATTTTACACATGAAAATTTAAAAAAAGATGAAAATTAACTAACAAAGAGCATATATTGAAATAGAAAATCCCTAATAAAACTAAAATGTCTCCCAAATCAAGCCTCAGGATCAGACTCAAGCGGCTCAACGTCCATTTGCTCGTATAGAATTGGCATGACCAATGTAACTCCAACGATAGCAAGGGCTTTGAGCCACCCGTGTTTGAATCCCCGATTCTCGAATTTAGGGACTTCTTCTACATAGTTTTCAAGGGCGGCGCCCTTTCCAGCCTCAAACGCCGCAGAAGCCTTAGAGTCGGCTTTTTCCTTGGCCTTTTTCAACTCTTCTAACTCGGCCTCCACCTTAGCAAGTGCCTCATTGGCTAACTTGAGCGATTCCTCGCTTGCGCTTTCCCTCTGCTCGACGACCAATCTTTGCTCTTCAGCATTTTTTGTTTTTTCCATCTCGGCCTCAGCCCTTGCACTCTCCATCATCACCCTTGCCGTTTCGAAGTTGGCCCTACTCTTTTTGCCCTCCACCTCTGATCTTAAACGGCCGATTTCTTCAACGGCGTCGTGCTGGCACTGCTCTATCTCGGCTATCCTTCCTACTATCTGTAAAATAGAAAATTAAAACCAAAACAAATATACGCAGAAACACAAAAGACAAGATCAAGCTATATACCAGAAGAGCTATTTGAGTGGCCAATGCAATTGCTAACACGTCCGGCTCTGAGCGAAAAGCCGCCTTGTCGGTCGACAATAAGACCGACGAAGCCAGGCTCAATGCCATGGCTGGGTCTTTCACAGCCGATGCATTCGAGAAGATTGGCACGTTTTTTTATCTTCGGATGAACCACAAAAGGAACAACCACGTCTGACTCCTCTAAGCGTAGCCAGTTTTTGACCGAGTTTTCTTCAGAGATGGCCTCGAAATCAGCGGGTCGCTTCTCCCTCCCCTAATCGGCCTCTGGAGTCAAACGCCCAACTGATCGTTCCATCTCGATAGAAACAATTTGAGCCGTTTCAACCACGACAACTGGCTCGAATGATTCAGAAAGGGTAGGTTTAGAACTAATGGCCTCGGCTTTTTGACGGGTGGCCAAACGCTCAGCGTTCTTTTTTCATGCCAGTTGAGAAAAAGATTCCTTCGCCATACTCTCGGAATAGGAGCCGAGAATATCTGCTAAACCAGTAAAAATATCTCCGAAGGAAAACTCTACCCGACTCAAAGTGGACGGTGAGTTAGGCTGGTTAAGACCAGCTGCCTCAAACGCTGAGTTTAGAGCCTCGTCAACCTCTTCGACCTCCGTAGCAAACTCTCTCGTTGGTTCGGCAATTACCTTGACCACCGTCTCTACGTCTTGCTCCGAATCAAAAGCTTCGAAACCAATTTTCCTAAGGGTCTTGAAGTTGGGGAAGATAAGAGCCGTAAGGTGTTGTTCACCGGATGGGATTGGAATGTCGTCTGCGGCCGAGAATGTAGTATAAGTAGGCTCGTACCGTAGGAGTATATGGGCGGCTCTCCCTTGCTTCTATACGTTTGGATGGCCAAAATACTTGAGTGCAGTCTTAATTTTTGCAAGGACTGCGTCATCAGCCGAAGCCAGAATCTTCTTCAACTTATTGCTGCATAAACAAAGGATTAGACTTGGAGAAAAAGCTGAACAAAAGAAAGATCAATAAACACAAGGAGTTACACGGCAACCTAGTTCACCCCTCCGTTTGGGAATAGGGTCTAGGCGATCTTCGCCTTCGCCGAATTCCCAGTTGCCTCGGACATTGACCATTACATCATCAACTCGTTTGCCAGAGCTAGCAAACATGGTTACCAAGTGATGGTCAGTCTCCTTGGCCCTGAGAAAGTTGCGCCCGAGCCGACCGGAGGATTTGGCTAAAGCGTAGCAGTGCTGAATCGCCGGAATGCCAAGGTTGATCCTAAGACGCCGGTTCAACTCTATGATTCCCATTATGATTCGAAAAAAATTCACATTAGGTTGGGAAGGAATCAAACCCCAATGGCGGAGGACGGCCCTAAGAAATGGGTGTAGGGGAAAGCGAACTCCGCCCTCCACAATGGAAAAGAGAGGAAAGACGATTGTCTTTTGGTCATCCCTTTCCATATCAACAGTATTGTCCGTCACTAGAGATAGATGGATATCATCAGGGATAGAAAAATGTCGTCGAAACCCAGAAATACGACCCTCGGAAAGGAGGTCTTTCAAATGCTTAGCCATTCTAGTTAGGACTCAAGGGTATTCTAAATCAAAAATGAACACGGAAAATAGGATTACAAAGAGAAGAGAAGAAAACTTACGAAAGGCAAAGGAGACAAGGAGAGACGGGAAGAAGTTGCAGAATATGCGAGACGGAGAGGAGATACCAGCTGGCAATCTAGGAGGCTTAAATATTCAAAAAAGCATGCATTCGAAGAGACTGGAGTTTCAAATCATAATAAATGCAAAAGATGCACGAATGAGGCGGGAACGTATGATGATGACTGAAAGGCATGTGCGTTCTGACATTCACATTGGGATAGGTGAAGCCACCTAACTTATGTTTCTCTTGACTTTTCAAATTCGAAACCAAACACACCAATTAACTACCGTCAATGGGGAGTTTGGGGGGCAATTGTGGGAGCCGAATAAATAGTAGAATCAGAAGCGTACGCTCTAGAAGATAGACATTACTCGGCTCTAACCTGCACGATCAGGAAGTCGAATACAATAAATAGGCTGAGTAACTATTGAACTATGGGGCCTAATAAATAAACGGATAGTGAGCAAAAAGTGGACTAGGCCCTGAGGCCCGGGAAACGAGTATAAATAAAGGAACGACAGTCAAAGAAAGGTATGTGAGAACTAGTATGCTTAACTTAAAATACAAGTAACCCAGAGAGAGTAGAGACTGACTTGTCCGTCAGAGTGCTAATTCCGGCACCCCCGACCGGAGTGTTTATTTCTTTTCAGGTGTCTATTTAAGGATCACGAGCATCTCCCAAGATCAAAAGAGTATTTCCAAACCACATCCCCACAACAAGTATAATGCAACTCTGCCATATAACAAGTCTAAGTTATTCGTCATATTTCATTTAGAAACATCACCAACTTAGTTCAACTCTATTGTATGCAAGTATAATTCAACTCTGTCATATAACAAGTCTAAGTTATTCGTCATATTTCATCCGGAAACATCGTCATAGGACTGGTCAGTCCTATCGCACAAATATCAAAATCATTAAAATCAAACTAGCATTTTATTATAGCTTCGGCTAATAAAATTATGACATAAACTTTTGAAAGATAAAAGACTAATGGTAGAAAAACTTCAAGTCGCAAGTGTTCTAAGATCTTGGCAACTCTTTACCATCACTGTCTTCAAGCCAGTATGCCCAACTGCCAGCGACCGAGATGATTCTATAAGGCCCTTCCAGTTTGGGCTAAGTTTTCTCTCCCTAGGATTCTTTTTGTTGTCGACGACCTTTTTTAGGACGAGGTCCCCAACCTTAAACTCTCTTGGGTTGACCTTCATGTTGTAAGCCCTAGCCAATTGTTGCTGGTATGCTATCACGCCCCAAGTTTTATTACTAAAAAATATAACCAAAACCTTCCGTACAAGTCCATTTTATTAACTACAATTATAATTACAACTACTCATTACATGGAGTAACAATAATATTATTCCTTCTTGAATAAATACAAGAATAATACAAGTCAAGGTTCCCATTGAATTACACAAGAATCCCTCATTATGACAAACATCTCTCATTTACACTATGACAAATGAAAGAGAATAAACTCTTCAATTTTCAATCTGGCGTTCCAAACTTCATTCCTAAAAAATGGTTAAAATAATTGGGATGAACACGAAATCCAGTAGGAATCTTCCCTGATTCTAACAATAAGATCCATAGATACATGTGATCATGAAATGCTAAAGAGTGATATAAACATAAATTCGTTGTGTTCTTTTCATACACAAATTGCAATAAATATAGGTAATACCATTCTCATAAAGAAATTCATGAAAACATTTCAAAGAAAAACCCCTTTCATTTGTTTCTGTATCAGTCAAATATATTTTTCAAAAAAAAAAAGTCTTCTTAAGAATCCCTTGTTAACTTTACCTAAAAGTATAAACATATCCATGAGTTATTTTCCTACATATCACAACACATCACAACCCATTATAATCCACATAAAAAAAAAAAAACATGCAATTCCATATATTTGACTTTACCCAATCAAAATTATTTACTTTCCATTATCTCAAACACAAGTACAAATCTCGTTATAATCATTCCATACAATCCAAATTGGACACCAGCTCTATTACCAAGCCTTAACATCATACCACACGCTTTATCAGTCACAAGCCGGAAGGAATGCGGAACCTCACGCTTTACCTATCACAAGCTGGAACGAACGTGAAACCTCACGCTTTATCGGTCACAAGCCGGAAGGAATGCGGAACCTCACACTTTATCGGTCACAAGCCGGAAGGAACGCAGAACCTTTACACATTTCATCAACCCATATGCTTTATCGGGCGCTACTCTGGAAGGAAGGCGGAACCTTTATTAAGCGCCACGCTTTTCCGGCTCAAATATGGCGGGAAACAGACCCCAAGGCAACATTACAATCCATCAATTTCTTAAGTCATTGCTCGTTATGAATTATGGGCAAAGCCAACACCTTCATTCATCATTTCCATTACTTATTAGCTCAAGAACACATACTCATTATTTTCCACCATTCTCTAGTATTCATCAAGTCATTCGTTGTTACAATCCCAACAAAACCAACAATAACATTCATTATTTTTATCACAAAATTCATCCACTATAAGCATTTGGCGCATTTTTAGAAGCATTCTCAATTCTTATAGTTCAATGGTCTTTTAACTTTTCCACAAAATTATCAAATCTTCATACTCAATTTCATAACACAATAATCATCATAAATTATCCCCAATTAATTGATTTAAATACTCATCTTAATTTCTTCAAAATAACCTTTCTATACAATAGTTATTTTCCAACCATTATTCATCATTATCTATTCTCATCTCTACAAAACATAAACTTAATTTCATAAATAAATGTCAATTGAAGCTTTCTTCATTCCCAACATAGATTTCATAACTAGGGTTAAACATAAATTAGGGCTTTTTACTATTTGACAAAAATCACATTCTCATAACCCAAACATTTTATATTTCACTTAAATCATCAATTCAACTTCCATATATTAAAAACCCTAGCTTCCTTCACATGTCTTTTATAAAAATCTCCTCAAAATGAGGGTTTTATGCAATAGAAATTATCACACATCTATTCACAAAATATTATTGAAGAGAAGCAAGGAAAATCCTTACCTTAAGCAAGGAGAGAGAGAAACCCAAAATTTCGACTTCAACGAAAACACGATCCACTTGGATGGATTGAAAGCCCTTGGCGCGCTCTACAACCTTCCTCAAGGGACCTAGGTGAGAAGATGCTTCTAGATGAGTAGATCTAGCAATCTAAGTGGGAAAAAGTTGGGTTTAGAGAGAGATGAGAGAGGCTCACGGTTTAAGAGAGAGGAAGGAGGAGAAAAGTGAAATGAAACCATGCTTGGAGCCTATTTATAGTAGTAGAGAAATAGCCCTAAGGTCAATAAAATAATAGGCCCAAAACCCTCCAAAGGTTGGGCCCATTTGAACCCTAAAATTTGGGGGGGGGGGGAAAAAAACATGCAGGGGTCGACCCTTTAGGTAAAAAAGACAATTTGGCACAAGTAAGGGGGGGTTGACCCTTAGACAAGAGGAGGCCGACCCTATTTTCCAGCAACCAACACAAAAATTCTACAACATAACAGGGTCGACCCTTCCCAGACTGGTGTCGACCCTATAGAAAACTAGCAGAGGCACTAAGAATTCAAACATGTATAACTCTCTCGTTTGGACTCCGTTTTAGGTCGTTCTTGTGTCCAAATTAAAGCCCCGAAAACAAGCTTTCCAATGGTTCTAGCCTTACATCCAAATTCAAAGTATGGAAAAAGAAAAAGGCAAAAGAGTGAGGCTAGTCAAAAATAAAAACTCAAATTTGGGGCTTTTGATCTAATCTTGCCTAAACATTTTGTTAAGGCTTCAATCCAGGTTCCAAACATCACCCGAGAATCCTCAATTATAAGATTTAAAGTTCACTTGCCAACCCATCAATACCAATCTGATATGAATTAGAATCCAAGTCATTACATTTGCCCCCAACCGAATTGCTGCTATCTCTCTTTTCTCCTCTAGTAGGTCCAGATCTCGAGCCAAGAATGCTTCATTAGTCCCATTCTGTACTCCCTAGGTTCTGATCCCAGGGATGCCGACTTCTAGTGGTATAACTACTTCAGTGCCATAAGCCATGGCAAATGGAGACTCCTCAGTTGATCTTCTCAGCATAGTTCGATATGCCCATAGTACATTGGGCAACTCCTCCACCTATTTTCCTTTTGCTGCTTCCAACCTCTTTTTGATTCCATCCAAGATAATTTTATTGGAAGCTTCTGCCTAACCATTGCTTTGAGGAAAACTTGGAGTAGAGTAGTAGTTCTTGATTTTGTACTTTGCATAGAAACTTTTGATTAGCTTACTGTCAAACTGTATTGCCCTTGGAATCCCAAACCTAGTAATGATGTTCTTTTATATGAAGTTCTTCACATTAATATCTCAAATCTTCGCAAAGGGTTCTGCTTCTACCCACTTTATGAAGTAATCAGTTGCTACTAGCAGAAACTTCCTTTGCCCAGTTGCTTGGGGTAGTTGTCCAACAAGATCCATGTCCCACTGGGCAAATGGCCAAGGGCTGGACACTGGGTTCAAATCTACTGCTGGTTGACGTATCAAATGTGCGAACCTCTGACACTTTTCGCACTTTCTGACATAGGCTTCAGCATCCTTCTGCATGTAGGGCCACCATATCCCTGAGTAATGGCCCTATGAGCAAGTGATTTGCCCCAGCATGGCTTCCATACACTCCTTTATGTATTTCATATAAGAAGTCTTCAACTTGGGAGTGATGCACACACCTCAAAAGGGGACTAGTAAAAGACCTTTTGTAAAGATGTCCTTCTGCTATTAGGCTAAACCTAGCCGATTTCAACCTGATTTTATGTGCTTCTCTTTGATCGTCTGGCAACTTGCTATCCCGAAGGAACACCACTATTACATCCATCCAACTTGGTCCCATCTCCACACACATTGCTTCGTACTCTGTGATTAGTGGTTTCACACTTGGGCCTGACAAATAATCAACCATTATTGTCCTTGCCTCACCTGATTTCATTGCACGAGCCAGGTTAGCCAAGGCATCAGTATGGCTGTTATCATCTCAGTTAACCTGTAGTAGCTGACAATCTTGGAACAATGCTAGCAGTCTAACAACTTCCTTGACATAGGCTATTATTTTTTCATCTCGGGTTGCGTATTCGCCTGTTGCTTGATTCACAATAAGTTGGGAGTCATAGAAGACTACCACCTCTTCGGCTTCTATTGCTGCTGCTAACTTCAACCCTGCGATCAGTGCCTTATATTCTACTTCATTGTTTGAGGCCTTGAACCCCAAACGAATAGACTGTTCTAACATCCGTCTATCTGGCAATACTAATACTACTCCTGCCCCCGCTTATTGACGGTTTGAACTTCCATCAATAAACAGACAGAAGGAGTCACTGATGTAGATGTCGCAGGGTTTTGGTTTCTCTACCTTCTTCTGCTTTGTTGTTGTGAGGTTTTTCATTCCTAGCTAGGTTTCTTCTTGTTCCCTTGGACACCCTAAGCCACAGCTCACCGGAGCCCAACATGGGATGGCACCAAGTGTGAACTCAGCCAGAACCTGGCCTTTAATTGCCGTTCTGGGCCTAAACTTTAAGTCATATTGGCCCAAAACTACTGTCCATCTGGCTACCATGCTTGTCAGATCTCTTTGCTGTAACAGGGACTTCAAGGGATGCTCAGTCAACACCACATTCTTGTGGGCTTGGAAGTAGTGATTCAGCTTTTTCGAAGCCATCACCAGGGCTAGTGTTAACTTTTCCAGGGGTAAGTACCTGGTCTCTATACTTGCTAGGGTTTTACTCACATAGTATACTGCCCTTTGTTCTTCTTTCTCTTCTTTGATTATCACTACACTCGCTACATACTCTGAAACGACTAAGTATAAGAATAGTTCCTCTCCAGGTACTGGATTTGACAGAATTGGAGCAATTTTCAAGTACTTTTTCAAGTCGGCCAAGGCGACTTCGCATTCCTTTGTCCACAAGAAATTTGTGGCCTTTTTCAACAAACCGAAAAATGGTTTACACTTATCTGAACTTCTGCTTATAAATCTGTTCAGGCCTGTGGCCCTTCCAGTTAATATCTACACTTGTTTTGCCGATGTCGGGCTTTCCAAGTCCAGGATAGCCTTGATTTGATCTGGGCTTGCCTCAATACCCCTTCTAGTAACTAAGTATCCCAGGAACTTACCAGACCCAACTCAAAATGCGCATTTCGAAGCATTCAGTCGGAGTCGGTATGTTCTAAGGATATTAAAATCTGCCTTTAAGTCGACCAAGTGATTCTTAGGTTTTTTGGTCTTCACGACCATGTCATCAATGTACACTTCCACTATTTTGCCAATCAGATGTCTAAACATCTTAGTCACTAACCTCTGGTAGGTTACTTCTGCATTTTTCAACCCGAAAGGTATCACTCTATAGCAATACTGCCCTTTCAAGGTAATAAATGCAGTCTTCTCCTCATCTGGTGGTATCCTTTGTAAACATCCAAGAAGCTCATCCTTTCATGGCTTGAAGTGGCCTCTACTAATTGATCATTCTTAGGCAGTGGGAAACTGTCTTTGGGACAAGCTTTATTCAGGCTGGTAAAGTCTATGCAGACCCTCCACTTTCTATTCTTCTTTTTCACAATAACTGTGTTTGATAACCAAGTTGGGTAGTTTACCTCATGAATAGCTCTGGCTTCCAATAATTTGTCCACTTTCTTCTCTACTACCTCCACATGAACCAACGTTGGCTTCCTTGCTTGCTGAATGACAGGTTTAGCCGACCTGTCTACATTTAGTCTATGGCAAGTGACCTCGGGATCGATACCAGGCATCTCGTATGGAGTCCAGGCAAACACCTCTATGTTTGCTCACAAGAATGATTTTAACTCCCTTTCTTTCTTCTTGGCTAAGCCTGAGCTGAGAAGGAAGAAACGCTTTTCATCCCCTTGTTGGACTAAAATTTTCTTCAAGGCTTTTTTGTTTTTGTCGGCCGGCTCTTTGCCGACATCATCCAGGACCTCTATGTCCTCGTCCTCAATTTCTACTGTTTCTACCTTTTGAACGTTGCAGGTGGATTTCATTGCTGCCATGGAGCAATTCTTTGCCTACACCTGATCCCCTCTAACCTCCTCAATTCCATGCTCCGTTGGGAACCGCAATAGCTAGTGCAATGTTGAGGGAACAACCTTCATTGCATGCAACCATGGCCTCTCCAAGATAACATTGTAAGGGGAGGGAGTGTCAATTACTGTGAACTCTATGCTTACCTTCTTGGTGCCTGCCTATACCTCTAAATTTATTGCTTCTAGGGGCCATGTCGGCGTTCTATTAAACCCGACCATTGGGCTGTTGGACTGCTCCAAATCATCTCAGTAAAGGCCGAGCTCCTTGTAACATCTGATATACATGATGTCACAAGAGCTACCTTGGTCAATCAGAATACGTCTTACCTGGCATTCTTTAATCTTGAGGGTTACTACTAGAGCATCGTTGTGTAGATGCTGTACCATGTCTAGGCCTGCTTCAGTAAAGGACACCATTAGTCCCTGGCACTCGTTTGTCCTAGGCATCTTTTGCTGGACCTGATACACATATTGTAAGTGTTTCACCCTCTGAGTCTCCATGTGTACCTCATTCTCATTGACCCTTGAATGAATCACATTGATCACTCGAGGTCCGTCTGCTTACGGTTGTGGTGTTGGTGGAGGTGGTGCTGCCGGTGCTTGGGGTAGCCTTGCCTATTCTTTCCTCGCTCTTGCCTCGTCTACCAGGTCCCTCAAGTGACCCTGTCTGACCAGGTCCTCTAAATGCGTTTTCAAGGCTCTGCACCCCTGAGTCAAATGTCCATCTTCATTGTGGTAAGCACAGTGTTTCCCAAGACTTTTTCTCAAAAATTCCCCAGGAATCTTCTCCAGCATTCTATAATATGGCTGGTTCCTGATCCTTTCTAGAACTTTTATAAACTGGGATCCTAAACACCATGGTGACTTCCTATGCAGCTTTCAACACCATTTCCTGTCCATTAAAACTTGTATTACCTTGGCCTCGCTTCGTCGAGCCGTTCCTCTACTTCAACGCCTTCATTTCTAGTGTATCCTCTTTTGCTTTGGCATATTTCTTAATCCTTGCCATGAGCTCCTCCATACTCTTTGGCAAAGTCTTTGCCAATGACTTTCAAAGCGTGCAATCATCCTCCAGGTCGTTCTTAAAAGATACAACCGCTAACTCCTGGTTGCATCCTGGTATTCGGTTGAACACCTCATTATACCTCTTGGCATAAGCCCTAAGGCTCTCACCTTCGCCGATTTTCAAAGCCATTAGGGAGTCTACCCTTAATGGTTGTAACTTGTTTGTGACAAACCTGGCCACGAACATCTCGGCCAAGCCTTCCCAACTCTTCACAGTTCTTTTCGACAACTTGTGAAACCAGTCTGATGCGATTTCCCCAAAGGATGAGGGGAACACCTTGCACAACAATGGTTCGTTTTTGGTATACAGTGCCATTGAATTCAATATAAGCTAGCGTGAAAGTTCGAATCGGATTTACCGTCATATATCTGGAACCTCGGCATATGGAACCTTTTGGAGGCCTTAAACTTATCCAATTCCACTGAGAACAGTGTTCTTGGCTTGACCGGAGATGTGACCTCGGCATCCTGCCGCTTCCTCTGGAGGTAGTCCCTCAAATCCTCCTTAGTCCGGCCAGGGGCTTGGTTGTCAACAATTTCAGCCATTTCAGTGCGCTACTCCCAGTGTCGTTATGAGCCCTCTTGGATTTCTCTTCATTCACCGTGTCAAAACAAAGTTCCTTCCCTTGAACATATCGATGCTCCTTGACATAAGTTCCTTTGGTACGAGGTGTTCTCTGAGATTTCTTTCTCATTGACTCTGCTCGCCCGGCGTCCTGTGAAGGTTGATGTGAGCGTTCCTTCACCTTGTCGTGTTGAGGGACTGTTGGAACTATTTTTTGCCCCCCTTTTTGGACACCGTTCTTGGCCGGTAGAATCGGCGTGTCCTTCAATAGAAACGGTGGTTGCATGGCGTTGTTCTACATCATGAAGTTGACAACCGATTGTATGTCTGCCAACTTATTTGCCATTCTCTTCATCTCGCTGTCCCTTCTCAGGCATCTATCTTTCCATACATGGAGGTCGCTTTCATTGTAGTATTTGTCTCGGCCTGCTTTCTTCGGTTGGTCTCCCTCTTGGACGTTCTTCTCTGCGGGATTCTGATCTTGTGGTCCTTTATTATGGTTTTCTTACTCTATGTTTGGATCGGCATACTTACCACTCTCACTAGGGATGTCATTTGTGATCTTTTCTTTTTGCTCGTCATTAGCTATCTATTCTCCTTACGTTCCCACAGACGGCACCAAATTGTGGGTGTTGATTTCCGACCACACAATCAAATGGGGAACTCAGCTGGAGATCACTGACAGAATAGATTAAGCCCGAACAACCTGTCACAGAAAGATAAGAATCCGGCGGTGGTTCATCCACCTGGGAGCACTCCGACGATCAAGTCAGTAATCAAATATCTCTCATAGATATCAAATTGTGCTTAACTCACAAGAAATAATAGTATATCACCCATGAAAACATACTTTAGACACACGGGAGTGCCCTTCTTATATAGTCAACACTAACCTGATCCATGTAGAAGCCTTACTTTAGTGGATTCAGGCTCAATGCTCATCTTGGACTCTCAGCTAGATAGGGATAAACTCCTTCGGAACTTTGTCTTTATCCAAACTGAGATCCTCTCCTGTTTTAGAACTCTTGTCTCTTATCCAAATATTCTGGATTCTGGTATCTCTGCAAGTAACATTGGCCTAGCCGATATCATCTCGGCAATATGACCAAGCCACGTGGCACCTTGGCTGATATTCCGGTGCTACCTTATTTATATGTTGTCATTCACAAAATATTTTCTTACAATTATCACTCTCTTTACTTTTCCGTACATTTTTTAAATAAAATATTAAAAAATTACTAAAATACCTTATTTTTAAATGAGATCTCCATAAAATTATCAACAGATATACAAGAAAGAAATGTCAAATGACACAAGTCAAAAAGATTATTTTCATTAATGATAATTAACATGATGACGATGATGGTGTATGAGTTTCATTATTAAAACATAAAAGTAGACACAAAAAAGTCATAGCTGCGGCGCTTTCGTTAGACACCGCAATGCATGCCTCTTGCGAAGGTGATGGAATTGATTGACAATCAAAATCCTTTTTGTGTTTTATATTTTTCTCTCTCAATCAAATTTTGAATGATGTAATCTTGATTTTTAATTGATTACTTTAAAATATATGATGCTAAATGATTTCTTAGAAGCATTCTTAATTGAACCATGATAGTGTAGGGTGTTTAATGATGAATTGTTGATTGATCAGAGATGAATATGTTACTTCAAAAAATAAAAATATATTGTTGCTATGTAAGATTACAGTGATAATTTTTTTTTCCTATTCTTTTTAGAACAAATGATGGCACTCCACTTCAGAAAATTATTTAATATTTTTGAAATATTATGTATTCATACTTTTAATCAATCATTATTCATTATATTTTCTTATATCTTTTAATCACCCAACACAATATTTCATCTATTTATTTTTTCTACGAATTACAATATTATAAAGTAACACATATTTATATTCCGAATTATTGAATAATTACATCAAGCTCACAAAATTTCTTTGGTAACAGTGATGTTGTGTTTGATTGGAGAATTTGAGGAGGGATTTGAAAAGAGAAATGAAAAAGGTAGGTGAAATGTGAGTAGAACATACCTATATTTTATCTAATTTTACATACCTTTTCTCTTTCTCTTTTTAAATTTCTCTCCAAATCTTCCATCCAAAAACAGCGTGAGTGAATGACCAGAGAAACAACCAGAGAAACAAGTATTTGGGATTCCGAAGTATTTCATCATTTGATCCACAAATAGCAATGAATATCACATCAGAAAAGTAGACTTTATTTTTTATTTGTTATTTTTTTGGGTAAAAAGTAGACTTTATTCAACCTTATAAAGGTGAGACTTTGAATCACTTTCTTATTTTTTTTAATGTAAGGTACCAAGAGTTCGTTGAGACAATTTGAAATAGTGATTCGGAGTGTCTTCACATGAAGATGCCAATGTTTAGATTTGTTTTTTTAATTTTTAATTTTTTGGTTTTTAATTTTTAGCATTGACTGATTATTTTATTTTTCTAAATATATGTATATAAAAAGATTAATAAAATACAAGGGCAACAAACAACAAACAACAAACTGGTGTAGTTATACAAAAATACCTAACCCAAGCCATGCTCACTAGTTTAGGATGGAATCTTAAACAATCTTCCTCCATGTCATCTCCCTCTTACTAAAAAATAAATAATAATAATAATAATAATAAAATATGCACAATTTGATTGGATTCAGTCCAGATGAGAGATTTCCTAGTTAAAATTGTATTGAAAATTACTTAATTACATCCAAAACTGACTTACAATATAAACTTATAAAAAGAATTGAAAATTTAGATAAATTACAATGAGACTTCTTAAGGTTTGGTTTAATTACATCTCACTTATTAACGTTTTGAAAATTACATTCTCATCTCTGTAATTAATAGTTTCATTTCACAAACTCTCTACTTATATAAAAAAAAAAAAACAACTTATAGTAGAGAAACAGAATAAATTATATTAAAAAATAAATAAAGCAAAAGAAATGAAAAAAATAAAATAAAGGAAGCAAATCAAAGTAAGAAAAGAGAGAGTGTACAAGTTCAATGTGTTCATTCCGTTTAAATAATTACAATGGCAAGAGAGTTAATATAATTTTTCAAACGTCAAAGAATAATATGTATTAAATCCAAACCTCAAAGGGTGTAAGTGTAATTTATCCTAAAATTTTTAAAACAAAGTTCTCCGTAACCAAAATAAGTGTGCTACATACCCAAAACTAACTAGATATATAGGGGTATTTTGAGAAGATGGTTAAAAGTCATCTTTCAACTTTTAATTCATTTTAAATCACAAAATTTCTCTCATTTTTTATATATTTTTTTAAAAACACACTAAAAAAAATTAAAAAATTAATTTTTAATCATATCCCCAAAATAGGCCATAATGCACAAATGTGACCAAAAAAAACCTTACTTGCGAATAAAGATTTTTTGAAAAAAATAAATTGAAAAGCTGAAAGGAGTAGTCATGTCTCAACAAAACCATGTGGTACCCTGCCCATATCATTGTCCTTTGAAGTCTTTCCATAAATACATAAACCAAACAAAATTCAAACCAAAACATGTATCCCATATATATATATAAACATCTCTGCAAACCTTCCAACCACCATTGCACCCCAATACCCACCCACCACATATCTGCAAACCTCTCTTATAACAATAAGCTCAGCAGATACAAAAAGAACCCAAAAAAAGTATAAAAAATGGGCCATCAAACTCAGATCTCTACACCCAATAGATAATCTCTGCCTTCACCTAACTTGCACATCATTTGGCTTTGCCTCAAACCCAGAAGAGAAGAGAAGAGAAGAGAGACAGAGAAACAGAGACCTTACAAGTTGCTTTCAGGGCTACCTATGGGTTTTTGGTTTTATGGTATGTCCAAAGCTCTGTTTCTTTTGTGTCTCGCTGCTTTCTTTTTTTTTCTTCAACTTTTCTTGTTCTTTTGATGTTCATCTCTTTTAACTTTGTCCCTAATTCCTTTTGTTTCTGCGAGTTTTATGAGGTTCTTCGAGGATTATCTGACATGGGTTTTGTTCTATGTTCTCTATATTGTTCAGTTTTCTGATCAAAATCGGATTGGCCATTGCGACATTTTGATCTTCATCGTTCTCTGATTTTGAACCTCTGTTTTATGATCAAAAAATGCATACAACTTTGTCCCAAATGTTATGTTGTCTGATGATTTACATGCTTCAATCGCTGTTATATAGTTCTCATTTCCAAGTCTATATATCTATGACAGGGCTTCAATGTTCTTGCTTCTTTGCAAATTGAGGGTTTTGTTGAAGACTCTTTCAATTCAACTTTTTGGTGAAAGTTGACTATTATAAATAGTCAAAAATCTGAAAAGACACCAAAAAATTATCTTCCTTTGTGGAGAAGATGTTGTGTTATTGCTCAGGAGAGCAGAAGTTGGAAGAACCGGCGCCGGAATCACCGGAATCGCTGGCGACACGGGATTTCTCAGCAAGTGGGCTTTCGTCGAGGACCGGGGACTGGGACTCAAAACTTGAAGATGCCCAAGTGGATGAAGCTGAGTCCACTTTGAAGGAGGCTCTCTCATTGAATTATGAAGTGTGTTTTATCTAAATTGTGTTTGTGAGACTTCTCAATCAATGTTGCTAATTAGTACATTGCGTTTTACTGGTTTTTTATGGCATTGAATTTTGGTGTTTGGGTTGCGGTTGCAGGAAGCTAGGGCATTGCTGGGGAGACTTGAATACCAAAGAGGGAATTTTGATGCTGCCTTTCAAGTGTACCGGGGGATCGACATTAGAACTTTGTCACCGAGGATGACTAAGGCTATCATGGAGAGAACCCGGCAACAAAAACCTCGTTCCAAAGGCAAAAATGTGTTGTTAGGTGTAATGACACTGCATTCTGTGAGCCTTCTCCTTGAAGCAATTTTTCTCAAAGCAAAATCATTGGAGCAGCTGGGGCGATTTAAAGGTTTATCCATTCTCTCTCTTGTGACAACTTATTTATCGGTCTATATCACAACTAAAGAACACGAATACTTCAAATGTTATTGTTTTTCAAACAAATTTTGAATGGGATGAATAAGTATGGCCTTCCAATTTGTGGGAATTTGTTGTCCTAATGAACCAAGCTACTCGGCTTGAACTCGTGTTTGGCTTGTTAAAAGTTTGTTTTAGATCAACTTGGTAAGTTGGTGAATATATTTTTTAAACTCGTTAAGTTTTTAAACCAAGTTTGCATAAACTACTATTTGGCTTGATAAACATAAATACACTATAAAAAACCAAATAATTTCAGCTCGACTCATGTTCAACTCATTAAAAGCTCATTTAAGATTGATTCTTTTTGTAAACAAGTCAAGTTTGAACATGTTTTGAAGATCGTTAAGTTTTCAAACCAAATTTGAACAACATACTACTCAGCTCAACTTGGCTTGCAGCCCTAGTTCCTAGTTGTAGCAGATGCTTAATTATTCTTATCAATTTAGTTCTTTGGGTAGAATTCAGGATGACCGATCAACTGTAGACTGCAATGGGTTGAACGTTTATTGATATCTTGCATAGATTATTCACATTTTTTATGTTTTAAATTTATAGAGGCTGCCGAGGAGTGCAAAACAATTTTGGAAATAGTTGAATCGGCACTGCCTAATGGAATGCCACAGGACATCGGTGAAGACGTTAAGCTGCAAGAGATGTTCCACAAAGCACTAGGGTTGCTCCCCAAGTTGTGGATACAAGCAGGTTTTCTTGATGAAGCAATAACTGCATATCGACAGGCTTTAGTTAGGCCTTGGAATTTGGACCCGCTAAGGTTGGCCGGTGTACAAAAAGACTTAGCCGCCACATTGCTCTACGGAGGCGTTGAAACAAACCTTCCACATCAGTTCCAACTATTGGCGTCAACCACCCCTAAAACTAACACAGAGGAAGCAATTCTTTTGCTGTTTATCCTTATGAAGAAGGTGCTATATGGTGAAATAGAGTGGGATTGTGAAATTATCGATCATCTGACTTTTGCACTATCCATGTGTGGGCAATTTGAACCTCTAGCAGCGCATGTGGAACAGGCCATTCCGGGTACATACACTCGAGCTGAGAGGTGGTACTTTCTTGCTCTTTGTTATAGTGCTGTGGGTCAAAATGAGGTGGCATTGAACCTTCTAAAGAAGGTTTCAGGGTATTCAGAAGCAAGGCACAAACCCCACTTGCCTTCATTTTTGTTGGGGGCAAAATTGTGTTCACAACATCCAAGACATGCTCGCGAGGGAATAAACTTCGCTCGTAGAGTGATTGATTTATCAAGTCATCGAAATGGGCATTTCTCAGATCAGGCTCACAAATTCCTCGGCATTTGTTATGGGAATTTAGCAAGAATTACCGTTTCAGATTCTGAAAGACTTGGCTTTCGTAGAGAAGCATTAAATTCGCTAAACCGTGCTGCTCTAATTGGTGAGGAGGACCCAGAGATAATGTTTAGCCTTGGGTTAGAAAACGCCACGCAAAGGAATCTGAGTGCAGCGTTCGATAATGTAATGATGTACTCCGATATGGTATCTGGAAGCTCGAGAAGAAGTTGGAAGCTATTAGCTCTAATATTATCTGCTGAGCAAAAAATCACAGATGCTGAAACTATAGTTGATCTTGCATTGGATGAGACTGGAAGGATTGACCAGTTTGAACTTCTTAGATTAAAAGCTGTTCTTCAGATTGCTCAAGAACAGCCCAAGCAAGCAATAGAAAGCTACGGAGTTTTGCTAGCTCTTATTCAAGCACAAAAAGAACAAAGTAAGGACTTCGATTCTGAGGTGCGTATAATCTGAAATTTCTCTAAAATATACTAGTATATTTCATAAATTTGTAATGTAAAATGATTAAACTAAGGTTTGATTGGAAATCTTTTAAAAAAGAGTGTGACTTATAATTATATATTTGGGTAAATCACACTAAACCCTCCTTAACTGTGATCCATTTTTGAGTTACTCGCTTATGTTTAAAACTCGAAAATTAACTCCCTTCAAGTTTAACTTGTGACACTAAACCCCTTCCATTCGTAATCTGATAGGGTTTAGATGAAAACATGCCACATGAGCACCATATGACATGTTAATTACATTTTTAAGATGAAACTACCCTTATTCTTTTTACCAGTTTAAGATGATATTCTTGAGATATAAGATTAAAGATAGAAAAAGTTCACTTCCATGAACTTGCAGACACCAGAACAGGTAGTGAAGTAGGTGGTGATTGGTTGTAAAAGAAATTAGGTGCTGATTAGGAAGATGCTTATAAAGTTATAATTAAAGGGTAAAAAGGTAAAATAATAATTTTCGTTAACAGCGTCAACGACATTCCGAATTAATTATATACTTGAATGGGGTAAACTGTCGAATTTTAAACGTTAGGGGGACAACTAGGAATTGGGTTATAATTGGGATTTGCTATAATTTACCATATATATTTCATATGGTGTCATTGGATTTGTTACTACCCCTGATGTGCATGACTTATTTATGCAAGTAGAGCGGAAAGGAATTCCAAAACAATATTTTCTTAGGCTTTGTTTGGTTTAAAAATTTAGGGAGAGATTTGAAAAGAGAAAAGGAAAATGTAGGTGAAATGCGAATAAAATATACTTACATTTCACCTAGTTTCATACATATTTTTCATTTTTCTTTCCAAATACCTTCCCAAATTCATGAACCAACTACAACCTTAAGAAAACGTTTGTGTTTGGTTTTATTTTTGTGTTTTGCAAAACAAAGAAACTTGTTTGCTAACTGTGTTTTTTTTTTCTTTTTCTTTTTCTTTTTTAATAAAAAAATCCACTTTTTAGGAAACATAAAAGAGTTATTGAATTTTTGAAAATTGTTTTCATGTAAAAATAAAATGAGTCATTATTTTTGTTTTCCAAAACACGAAAAGCATAAACGATGAAAACAAAAATACAACCAAAGAAGACCTAGGCTATTTTGCTTTTTCCTGTAAAAAAATTTTTTTTTTAAGGAAAAAAATAAAATCCCAGATCCAAGTACAACCTTGTTTTGAAGTAATAAAATGGTGTGTGAGTGTTAAAGCAATTACCATCCTCACGGACTCATTACAGTTAGTCCAGCGGTTGCAAGATGGTAGCAGGACTGAATGGGATCTACAGAATCTGTTGCAACATATATGTTATTTTTGTAATATGTTAGATTATGTTTGTATTACTAAGGTTTCTAGACAGCATGTAAAGGTGGCTCGTGTGTTGGCAAGAGCGGCCTTAACTGATGGTTGAACTCTGTGATCTCTTATAAATGATATTATCTTGTTATTTCTCGAAAAAAAGATAAAGAAAAATGGTACGGCCTTGGGAGTTCTTAGCTTAGAATACTCTACACAAAGAAGTACAGCGTTTATTGGTGAATCCTGGTGTACTGGTTATGACATTTCTCCTTGAGCAATCTTAGAAGGAAAGTTGTCTCTCAGAATTTTCTTTTCTTGCACAGCTATTGCAGGAAAGAATATTAGAAATGGAAACTTGGCAAGATTTGGCTAAGGTCTATACAGAGCTCAAGTCATGGCCCAATGCAGAAATTTGTATAGGCAAAGCCAAGTCGCTTGAATTTTACTCCCCTGAAAATTGGCATACAACAGGTTCGACTTCAATTCCAATTCAATGAAGTTCTTTATACATGACTGTACAAACAGAAAAGCTTACCCGTATGATTCTTTGAACTCATTTACAGGTAATTTGTTCAAAGCTCAATCGTTATACAAAGAAGCCCTTGTTGCCTTCACAATTGCATTGTCAATAGAACCCGATTATGTCCCAACTATTGTTTCAACTGCAGTAGTACTGATGAAAATGGGCAGTCGATCTCTCCCCATCGCAAGAAGCTTCTTAATGAATGCTCTGCGATTAGAACCCACAAACCACGATGCATGGTGGAACCTTGGATTGGTTTATAAGATGGAAGGCTCAATGCAGCAAGCAGCGGATTTTTTCCAAGCTGCGCATGAGTTAAAGATGTCAGCTCCTGTTCAAAGCTTTGTATGACTGGTAAGGCAAGTTTGAAGATCAGCAAGCTTTTTGTGATGTTTCTAGAATCTAATGCGCAAAAGATTCAACAGATTGGTTCACCAGAGAAAAGTTTATAGTAATCAAAGATTTTGTATATTGATTTATCAAGGTGAGGGGCATTGGATTGAATGGAAGAAAGAAGTGTACTTACCAGGTCTTGTAACATCAACCAACCCACACTGCAAGAAATGTATTTATTGATAGAATTTGTTTGGGTTTTTTTCTTCTGAATCAAATTACATCTAAAAGAGTGGTTAAGCTGTAAGAATTAGAACTCATCCATGAGGAATTAGAGTGGTTGGCACTATCACTGTTCAAGGTAATCAAAGGGAAAAGCTTCCATTCTCAGCCGTTATGTACTCCTTGGGCTCAGCATGACACAAGTCCCTTGAAGAAAATTCGGTTGCACATTCATAACCGAAAAATTAAATCAGAAATGATAGTAGGTCTGACCATAAAAGTTCTGAGTATGACAGCTACTAACTACAGAATTCATAAATGGGATCATAAATTCCATACTTATCTTCAGGCTGTCATACAACACTGACCAAAGTGGCTTGCCAAAAGTTGGGATGTTATAAAACACAAACCACACAGAAATCACCTTCTTTTCATTCCAATTTTCAACTACATTTGGAGCATGCACTGCTATTGTTGTGTAAAAGCCATTACAAAGAGGAATGAAAACGAGAGCAGCATATAAAGGTGACAGTAAAGTTCAATTCTTGAGAGAAATAAAAGTGATACACATTGCAGAAAACGGCAGAACACATCATTTAGATTGCTGTGTTGGAAATTGAATAATTTCATTCTCCATTTGAAAGACTTGGATAAAGGTTGCGATGGCTGCAGTGTAAACTTAGCTGAAGAAAGATTCAACATCTACAATAATTACCTTGCTAGATCCCATCATCCAAAAGAGAAATTAGAAGGAAAAATCAACTGAATTCTATCAACAACATGATGGAAAATGATATAATCTACAGGAAAACAAAGAAGAAATGGTAACAAATTTTGCTGCACAGAGATCAGACCTGGACCACAGAAGCATTTGCATTCAACTTTATTTTCACAAATTTTTCTATACAGAGATCAGACCTGGACCAAAGAAGCATTTTACATTCAACTTTATTTTCTGTTTGTATTACATAATTATTTATTCCAAGTAGATCTGGACAAAAGAAGCATTTACAGCAGAAACTTTGAAGGCTTGACGAACACAAGAAGACTAATGAAAGAGAGATTAGTACTCTCAAACACTGCAAAAAAACAAAAACAAAACCAATGAGGATCACTAACTTTTGAATCATTAACATACTCTTCTCTTCTATTTTGCAGTCCATTAAACAGATAAATTTGACTTTCTGCTGTGAGTTACCATCTATAGAGCTTATCTAATTTTGGAAATTGCTAGTTGGATGGAAATTGTAGAGAAAAGACAACCACATCATAATATTGAATAGCATGCCCAATAGTTCCAATGAATGTGCTGATATTGTTGCATCAATGTCGTGGTTCAAGGATACATTAAATGTGGTCTATGATTTCTATCCAACTATCAAGAGCCTAAGCTTTTAACAGGTGAACACAGAGATAACCTTCCCATACTTCCATATAAGAGGCAATATTTGCTTGCTGTTTTTATAAGAGCAATATAATTGCAGCTCTACAGAATTGAAAATAATTCATTAAAATACAAACAATAAGATTGGAAAAATGAGAAACCATCTCTAAGTATTCAAAAATTTATGGGACTAGTGGCTAAAACAAATAAGAAGTGCTCTTGAACTGTATGACACCATCTTATTTCTCATATGCCCAAAATATGATGACCAATAGTTCTTAGAGATAGGCATGCCTTCAATGAGACTGAAAGAGAGCAAATATCTTCCTAATTCCCTTTTCTCTTTTATATACCAACAGCTCATATAAGAATTGGCCCCAACAGAATTCCCTTAAGCACACATACTGTTTGGACTTACTTGAACAAATACGTTCATTAAGCAGCTGGAATTTATTTGCCTCAATTAAAATATTATTTTTCACATAACAAGACTTTTTTTTTTTTTTTTTTTTCAAATTTCACTATTTTTCTGAAATATATGAAAGAATATTTTCATTTTTTGGTATAATCAGAGAACACTTTGAAATAATTTAATAAGATTTTTTTATTATGACATGATTGCAAAAGAAAGATCGTGAACTTTCCACTTGATGAAATTTAGAAGTGAATATGTGAATGACAATTTACCTATCATCAACTGTCCAATAGTATAAATTGAATCCGACCTCCAATTAAGGCATTTTCAGTTGTTTCTCATAGTTGAATGGCAGGCAAGTACTACTGAATTCCTCCTCATACACATTTTTGAGCAGCGAAACTATGGTCAGCTTATGAAAAATGGATAATGCATCTAAATCACCTAAGTTTGCTATAGTAATTTGCAAGACCGACAACTATGAAGCATGAATATTTCTAGAAGAGAGTTGTATCCATATTGGACACAATTCTCCTCGAATATTCACGGATACATATCTGATATTTTCTAAATATATCTATAATTTAGAAGTAATTTTCATTAATTTAAAAAACATATTGGGTGCCTTTTAGATACTCTCAGATCATGTATGCGATCTATCTTGAAACTAACATGTGGTATTTCTTGCATTGCATTAGAATACAATTGTTAAAATGAACATAAGAATAGCTTTTATTACTTTGCTTACTGCTTAGATAAGAAGAACTGGGAAATAGTGAGATTAAAGCCCGGTTCAAGTTCATTTAGACATATAACCTTAAGATTTCTTCTGCGAATATATCATAAGTTTGAAATGGAGAATATTTGGTAGATAAATAAAGAAAAAAATATTTATGACAAATTTCCCTTCTTTTTTTTTTTTTTTTTTTTAATAAGGTAAAATTTATTCAAGAAACAAAGTATAATACAAGCCCAAAGACAAGCCAAAAAAAAAAAAAAAAAGAAAAGTAAAGAAAAGAGAGCTAAATTCTACTGCTAAAGATTCTCAATCGAAGGTTCCAAGCTTGACAACATCCCTATTAGAAGGATAACTATGCACCCCAGCCCATGAACAAATTCCATCCCTCACATCTGTTTCCACAGTATGGAAAACAGCACATGCATCAGAAGCTTTATTGCTAAAAATCATAGTGCTCCTTTCAAGCCAAATATGATATACAGCAGCAGAAAGGGCAAGCTTAAACACTGTATCCTTGAAGCTCTTGCCTCTCAAATTTAGAATGCACCAGTCCTATTCAGCAGACCAGTTCATAGGCACTCTAGAGACCTGAAATCTACTCAAAACTTGCCCCCAAATCCAACCAGAATAAGGGCATTAAAAAAAGGGGCGATCATGAGATTCATATGACAAATTGCAAAGAACACAAAGAGAAGGAACCTCCATTTCCCATTTTTGCAGAGTATGAAGCAGAGCCACAGTATGAAGGCCCATAGAGGGACATTGTAGCTAAACCAGACCACATGCCACAAAGAAACACAAGCCTGATGCACTCTGACAACAAGCAGACCTAACAGAGAATACACCATTAGCAGTAGGACACAGCACATAATCACCATGCTCAGGACTAGGCAAAAAATCAGCAGGGGGTGTTCTCAATAATATGAAGAATAGATCTGTTTCTAAGCCTAGGCCATCTCCAATGATCATTCCTGATAATGGAAGAAACCTTAGCAAGTAGGGAGTTTCCTAAATTCCTAACCACTCCTTCACCATAGATTTTATACAGAGCGCCAATTGGATGCCAATTATCCAACTATAAAGAGTCTCACCTCCATCCCCAATCATATATCTGATTAAAGGCTGAGCCAAGACTCTTAATTTGAACAATTTCCGAATTGTCCAAGAAGAATCTTGAGGAAGGGTCATATGCCACAAATTCTTATTCTTGATTACAAAAGTGTGAATCCATTTAACCCAAAGAGTGTCCGCTTTTTAACTAATGGCCCACAGATGTCAAAGCATGTAAGCTTTATTCCAAAGCTTTTGAGGTTCGAAACCTAAGCCACCTTCCAATTTAGGAGAACAAACAAAATCCCAACTAACTTTAGCACCTGTTTGCTTCAAAGCAGTCCCTGTCCATGGAAAATATCTAATTACTCCTTCAATTTCCTTTAAAATCCTTTGATGCAAAATGAAAAGAGAGCACCAATAAACCTGCATACTCCATGGAATAGATTGAGCAAGCTGTACTCTACCACCAAAGGACAGTAACTTATTGGACCAGCTTTTAATCCTCTGAAGAATTTGTAAACAAATCTTCATGATAAGACAATCTAGAAGAAATGAGTGGAACCCCAAGGTATTTCACAGGATAAGTACCAATAGAATAGGCAAAATGGCACATAAGACATATTGTAACTCAGCAGCCACACCAGAGAAAAACAAAGAACTCTTTCGTAAGTTAGGCTGCAGAACAGAATAGTGATAAAAATCATCCAAAGCCTCCTTAACAATGGAAAGGGATTCTTGATCAGCCCCACACACAACAAACATATCATCAGCAAAGGCCAAATGGCTAATTGTTAAAGCAGCACATTTAGGATTATAAGTGAAGTTTCCCACTTCCATCTTATTCCTTAAGATAGCTAAAAAACCCTCCATTACTAATAAGAACAGATAAAGGGAAATAGGATCCCCTTGCCTAAGCTCTTTAGCCCCCGTAAAGTAGTACACTAACTCCGCATTAATAACCACAGAAAACTTAGCTGTAGAGACACATATTTGAACCCAATTAATGAATTGAAATGCAAATTCCATGACAAATTTCCCTTTTAATTTATAAATGTATAAAGATTCATATAGAATTTATATATTAGTAGCGTATCTTCAATCTATTTATATTCAATTTTATTAGGAATTGTTGCATCAATATATCCATACGGTGTCATACCCATATCCCGTATCTCATATCCATCCATACTTTAAAGATCAATAGTATTAAATAGTTTCCATGAACATGTTGGACTTCTAGAGGAGATCATACCGGGTTACAATAGAATCTTTGAAAAAATTGTATCTTTAATCTTTGCACCAGGTATACGTGAGAGGTATTTTGGGCAGCTTATGCAAATCTCTCAAGCACCCACACCCACACCCACACGAACACCACTTTGGTTTGGTATTTTGTTTTACCCAAACATTTTCACGTTTTTATTCATTCAAATAACATATATTGTTTTCTTATGTAATTCAGTAGCAATGTCTACTTAATTGGTCACAGTTTTGGCATATGGAATTGTTTCCTCTGTTAGCTGTCTTTTGAGGATACCAAATTGAGATCATAAACTTCTTGTCTTTGACTGTTCCTTCATTGGATGGACATGGAGACAACAAGGTCAAAAGTGTAATGTTCAATGGCCAAGTTAAAAAGGAAGGACCTGGTTGAGTGGGCAGCTACACAGCTGAACGGGAAGAACATGATCAAATTGTTGTGCCAATGCTTGCTTTCGGCCACTGTGTACATCATCTTGAAGAAGCGATCATGAATGTGAGAACTAGACTTTGTCTTCTCAAAGGTATAAGCAACAGTCAGCCAAACACTTGGTTACAACATGAGTGGGGGCACCCTGTCTCCATTTTGTGGCCAATATCTAATAGAGCCTTTGTCCTATGGTAGATATTAGAATTTGGCTTTGTATGCAGGACAAATGGTAGTAGCTTTGTTTCTTTTGTCTTTTGTTAGTTTCATAAGGTTACACATGGCCTTTTACCTATTGGATGGTCCCCATCTCTTAGATGGTGTCTATCCTTATCTAGCTTGGGGTATGCCCCTTATACTATGATACACGGACACAGACATGGGACATGACAAGGATAAGCAGAACAAATTTTAAAAAACGGGACCACGACATCTTTGGGCACACGTTTACTATATATAATTTTATTTATTTATTATATGTCCAAAATTAAAAATAAAATAAAAAAATCATTGGAAGGTAATTAATAAACACAATACCCAAAAGATTTTAATAAAATTTTATTTTTTTCTTCAAATAAAATAAAACTAATTTGTTCCATGCATTTTAGGTTCAACAAACAAGGGATACCCAAAAAAATAGAAAAAAAAAATAAAAAAAGGGCTACTCAGAAGAGGAAAAAATAAAAACCGAAAACAGAGAACCAAGAGGAGAGAGAAAAGAAAAGAAGAAAAACGAAGTTTAGAAAAGAAAAACAGAAAAGAAAACGAAGTTAAGAAAAGAGAAGAGAGAAGCAGAAGCAAAATCGAAGAGAAGAAGAGAGAAGTAGAATTGAAGAGAAGAAGAAGAGCTGAATCGAAGAGAAGAAGAACAGAATCGAAAAGAAGGCGAAGAAAAATGAAGAGAATAAGAAGAATACCTCATAAGTGCCTTTGATCGACCTCTTTGAACAGTTTTAGGGCCTTCGATAGTTTATTTTTCCTCGCATATCCTCGTGTGTCCAAGATGTGTCCAACTGACAAAATTCAAAATTCAAAAAAAAGGACACCTCTTGTAGAGTGTCCAACACGTGTCCACCGTGTGTTTGTGTCCAACACGTGTATGCTACCTTTGGAGAGGTGTCCGTGCTTCATAGCCCTTATATGATGTATCTATGCTCTTTCTTTTAAGTATTTCTTTACTTTCCAATATATATATATTGGTCACTGTTTACCAAATTCTAGTCTTCACCCTTCCAGTCAATACGATAATATCAATGGAAGATAAATTAATTGCATGTACAATCAATTGATTGAAAGCCTGCCATGAATGATTTTTGTGTGCAATCAATACAAATGATAAAAGAAATGTAGGTCACAGTTGTTGCGAAACATACAAGACGAAATTGTGGCCAAATGCTACATGATATAGTGGGTGATCATACCCACAAAAAGAAGAATCAAAGATGCCATAACATTAATTAATCAGTTGCAAGAATATACTGTGTAGAGATGCATAAACTCACAATAAGTGTTTGCGGTTGAGTAGAGAAAAAGTTGAATCATTCATCCCACCTGCCACTGCATCCACAGAATTAAAACAATAAAAGTTCAAATTAACGTATATTAATGTGATAAAGTGCTTATAATTAGGGGGAGAATAGCATCATAAGCAGGTGGCTGCCAACGTTGCAGACCACAAAGGACAAATAATATAACAAGGTACTGAGGCAGTAAACAAATAGCATCAATTAATACTAGCAATCAAGCAATACCTTAAGAACTGGTTCGCCTTTGTTAGAGTTTGCAGATTGCTTTGCAGCTGCTGCTAGCTGTGCACGTGCAGCTTTTCCTGCAGCAGACTGATCAAATTGTTCCTGCCTGCAATTATGGTCATAGACAAATGTTGACCAATACAGCACAGAGCAAATACATTTTCATTCCCTGTTTTTCTCTCCCCGTCTTTTTAATTAACTATAGAATGTCTAAACAATGTGAACAAAAACTTCCCACGCATTCTTGAATATAACAGTAATGGAAATGCAAGCCTCATGCCAGCCACCCTGGACATTACACACTCATGGTATTTATTGACAGCAAGCATTCAACACACAAATGTAGTGCTTACCTATGTTACATGGACTCTTTAAAATAAATCAAATACCCATGTTGGACACCTGACACTCGGACAAGCGTATAGGATATGTGCCGGATACTTTTCAACGGTTACTTCTTATATAATTGTATATATCACTATTATTATATGTAAATATTGTTATATAATTGCTATAAATATTTTTTTTGACATTGTAAATTACATATAACACCATTATATCTCACATAAATAAAAATATAAAAATATGACATTTTTTTGCCGAGTCGTGTACCATTAAATTATGATTTGATGAGTCTGACCTTTAGATACATAGCTACATCGCTACATCCAACACTCATACCTGAGTCCATGTAACATAGGTGCTTACAAATGGTAATTAACATGTAATTTTGGAACGCATGCATTTATTAGTATTCATGTTTTTGGCAAGCTATAAAGCACAGATACCGGTACAAATGCCAGTATGGGTACATTTACGGGTACGCAAATACAGAAAAATTAGAAGAAAGTAGGATACATGCACGGCCAGGCTACATTAATAAAATAATATATATTTGAATTGTAGTAGTGCATAATATATAACAATTATAAACCAAATGCAAAAAAAAAAATAAAAATTTAAAGCAAGGTACAAACTAGAGTTCAATATTCATTATTGAATTGTTGACCACCAACGCATCTAAAAGCTTAAGCAATTAGAGAGAGGGGCAACTTTATTATTTATATTATATTCTCAACATTCACCCTCACATGTGGCCAGGCTTTTCTTCAGAACAGGCCAAACACGTGCAAATATTTTAATTATTGGGTAGACGGTGAGATTTGAACACATAATCTATTGTTCGCTCTAATACCATATTAAATTGTTGATCATCGACCCATCTAAAAGCTTAAGTTGTTACAGAGATGGATAAATTTATTAGTTATATTATATTCTTAACACTCATGACGCACCCAAGCCATATGCATGTCATACCTGAGCAGTATTCAACGTTTAATTTTTTTTTAAAAAAGTAACTGATATGTATTTCGTGTATTTCAAGGCCAGAGTTACAATATTGAGGGGTTTTGTTACTAGATGTTTGAATTATTAGAACAAGGAAGCCATCAGTAGCATGGCCTATTTATATTGCAGATTTTGGCTAGCTTCTTGCCATACTTATGTGCAAATCTAACGCTACTGATAATAAGTAAAGCGGGATATCAGAGTGGAATTTAAAAACCAACAAAATAATGGTTCCATATATTCCACATTTCTTTTGGTCAATGAATAAATACCATTCTAAAATTATTTTTTCCATATTAAATAAAAGGGTATTAAGGGGAATGCTCATAGAAATGAAATTGTTCCACTGCCCTTCCAATTGCACTCAAATTTAATATCCTTTCGTTGGAACAAAGGAACCACAAAGCCATAATAACTTTATAAGATTCCCTAAACTCTTAAAATCAATCCTACAACAGAGACACAAATAGTCCTTCAAATAGAACAAAGAGAACTCTTGAAAAATATCCGAATTATCCATATTTTCCTGAAATTGACAAATAATTTTTTCTGTGGTTTCATTCGATCACTGAATCTCGAAATCCCAATGATAATATCTAGATAAACCCTAACAGAGCTATACCCAACATAGCAATAGTTCCAAATATGAGCATGGTAAGACAACAAACTGGAAAATTTAACAATATTCACATCAAGATACGATCAGCGATTGAGTATGAGACTGATATACAACGATATGTATACATATATCAGAGAGAGAGAGAGAGAGAGAGAGATTGCCTCTTCTGGGCGGCTTCGGCAGCTTTAGATCGAGCTTCTAGAGAGGCTAACCGTTCTTCTTCCTTTCTCTGTTGCTTGCCACCATCGAAGCAAGCAAAGCACCCCATCTCTCTCTCTCTCTCTCTCGTTCCCTTTCCTCTTCTCTTTCTCTCCCTATAAAGTTTGTGACGTTCTGATTTTGACGCGGATCGGATGAATAATGGTATATGTAATAATTAATGTATACCTAGTGGCATTTGGCATATACCTAGTGGCATTTGGCATTTTAAATATTTATAACTCGTATGGTTTTAGTTAGTAATAATATTATAATATTAATTAATATATTTATATGTATATTAATTGATATATGTAATATTATTAAATTCAAATTAATCCACGCGTGTCCACTCTTGCGTAGAATTTAAGACTTGCTACGTCATATATTTGAATATTATGTTGATAAATTTTGAATTTTAAAAAAAATAATCAATACTTTATATTATTTTGTGATCTTGACACAATATTTTACATTATTTATCATATAATATTTGTGGTGATGTTAAAAACTAGGGTAAATTACAAACACCCCCTCGAGGTTTAGTAAAAATACAGATTCCCCCCTGAGGTTTGAGAAATTACAAATTCCCTCCTGAGGATCAAATTTTCATAATAAATTAGGAAAAATTAGGGGGGAATCTGTATGAAAATAAAAACCCTAGGGGGCAATTTGTTATGAAAATGTAAACCTCAGGGGGCGAGATGTAATTTCTCAAACCTCAGGGGGGAATCTGTATTTTCACCAAACCTCGAGGGGGGTGTTTGTAATTTGCCCTAAAAACACTAATACAAAAGTATTTCACCTTAGTGATTTAATTAATAAAAAATGTGGGGACATATTTTTGAGTTGTCCAAGTGGCTGAAGTGATTTGAGATGTCATGTGAATGAGCCATATTACCAAGGTTGTTGTTGCGGTAAGTATGTTTGGTTTGAGATTTTTGAATTAAGTTTTTTGAAAAATGAGGTTGCATTTGGTAGAGTTTTGTAAATATAATTTTGTGAGTTATGGAATTATGATTTGAGTACAGAAAATTTGTTTGGCTATGGTTTTTTAATAGAGTATTGAATTGAGTTTTGAATTGAATATGGAATTGAGTTTTGAGAGTTTGATTTGACACGTGAAGTAAGAAAATTTGTTTGGTTATGAGTTTTGGAAAGAATTTTCAAAACTTAATTCAAATTGTTATAACTCATAACAAAACACACTACTTTCATATTATTGAAAATTCTGATCAACACTCATAACTAAACTCTTTTTAAAATTCAATTAAAAAAATTTATTATTAACAGAAAATAACATTAATCAACTTTTTTAATTGAAATACTACAAAGGAAATAATTTTTTTCCAAAATAAATATTCAAAAAAATTAAATCATAAATATTTAAATAATTTAAATAATCTAAAAAATTTAATAAGTAAAATATTAAAATAAATATTCAAAAAATTTAAATCGTAAAAATTTAAATAATTTAAATTTAAAATTTAAATTTTAAATAATTTAAATAATTTTAAATGTTAATATTTTAAATTTAAAAATAACTATACACTCAAATCGTAACCAAACATATAAAAAAAAAAAAAAAAACTCAATTAAGAAATTATTTTTAAAACTCATAACCAAACACATAATTCGAAACTCCATACTACTTTCTCAACTTTAGACTCAAATCGTAAGCAAATACATAACAAAAAAATTAAAATATTTAAAAATATTTTTATAAACTAGAGTTTGAATTTATTTTTTTTATAAAATATTTTAAAATTTAAAGTCTTAATATTTTGAAATTAAAATATTTAAAAAAATTTTAAAAATTAAAAAAATCGTAACATATTAAAATATTAAAATATTTAAAATCTTAACAAAATTAAAATATTGATTTGAATTGAGTTTTGAAAAGAGTTTTGAATTATGTGTTTAGTTGTAAGTTTTGAAAAGTAATGATTATGTTTTGAGAAATGGACGTAGAATTATGATTTGAAAGCTTAAAACAAACAACACACTCAAATCAATTGGTGGAACTATAATTTGAGAGGTTTACCAAACAGAGCTTGAGTTTTTTTTATTTTCGTGTTTTTTGTTTTTAGTGAATATTTTTAAAATTTTAAATTTTTTTTTATTTTTTTAGATACACCTTTCTTAGATGTATCTAAAAAGTAAAAAATTTGTGAAAAAATATTTTAAAAAATTAATAAATACATAAAAATATAAAAAAAAATGTACTGAATTCTCATATATATTTTTTTTTTGTATTTTTGATATTTCGTGAATTTTCAAAAGGTTTTTTCACAATTTTTTTACTTTTTAGGTATATTTATGTTAGGTATGTCTAAAAAGTAAAACAATTGCTTAAAATATTAAAAAAATTTTAGTAAAAACAAAAAAATACGAAAAATAAGAAAGTAGAATTTCTGAAAAGTGCTTTTGAAAAAATAAAACCAAGCAAGCTGATTAGAATATGAGATTGTCTGATAGAGGACAAGAGTCCTAAGTAAGTTGAGACTCCTTGTTTGGATAAAGATGATACTCTTAAGTGTGATCATTCTTATCTAGTTGAGAGTTTGAGATAAGTGTTATACTTGAGTCCTATGAAGTGATACTTTTAGGGGACGAGGGCACTATTGGTTATAAAGGTGAGGCTGGGTCTAAGGTATTATTATTGTGAATTGAGTACTTGAGTTGATATCTTGTGAAATAAATTACTGATTTGATTGTTAGAGTGTCCCTGGGTGGACGAACCGCTACGGTATTTCTTACTTTATTGTGTGTAAGTGCTTGGTTTAATCTATTCTTCCATGTGCTCTCTAGTTAAGTTTCTTAGATTTCAGCAAAGAAATCAGTTTGGTTGTGAGGTCAGAAATCAACACCCACAATTTGACACAATTTGTGGGAACTTAGCAGGAATAGATAGCCAACGTCGGATAAAAAGTGAGAGTTGGGGATGACATGTACGGCAAGGACGAAAAGTATGTTGATCTAAACGCCGAAGAAGAAGACAATGATGACGAAGTACAAGAGGTAAACCCGAAAGTGAACAACGCCACTAAGGGCTGTACTAGCCCGAAGAGGGGCAACCAAGAGGAGTATTACAACGAGAGCGATTTCCAGGTGTGGAAGGTCTGATGCATGCGAAAGGATGACAAAGTAAAGGACCTGCCAAACAAGCGGACGAACCTGCAAATTGTGGTGAACTTTACGATGCAGAACGAGGTGATGTAGCTGGTGTTGCCATTACCAGCAACACCAACGACTGCTGCAAAAGTCGATGCCCAGCAAACAATGGTGCCAACTATCCCGCAGCATGGAAATAAACTTGTGATTCAAATCGGTGATCATAGAACACCGGACGATAGAGTCACGAAGAGCAGATTCTTAAAGAATAAGAGAGACATAAATTAAGGGATCTTGGTAGATTAACGAATAGGGTCCCTGCCCCGATGAAGTAGTAGATGATGAGAAGTCCAAGACGATACATCCTAGTACGAAAAGCAACACACTGAAGAGGTTGAATTCGGTCGATAGCCGAGCCCTCTGATGGACGGAGGAGGACTTGCGGGATTATCTCCAAAGGAAGAGGACAGTGCCGAGGTTATGTCCACAGTGCAGTTGAGGTCATCGTTCTCAGTGGAATTGGACGCGTTCGAGGTACCTAAAAGATTCACCATACCGACGTTACATGATGGTAAGTACAACCCTAACTTCCATGTCGATTTATATTTGAATACTATGTCTTTGTGGAGTGGAAACGAGCAATTGTTATGCAAGGTGTTCTCGTCGACATTTGGTGAAATTGCGTATGACTGGTTCCTAAAGCTGCCGAAAGGATTAGTTAAGAGTTAAGAAGGCTTGGCCAAGATGTTCGTGGCTAGATTTTTGACTAACAGGTTACAGCCTTTGAGGGTCGATGCCTTGTTAGCATTAAAGATTGACGATGACGAAAGTCTCAAGGCTTAAGCCACGAGGTATTATGAGATTTACAACTAGATTCTAGCATGTAACCAGGAGCTAGTAGTTGTTTCTTTTAAGAACGGCTTGGAGGATGACTGCCCACTTTGGCAATCTCTTGTAAAGACCCTCTCAAAAATCATGGAGGATCTAATGTCAAGGATTGAAAAGTATGCATGGATAGAGAAGGACAAGAAATCAAAGAAAGAAAATACAATAAAGTAGGAGAAACGAAAACAACTCACCAAAACATAGCCGAGGAGGAGCCAACACTGACAGGCCTGAGTTGGGGTTGAAGGCCATGCAGGTCGTGAGCACAGTCTTCAAGATCCTAATCTACAGCATCTTGGAAAGAATCAGAAATTAGCCTTACTTCAGGCCTCTATAGAAAACCCCATGGGAGTTCATGGGTAGATTCCTTGTGAAGAATTGTGCTTACCACTATGAGTAAGGGCACATGACTCAAGGATGTCGGGCTACGAAGCAACATCTATAACAATTTCGATTTAGACCTGACCCATTTCTTACTTTTGAATCTGGGAATCCATGTGCCTAGCTATTGCTCATTTCATTTTTATCTTGTTGCTAGTGGAGTTTGATTATTTGGGAGTTATGGTTGTGTTTGAAATAGGTTGAGAGTTAGTTTTTCAAAAGAGTAGTTATCCAAATTTTTGCCTATTCACTCAAGCGGTCTTTCTTACACTGAGCGTTCTTTTACAGTTTGCAAAACTACTAGAAGTGTGGTATTTTCGCTCTAACAGTCTTTCTTGCGCTTGAGCATTCTTTCGCAGGTCTGAACTTCTGGAAAAGGGTCATTGTGCACTCGAGCGGTGTTATTTATTGTGTTTGACATTTGAGCGGTGCTTTGGTCACTTAAGCAGTTTGCACGTATATTAGTCCAAAAAAATGATAGTTTGAGTTATTTTTTCATTCCTTTCTCTCTAAACATTTCAAAAATCCTAAATCTTTACTTTTTCTCTCTGTAGTTCTTACTTTCAAGCTTCAAATACTCTCAATCTATTGGTTTCTTCACCCTAGCCATTGGGAGAAAAAAGGTAGAGCACGTTGATGGCTTCATTTTAATCGGAGGAGTTATCATTTTCAGCTCTGCCAAACTTCAACTCTTATTCTCTCTTGTTTTCTACTTTGAGGTAGGGATTTCTTCAACTTTTGGTATGATTCTTACCTTAGTTATTTGTCTATTGAAAGAGTCTAATGATTTGAAAATTTTTAGGTTAAACCTAGGGTTTGGTTTTGAATTAAAAAGGAAGGGTTTTCAAATAGGTTCTTGAGAAAAGTTGTGGGAATGTGTTTATTATTGAGACATGTTAAAATGGTGGATTTCTTTATTTAAAATTGATTTTGTAAGTAAAGGGTGGTTTTTGTTCTAAAATTATGGATATTTGGTTTTGTGAAAGAAAATGAAAAATGATGTTGGGTTTGGTAAGAACTAAACAATGTATATGTTTATGATAATGGTGGAGTTAGATATGTAATATCACTCGTAATTTGAAAATGAAGAGATTATATCTGTTGTTCAAAAATTATCTGTTGTATAGAAATATTTGTTTTGGGTTATCGGTGGAGCATAACCTTGATTGTTGTAGAAAATGCATGAGGATTAGGTGAATTGAAACTAATCATTCATTCATCTTGCATTGAGCATTGTTACGTACTTAAACATTGAAAATATTTTGTTTTGAGAAAAAATGAGTGAACACTTTGGTGAATCTGGTTAGAAGGTGTGGTTGTGGTTGTTGTGTTGGCCTATGTGTCCTTGGTAAAAGTTTAGAAATCTGCGCGATTAGGTACCGATCCTTCCTGTTGATACCGATAAAATGGCTTTGATAGTACTTTTATAGCCTACTGGCAGATATGTACCTAGAGATTTCGAGTGTTTTGTATCCACTGCCTTATTTTCTGTTATAAAATGATTATTTTCATGAATTGATATATAATATGGCATTGTTTGGTTTTGAGATGGAAAATGTGGAATGTTTGACAAATGGCATGCATGTCCATTCACCTTATGACTTTGTTAAGATTCATATATTACGTTAAAGTATCTCTATTAGGTTTTGACTCACCCTATGTGGAAAACAACTTTCAGGTACTGATATATGCCTTCACCAATGACATAGCTTGGGAGGACTTGTAGCAAAGGGCTTCCTTTTTTTTTTTTTTTTTTTTGTTGGATGTAATTATTTTTGTATGAGTCTTAGGTTTTAATTGTATTGAGTTGAACTCATTTTGATGTAACCAAGCATTGCCTTGGAAAGATGTAGCCATTAGGGCATATAATTACTTAGATTTTACTTTTCTTTTAATTTGTGTATCCATGTCATATGCTACAGATTCAGGATCTAGGATTTTTGAATGTATACTGCATATGCCATCTTTTATATCATCAAGTTTATAAATAGAATATAAGATATAATGTCATTGTTCAATTGTAAGGAATGTTATGTGATGAGCTACTATTATTATTTTGGGGTGTTACAAATTGGTATCAGATCGACCAGGTTTAAATACTTTGGGATCATGGGATGTGGCTTTTACCACAATGGGTTATCTCGCTAGATGATATTAGAAGTAGACCTGGTATGCTATGTGATAACATGCTTATGTGACTAAATGATTGTGGGATTTAATTTCTAAGATATTGATTGGGTCTACGAGTTTCTAGAAGTCCTTTAGAAGAGCACCTGATCACTGCTATTTCTAATTGAAACTCTGGCAATGTTGTGAGAAGGTTACTATCCAGAAAGGAAGTTCATTTGTGTTTATATAATTAAGTGCTTATGTGGAATGAATTAATTATTATCCATCGCATTAGGATGTGAGTGAATTAGCTTTAGCACATTTGTAAATGTGCTAATATGTTGTATTACCTTTATTAGGATGTCAAGACGTAGATGTGGTGGTGGTAGGCTTAGGCGGTAGGAGGTGCCGTTACTGGATGATATTCCAGTGCAGAAAGAGGGAGTCGGTGTAACGCCCTCATAATTTAACCCATAATATATACCATTAACATGCATTGATAAAAGAAAACCAAATTATCACTTGTCTATCAGAGTATCATTATTGAAAAACATTACACGTAACATCAAAATAAATGCCTTATGGGCTTACATCTTTCCAAGCTTAACACTTGGGCACAAACATGTGAGTACTAACTCAACTACAAATTCAGCCCATGGCTTGAGTTTATATGTAATATCAAATAAAAGAAATAACAACTAAACTAAACAGAGTCTTCAACTCTAAATCCTTCCAAGCTAATTCCTTGGAGGTAGCCTATCACCTGATCCTGAAAATGATGTTCCCATATAGGGTGAGCCACAGCCCAGTAGAGAAATACTAAACCAAATATAAGCATTGAATAAAGCAATAGCATTCAATAGATGGTTAACTCCAATATCAGTTTCACTTTCCATTATTTATTCAACTTGTCATTTTTAACAATGTGGCTCAGAGCCTGGCCAAACTATAACAGTGAACTACACATCACATTAACATTACTTCCAATATCAACAAAACAAATGAGGCTAAGGCTCATATCAAAACACTTCATACTTCTCATTTGATACACATTTTAGTGCTGTATCCACAACATATAGAAACACTTCTATAAATCAATAAGCACACATAATAGTGATGCTAATGGAGTCCATCCCCTATCTCCTCCTAAACAAAATCCGGTTTAAAGGTCCATCCCCTATCTTCCCTTAAACCGTGGAGTACATCCCCTATCTCCTCCCAAACAATATGCATATGCAATGCTCAATCAATACACGTATTTTCTGTATTAATTCGATAGTCAAAATTAATGACTTAACCAAATTGATTAGTTTCAATTTTCCCTAATCCACATACAATGTCTACAACAATCATGACTATCCTCCACCGATAGCCCAAAACAGTTATTTCTAGCCAAGAAATAAATATAACAACAATTATAATCTCAACAATTCAATAGGTGAGTGATTAAAATTATCCAACTACACCATTTAAACTTATAACTGTCCAATTCCATGAATTTAACTAAATTCCCCAATTTTCCCTTAAATTAATTATACAAATTAATTTATTAAAACAATTAGGGTTTTTCCCAAAATTACCAAATAACCCCCAACATATCAAAGTACCAAAACTTAGAACAAAACCTATAATATGGAGTAGGAAATCCCTACCTCGAAGTAAATAACCCGAATGGAGAAGATGACGAAAATCCAAAGTGTTCCAAACCCAAGATTGTTCAGATTAAAAGGAAGCCCTCAACTCACTCTATCTTTTTAATAAAGCACCTAGGGTAGAAACACCCTAAAAAGAGATGAAACCTAAGAGAGAAGGTGAGTGGAGGGAGAGAAAAGTCATACCTAGGGTTTTGAAGTCAAAAAGAGGGTGAAAAAGTGTTTTAAAAACTGCTGCTGTGTATTTATACTCGACAGGCTCGCTCGAGCGAAGACTTGGTCGCTCGAGCGACCAGACACAAGAGATACTCGCTCGAGCGAAGGAAATCTCGCTCGAGCCAACAATACGATGCTTCAGGTCTGCAATCCAGAAGCACGTTCGAACGACAGAATGCTCGCTCGAGCTAAGGACTCGAAACTCGCTCGAGCGAAGGAAAGCTCGCTCGAGCCAAGAAATATAGCTCTCAGGTCTATACTAGACGCAATCGTTCGCTCGAGCTAAGAAACCCTGGCTCGAGCCACAAGACACAAAATTCAATCCTCGCTCGAACGACCAAACTCTCGCTCGAGCGACCAACTCAAAAACTGGACAGCAACACTTGGTTTCCGAACCCAACCAACCTGGAACAGACCTGCCCAATACATCCTATAACTCAAAAAGAGAAAATAAGGACGACAACAACAATTATAAGATGACAGAATCTACGGAACCTAAGTCCGAATACGATAATCAAATGGGAAAAGACCGGGGTCGCTATAACCTCCCCCCCTTAAAGAATTTCGTCCTCGAAATTAAGCATAAGTTTTTCAAAAACAGGTTTTCTCAAATTCCAACAATATGACAATACAATAATAAACCACTTGACCTAATACCGGTCATTACATCTCTTATCAAGAGGCATCTCACAATATATAGGAAGCAACATGTATTTCAACCTGCATCAATATTATGCATTTTCCTTTTAATTTCAACAGTTTTCATATATATATGATTCTTATTTCTATATCATATTTAACTTCTTGATATAACACCAATTGCGTAATATATTCAAGGTTCTGCTAAACTTCCATTACGAGGCAAGTTTCAAGACATAATTCCATTAAACCAAAACATTCTCTATGTTTTACAACTTAAGACATATATAACGCTCTTAAGTCCAACAATATTACAAAATCTAAATACAAGATTACATATCAACAAACATGTCCGGATATTTCTCGCGGACTTCCAATTCACGTTCCCAAGTGGCTTCTTCCACTCCGTGATGTTTCCACAAAACCTTTACCAAAGGAATGGTCTTGCCTCGCAAAACTTGATCCCGCCTATCTAAGACCTGAACCGGTCTCTCCTCGTACGAGACATCCTCGTCAACAACTAAGTCGGTCCAATCCAACACATGTGATGGATCCGGCTCATACTTCCGAAGCATACTCACATGAAACACGTCATGAACTCCGGATAACTGTGGCGGCAAAGCTAAACGATAAACAGCCTCGCCAATCCTCTCAAGGATCTCAAAAGGACCAATAAACCGAGGGGACAACTTCCTGCTCTTCCCGAACCTCATCAATCCCCGCCTAGGTGATATCTTCAGAAAGACATGATCACCCACCTCAAACACCAAAGGTCTCCTCCTACGGTCGGCATACGATTTTTGACGACTCTGGGCTGTAACAAGCCTCCTACGGATAAGCTCAACTTTCTCCGTTGTTTCCCTCACCAACTCCGGACCCAACAAAGGTGCATCACCCACCTCGGCCCAACAAACTGGAGACCTACACGGTCGGCCATACAAGGCCTCAAACGGTGCCATACCGATACTAGACTGGAAACTGTTGTTGTAGGCAAACTCCACTAATGGCAAGTGCCTCTCCCACGACCCACTGAAATCAAGAACACAACTCCGAAGCATATCCTCAAGGATCTGAATGGTACGCTCGGACTGCCCGTCAGTCTGAGGATGATAAGCCGTGCTAAAGGTCAACTTAGTGCCTAAGGCACTCTGCAAACTCTGCCATAACCTAGCAGTAAAACGAGGATCTCTATCTGAGACGATTGTCACTGGGACCCCGTGCAACCTCACTATGTCCCGAATGTACAAGTCGGCAAGATGATCTACCGAATCTCTCACGCGTATAGGAATGAAGTGCGCCGACTTAGTCAATCGGTCTACAACCACCTAAATAGCATCACTACCCCGCTGAGTCCTCGGAAGACCTACCACGAAGTCCATAGTGACATGCTCCCACTTCCACTCGGCAATAGGCAAGGGTTGTAACAAACCTGCTGGCCTCTGATGCTCGGCCTTCACTTGCTGACAAGTAAGGCACTTAGACACAAAAGCTGCCACATCTCTCTTCATACCCCGCCACCAAAACTGGCGACCTAAATCCCGATACATCTTAGTGCCTCCCGGATGCACCGCAAGGCGTGAATGATGAAACTCTCGGAGTACTTCCTCTCGGCAGGACGCCGGCACCAACAGACGATCTCGGTATCTCACACTCAGGTCAGGATATACCGTCAAACCCTTCTCAACCTTCCCATTGGAGATCTTCTCTCGAAGAGATTCCACCTCAAGGTCACCTCTCTGTGCCTCTAACACCCGAGTCACAAGTGTAGGCTGTGCAACAACAGAGAACAAGGCCGCAACCTCAATGGATTCGCCCAGAAACAAATCGAACTCCCCAAGTACACCCAACATCTCCCATTCTCGGATGGCTATACTAGCTACGTCACCAACAGATTTCCTGCTAAGGGCATCGGCCACCACATTGGCCTTCCCCGGATGATAATGCAACTCGAAGTCATAATCCTCAATGAACTCCATCCACCTCCTCTGCCTCAAATTCAAGTCCTTCTGTGTAAACAGATATTTCAGACTCTTATGATCCGAGAATACCTCGAATCTCTCACCATAAAGGTAATGCCTCCAAATCTTCAAGGCAAAGATCACAGCTGCTAATTCTAGGTCATGGGTAGGGTAATTCTTCTTGTGTATTTTCAATTGACGTGAGCCATAGGCTACCACTTTCCCCTCTTGCATCAACACACAACCCAAACCCTCTCGTGAAGCATCACAATAAACAGCATAACCCAACCCTCTCTCCGGAATAATCAAAACCGGAGCGGTGGTCAATCTAACCTTCAACTTCTGAAACGACTTTTCACAAGTCTCACTCCATACAAATTTGACTCCCTTCCGAGTCAATCTAGTCAATGGCGAAGCTAACCTGGAGAAATCCTTCACAAACCGTTGGTAGTACCCAGCTAATCCTAGAAAATTGTGGATCTCAAACACACTCTTAGGCTGTGCCCAATCTTGCACTGCCTCAATTTTGGATGTATCAACAGACACCCCTTTCCTGGAAACCACATGGCCTAAGAATTTCACCTCCTCTAGCCAGAACTCACATTTCCCAAACTTCGCATAAAGCTTATGGGCTCTAAGTAACTCAAGCACTACTCTCAAGTGCTCCTCGTGCTCCTTCTCCGAAGGTGAATAAATAAGGCTATCGTCTACAAAGACTACTACAAAACGATCCAAGAATTCCCGGAATATCCGGTTCATCAAGTCCATAAAGACTGCAGGTGCATTGGTGAGCCCAAATGGCATCACCAGAAACTCATAGTGGCCATACCGTGTACGGAATGCCGTCTTCGGAATATCCTCCTCCCTGACTCTCAACTGATGATAACCCGATCTCAAGTCTATCTTAGAGAAACAACGGGAACCCTTCAACTGGTCGAACAAATCATCTATACGAGGCATTGGGTACTTATTCTTGACCGTAGCCCGATTCAACTTCCGGTAATCTATACAGAGTCTCAAAGCACCACCTTTCTTTTTAACAAAGAGGACCGATGCTCCCCACGGCGAAACACTAGGACGAATATAGCCCTTATCTAACAACTCCTGGAGCTGAATCTTCAACTCAACTAACTCGGCTGGGGCAAAACGATAAGGTGCCATAGAAATCGGCGCCGTGCCGGGCACTAAATCAATAGAGAACTCAATCTCTCTGTGAGGTGGCAAACTAACAAGATCCTCGAGGAAAACGTCCGAGTACTCACAAACCACTCTTGGCAACACAGTCTGGGTCTCATCACACTCACCACTCTCAAAGCTAGCAAGTAGACTACTAAGCTCACTCCGCCTTCGCGGATCATACCCTGGTGGCAAAACACCACCAACCTGGTCCCCCAAGAAATGGAAACACTCCCCGCTCACGGTACAACAAGTGACCCTCTGGCGGTAGCAATCAATAACTGCCCGGTATGACGATAACCAGTCCATACCCAAAATAACATCAAAGCCCTTCATGGGCATAACTACAAAAGGAAACGGAAGCCTATGATCGACGACCTCTATATCACAACCCCTAACACCTTGTTTCAAGATCAATTCACCTCCAAGGGGTGACACTACACAAATAGGAGATGCTAACTGTGCTAACTCCAACTCCAAAACAGATGCAAATGCAGCAGACACAAAGGAATGAGATGCACCCGTATCAATCAATACACTAGCAACCGAATTGCAAAACAAGAAGGTACCTCTCACAACTGATGGAGTCGGTACAAGATCCTGTGATAAAGATACACGCCCAGACGACCTCTGATCAACCTGCTCACCCCTAAGAGCATAAGACTGCTGCACCGACTGGGACGATGAAGCCCCTTGATTGGCCTTGAGGCTGAATCGATGGTGGTGATGACTCGAGTCTGCCTCAAACCGGATGCACGGATGTGCCACTCAAGCTGCGGCAATACCTCTTCATGTGCCTGCTGACCACACTGATAACATGAGGCGGTGGCCTCTACCCACTCGACTCGCTCGAGATCGAGCCAAGATGACGCTCTCTGTCCACCTCCCTTCAAGGGCAATTTGGAGACTTGTGGCCACCGACCACTTAAACAGTAATGTCTCCCTAGCTACCTTTCCCAAAACTAGCACTCGGCACAGGAAAGGTTGATCTAGAAAAGCTACTCTAAGACTACTGATGGTTAAAACCCTTCTGTCTCCTACCATCACTCTGACTATCCTGACTCATCTTGGAGCCCTTCTACTCTTCCTCCTCTTCCTGCATCATGATCTCGGTATGGGCTGCAGCATCAACCAGACGCCCATAATCTCGAATCATAGTCCCTACAACTCTCAACTTGAGGCTGAGCCTCAACTTCTTCTCGAACTCAATATAACGGCGTTCCTCAGACGCCACCAACTCAGGTGCAAACCTGGACAAGCTAGTAAATGCGGCCTCAAACTCGGCCACTGAAGAACTGTTCTGCTTAAGCTGGCAGAACTGCTCTCTCAACCTCTCCTTAACAGCTGAGGACAGGAACTTCTCCTGGAAAGCGTCGACAAAAGCCTTCCAAGTCCCCCCTATACGACTCTTAGTGAACTTCCACCACTGACCCGCATCCCCCTTAAGCTGAAAAGATGCCAAGGTCACCTTCAGTACCTCGTCTTCGATGCCTAGCATCTCAAACGTCTTCGTTGTCTGTTCGAGCCATTCATTTGCCTTAAGTGGCTCTTTAGGATCACCCAAAAATTCGTCCGGGTTAGACCTGAAGAACTCCCTCTTCAGAAAAGAAGGTTCTGCATCCGCAACAACAACCTGGGCTTGATTCTTAGCTCTGAGAATGCCTACTGACTCCCTGAATGCCCCTGCTATCTCCCGGGCCAAAGCGCCCATAGCCTGCTATCCTACTGGCTCGGCCACATTGGCCTAGCCAACTCCCTCCTGTACTGCCGGAATCTCTTCCGGTATAGGCACTTCTTGCCTACCCGGCCTACCACGCCTACCGCGTCCTCGTCCTTGTCCTAACATCCTAATAAAGGTAACAAAGACGTTAGCATATTAATAAGTGTGCCGAAACCATAACACTTGCATCCTAATGCATTGGACAACGATAATTCACTCCACGTAAGCACATAATCACATAAGCACCTACGAATTTCATTCCTGGATAATGATAGTCCCGAGGCGTCACTAAAGTTCCAATTGGAAACAACATTGATCAAGTGCCTTTCCAACAAGACTTTCAGAAACTCAAGGGTCCAATCAACATCCTAGAAACTACATTCCATACTCACATAGTCACATAAACATGTTATCATATAAGCATATAACAATACGTCTAAGTCTCTATTAAGCGAGACGAACCCATTGTGATACTAATCACTTCCCACGTACCCAAAGTATTCGAATCCGGTACGCTTTGATACCAAGTTGTAACGCCCTCATAATTTAACCCATAATATATACCATTAACATGCATTAATAAAAGAAAACCAAATTATCACTCGTCTATCAGAGTATCATTATTGAAAAACATTACATGTAACATGAAAATAAATGCCCTATGGGCTTACATCTTTCCAAGCTTAACACTTGGGCACAAACATGTGAGTACTAACTCAACTACAAATTCAGCCCATGTCTTGAGTTTATATGTAATATCAAATAAAAGAAATAACAACTAAACTAAACAGAGTCTTCAACTCTAAATCCTTCCAAGCTAATTCCTTGGAGGTAGCCCATCACCTGAACCTGAAAATGATGTTCCCATATAGGGTGAGCCACAGCCCAGTAGAGAAATACTAAACCAAATATAAGTATTGAATAAAGCAATAGCATTCAATAGATGGTTAACTCCAATATCAGTTTCACTTTCCATTATTTATTCAACTTGTCATTTTTAACAACGTGGCTCAGAACCTGGCCAAACTATAACAGTGAACTACACATCACATTAACATTACTTCCAATATCAACAAAACAAATGAGGCTAAGGCTCATATCAAAACACTTCATACTTCTCATTTGATACACATTTTAGTGCTGTATCCACAATATATAGAAACACTTCTATAAATCAATAAGCACACATAATAGTGATGCTAATGGAGTCCATCCCCTATCTCCTCCCAAACAAAATCCGGTTTAGAGGTCCATCCCCTATCTTCCCCTAAACCGTGGAGTACATCCCCTATCTCCTCCCAAACAATATGCATATGCAATGCTCAATCAATATATGTATTTTCTGTATTAATTCGATAGTCAAAATTAATGACTTAACCAAATTGATTAGTTTCAATTTTCCCTAATCCACATACAATGTCTACAACAATCACGACTATCCTCCACCGATAGCCCAAAACAGTTATTTCTAGCCAAGAAATAAATATAACAACAATTATAATCTCAACAATTCAATAGGTGAGTGATTAAAATTATCCAACTACACCATTTAAACTTATAACTGTCCAATTCCATGAATTTAACTAAATTCCCCAATTTTCCCTTAAATTAATTATACAAATTAATTTATTAAAACAATTAGGGTTTTTCCCAAAATTACCAAATAACCCCCAACATATCAAAGTACCAAAACTTAGAACAAAACCTATAATATGGAGTAGGAAATCCCTACCTCGAAGTAAATAACCCGAATGGAGAAGATGACGAAAATCCAAAGTGCTCCAAACCCAAGATTGTTCAGATTAAAAGGAAGCCCTCGACTCACTCTATCTTTTTAATAAAGCACCTAGGGTAGAAACACCCTAAAAAGAGATGAAACCTAAGAGAGAAGGTGAGTGGAGGGAGAGAAAAGTCGTACCTAGGGTTTTGAAGTCAAAAAGAGGGTGAAAAAGTGTTTTAAAAACTGCTGCTGCGTATTTATACCCGACAGGCTCGCTCGAGCGAAGACTTGGTCGCTCGAGCGACCAGACACAAGAGATACTCGCTCGAGCGAAGGAAATCTCGCTCGAGCCAACAATACGATGCTTCAGGTCTGCAATCCAGAAGCACGCTCGAGCGACAGAATGCTCGCTCGAGCTAAGGACTCGAAACTCGCTCGAGCGAAGGAAAGCTCGCTCGAGCCAAGAAATACAGCTCTCAAGTCTATACTAGACGCAATCGCTCGCTCAAGCTAAGAAACCCTGGCTCGAGCCACAAGACACAAAATTCAATCCTCGCTCGAGTGACCAAACTCTCGCTTGAGCGACCAACTCAAAAACTGGACAACAACACTTGGTTTCCGAACCCAACCAACCTGGAACAGACCTGCCCAATACATCCTATAACTCAAAAGGAGAAAATAAGGACGACAACAACAATTATAAGATGACAGAATCTACGGAACCTAAGTCCGAATACGATAATCAAATGGGAAAAGACCGGGGTCGCTATAGTCGGTCAGGCCAATGTGGTCAAGTCAGCAGCTTAGCAGGCCATGGACGCTTTGGCCTATAAAATGGTTAGAGCTTTACGGGAATCCACAGACATTCTTAAGGCTGAGAATCAAGTCCAGCACCCATGTTGCTGAGATAGGGCTGTCTTTTCTGAAGAGGGAGTTCTTCTAGTTGAATCCAGATGAGTTTTTGGAGATTCGAATGAGCCACTGAAAGTAGATAAGTGGCTTGAGCAAATATTGAAGACGTTCGAGATGCTTGGCATTGAGGACGACAATCTGAGGCTGACCTTGGGATTCTTCCAGCTGAAGGGAGATGCAGGTTAATGGTGGTAGTATGCACAAGGACGCATTGGAGTGACTTGGGAGGCCTTTGATGATGCCTTCCAGGATAAGTTTTTGCGTCTCACTTCTAGGGAGAAGTTAAGAGATCACTTCTTGAAGCTTAAGCAGCTGAAAACACCTGTAGCTGAGTTTGAGGTCACTTTTACTAGCCTTTCTAGATTTGCACCGGAACATGTGGTGACAGAGGAATGTCGTTGTATTGAGTTCGAGAAGAGGTTGAGGACCGGACTCCTTTTCAAGGTGGTCGGGTCTATGATTAGGGATTATGGTCACCTTGTGGAGGCAGTGGCTCATCTTGAGACTGTGATCTAGGTGGAAGAGAAGCGGATGAGGGGCTCTAAGTAGAGGAATCAGGAGGTTTAGGGAGAGACTTGGGACAACAAAAGGTAAAGGGTTCCACCCCATAACAGTCCCAATCAGCACAGTTCAGATCTACTTTTCTTGTACCAAGTTTTGGTTCAGGGAGCAATAGTCAAAGTGGAATCATTAGTTTAAAGTGTAATCAGTTGGGCCACAATTTTTCAATTTGCCCGCAGAGAGTAGGAGGGCAATAATCTGCATTGTCTTCGGCTTGTTCTCAGAGCCAAAGTTAGGGGAGAGGGCAGCCGTCTACCTATTATCAGTGTAGGCAGTCAGGGCACTTGATGAGGTTTTGTACTTAAGTAGGTGGCTGTTTTGAGGCAGACATAGAGCCATTAACATACCTATTCAGCACAGGCCTTGAGAGCTACTTAGGGAGCCTCTTCAGCTCAATTAGTGTATCAGTCCTATGCTTCGAAGGGTGAGCAGGTAGAGTACAAACCCACAAGGCTTGTGTATATTGTTACCATGCCAGCATCTTCTATAATAAGAGGTAGCTTTTTGTTGTTCAATTCTATTGCCAATGTATTGATGATATTGGTGCATCTCATTCCTTCATTTCGTCTGCATCCACATCAGCTTTGGGGTTAGAAGTGGCTCAGTTAGCGTCTCTACTCATGGTAGAGTCACCAGTTGGGGGTAAAGTTATCTTGGACCTAGGATGTTGCGGTTGTGAGATGGAGGTTGCCAGTTGCCGACTTCCTTTTGCTTTTGTATTATTAGACATGTCAGGTTTCGATGTCATTTTAGGCATGAATTAGTTGTCTTCGTATTGTGTTGTTATAGATTGTTACCGTTAGAGAGTTACTGTGTGCATCTCGAATGGTGACTATTTTTATTTTCTAGAGGATCGAGTTGATAGAGTTTTGTCACTAGTGTATGACTCATATGGTCGGGGCGAGCTTAATTGTCTTCTTGTAACTTTCTTGGGTAGCGAGAATGATGTGGTATGAGTTAATTTGCTGAGGGTAGTTTGTGAATATCAGACCTCTTTCCCGAAGATCTTATTAGTTTTCCACCCCACCGAGAGATTGAGTTCTCTATGGACTTAGTGCTCGGCACGGCACGACACCACACCGATTTCCATGGCATTGTATAGATTTGCACCCGCTGAGTTGTATGAGTTGAAGATTCAACTCCAAGAACTATTAGGTAAAGGCTTCATTTGTCCTAGTACATCACCTTGGGTAGTCACCGACGCTCTTTGTTAAGAAGAAGAATGGCACATTGCGATTGTACATTGATTACCGAAAATTGAACTGGGTAACCATGAAGAACAAGTACCTATCACCACGTATAGATGATTTATTTGACAAGTTGAAGGGGTCTTGTTGTTTTTCTAAGATCGACTTGAGATCTGGTTATCATCAGTTGAGGATGAATGAGGAGGATATTCAGAAAATGACATTCTGTGTGCGGTATGGCCACTATGAATTCTTAGTGATGCCTTTTGGGCTAACCAAAGCACTGGCTTCGTTTATGGATTTGATGAATCAAATCTTCTGTGAGTTCCTAAATTGTTTCATAGTTGTCTTTGTTGACTACATCTTAATCTACTCACTCTCTGAGGAGGAACATGAGGAAAACTTGTGCTTAAGTTGCTTAGAGCACACTATTTATATGCTAAGTTCGGGAAGTGTGAGTTTTGGCTAAAGAAAGTTAAGTTCTTAGGCCATGTGGTATTTGGAAAAGGGTGACAATAGACTCTTTTAAGATAGAAGCAGTGCAAGATTGGGAACAACCTAAGAATGTCTTTGAGATTCGGAGTTTCTTGGGCTTAGCCGGGTATTACCGACGTTTTGTGAAAGACTTCTCTAGATTGGCCTCACCATTGACTAGATTGACGAGGAAGGGGATTAAATTTGTGTGGAGTGAGACTTGTGAAAAGTTGTTTTAGGAGCTTAAGGTTATACTCACCACTACTCCAGTATTGATTATTCCAAAGAGGGGTTTGGGTTATTCAGTTTATTGTGATGTGTTTCGAGAAGGTTTGGGTTGTGTATTGACGCAAAAGAAGAAAGTGGTACCGTATAGTTCACAACAGTTGAAAACACATGAGAAAAATTATCCTACTCACAACCTAGAGCTAGTGGTGGTGATTTTTGTCTTTAAAATCTAGAGGCATTATTTGTATTGTGAGATGTTTGAAGTGTTTTCCGATCACAAGAGTTTGAAATATCTGTTTTAATAGAAGGATTTAAATTTAAGGCAGAGAAGGTGGATGGAATTTATGGAGGATTATGACTTCGAATTATACTATCATCTGGGAAAGGCCAATATGGTGGTTAACGCCTTGAGTAGGAAATCCGCAAGTAGTATAGCTAATATTGGCATCCGGGAATGGGAGATGTTGGGTGCTATTGGCGAGTTCGACTTGTATCTTGGCGAGTCCGTTGAGTTAGTCGTTCACTATAGTTGCACAACTTACACTAGTGAGCTGAGTTATAGAAGCACAACGGGGTGATTGCAAAGTAGAGGCTATCCGATAGAAGATATCTAGTGGAAAGGTAGAGAAGGGCTTGAATGTGTATTATGACTCGAGTGTGAGGTATTTGGATTGTCTTTTCGTGCCAGAATCTTGCAGGAATGAGGTATTTTGAGAGTTCCACCATTCATGCCTTGTGGTACACGCGGGAGGCACAAAGATGCACCATGGCCTTAGCCACCAGTTTTAAGTGGGATGAAGAGAGACGTAGCCTTATTTGTTTCGAGGTGCCTTACTTGTCAACAAGTGAAGACCGAGCATCAACGACCAGCGGGCTTGATGCAACCCTTATCTATAGCCGAGTGAAAGTGGGAACATGTCATAATGGATTTTGTTATGGGTCTTCCAAGGACTCAATGGGGTAATGATACTGTGTGGATAATAGTCGACCAATTAACTAAATCAGCACAATTTGTACCTATGCGCACGAGTAACTTGGTAGATTTTCTTGCCGACCTTTATGTTAGGGACGTAGTTCGACTTCATGGGATCGTGTGACTATCGTTTCAGATAAAGATCCATGTTTCACGGCTCAATTGTGGTAGAGCCTATATAATGCCTTGGACACTAGATTGATGTTTAGCACACTGTCTATCATCTTCAGATTGACGGGCAGTTTGAACAAACCATTCTGATCTTAGAGGACATGCTTCGGGATTGTGTCTTGGATTTTAAGGGGTCGTGGAAGAGGCATTTACCTTTAGTGGAGTTTTTCTGTAATAACAACTTTTAGGCAAGTATTGGTATAGTACTGTTTGAGGCCTTATATGGCGGAACTGTGTAGCTCTCTAGTGTGTTGGGTTGAGGTGGGTGACACACCTATGTCAGGTCCTGAATTAGTTTGGGAAACGATAGAGAAGGTCGCATTTATTTGTAAGATGTTGGTTTCAGCTCAGAGCTGCTTGTAGAGCTATGCCGATCATAGAAGGAGACCTTTATCTTTTGAGGTAGGAGATCACGTATTCTTGAAAATATCACCGAGATGGGGTTTAATGAGATTTGGAAAGAATGGGAAGTTGTCTCCTAGATTTATTGGTCCTTTTGAGATTCTAGAGTAGATTGGAGATGCAGCTTATCGTTTGGCCATGCCGTCCCAACTTTTTAGAGTTCATGACGTGTTTCATAGTTGTATACTTCAGAAGTATGAGCTTGATCCTTCACACGTGTTGGATTGAACTGAGTTAGAGGTAGATGAGGATGTCTCGTATGAGGATAGACCAATATGGGTTTTAGATACTCGGGACCAAGTCTTGTGAGGCAAGACCATTCCATCGGTTAAGGTGTTGTAACGACACCATGGGATTGAGGAGGCGACTTGGGAGCATGAGGCAGAAGTCCATGAGAAGTATCCGAACCTATTTGTTAATGTTTGAGAATTGTGTTGAAATCTTATTCATGTTGTGAAATGTAAACATTGTAAATGTTTTGGAAAGTTGAATTGTAATGTTTGGTATTGAACAACTCTGTTTATCCTTGTTACAAGTATGAATCATCCATGTTTTGATCTACATCCTGTGATTGTTGGTTTGTTTTAAATTTCGGGGATGAAATTCCTTAAAGAGGGAGATTATAACGATTCCGGTTTAAACCCAACTCATTTCTTGCTTTTGAATCTGGGGAATCCATGTCCCTAACTATTACTCATCTCATTTTTATCTTGTTGCTAGTTGAGTTTGATTATTTGGGAGTTATAGCTGTATTTGAAACAGGTTGGGAGTTAATTTTTCAAAAGAGTAGTTGCCTAGATTTTTGCTTGTTCACTCGAGCAGTTTTTCTTGCGCACGAGAGGTCTTTTACAGTCTGCAAAACTACTGGAAGTGTGGTGTCTTCACTCGAGTGGTCTTTTGTAGGTCTGAACTTCTAGAAGAGGGTCAATGTGCGCTCGAGCGGTGTTTTTGGTCACTCGAGTGGTGTCACTTATTGTGTTTGACACTCGAGTGGTACTTTAGTCACTTGAGTGGTCTACGAGCATAGCAGTCTAAGAAAAGAGCATTTTGAGTCATTTTTTCATTCCTCTCTCTCCCTAAACATTTCAAAAACCCTAAATCTTCACTCTCTCTCTCTAGTTTTTACTTTCAAGCTTCAAATACTCTTAATTTATTAGTTTCTTCACCCCAGCCCTTTGGAGAATAAAAGGTAGAGTATGTTGAGGGCTTCATTTTAATCGGAGGAGTTATCGTTTTCAGCTCTGAAAAACTTCAACTCTTGTTCTCTCTTGTCTTCTACTTTGAGATAGGGATTTCTTCAATATTTGGTATGATTTTTACCTTATTTGTCTATTGAAAGAGTCTAGTGATTTGGAAATTTTGGAGTTACACCAAAGGTTTGGTTTTGAATTGAAAATGAGGGATTTTCAAATGGGTTCTTGAGAAAAGTTGTGGTACTGTGTTTATGATTGAGATATGTTAAAATGGTAGATTTCTTTACTTAAAATTGATTTTGTAAGTAAATTGGGAGGGGGGGGGGTTTGTTCTAAAATTATGGATATTTGGTTTTGTGAAAGAAAATGAAAAATGATGTTGGGTTTGGTAAGAATGGAACAATGTATATGTTGATGATGATGGTGGAGTTGGATATATAATATCATTGCTAATTTGAAAATGAAGAGATTATATCTGTTGTCGGAAACTTATATGTTGTATAGAAATATTTTTTTTGGACTATCTGTGGAGGATATTTTTAATTGTTGTAGAAATTTCACGAGGATTAGGTGAATTAAAACTAATTATTCATTCATCTTGCATTGCGTACTTAAATATTGAAAATATTTTGTTATGAGAAAAAAAAATGGTGAATACCTTGGTGAACCTGGTTCGAGGGTGTCTGTGAGACCCCTAACTTTAGTAAACCCTATTAGGTCCCTAAAGTTTGAGTTATTATAATGAAGCCCTTAGTTCGTTGATTATTCGCAAATTAAACCCTAGAACCGAAAACGCATCACGGACGAACCCATACAAACCCTAATCGACCCTGGAAACTTTGAAATCATTTCTAACACTCTAATATTAATGATTTAACTTTCAAATTTTAGATTAATCTCTCTAAACCTTAACTTCCAGTTTTCATAGTTTTCGTTCGGTTATTCACCTTTAAATTCAAAGCAAGATAATACAAATCGAATTATTTTTCCTAACACTAATTTATTAACTCTATACTTGAAATATATATTTTATTTGAGCCTAAGCCCTCATATTTTTCTTCAATCACATTTTGACCACAAACTAGTACCATTACACACATATACATATACATATACATATACATATATACTTGTACCTTTCTTAAAAAAATAATTTTGTACACAAAACATCTTCATATATATATATATATGTATAAAATCAACAAAAATCTCCCAAAATTCCTTGCACATGGCCAACCAGCCACCCTTGGGAAGAGAAATTGATATAACTTTTTCAAACCATATCCATGAAATTAAGGAAAAAGTTTGCTAATACACCTCAAAAAGATGGAACCTTGTCTCCATATCAAGTTCCATCCTAACTACAGCCCAACTAGATCATGATTAATTTCATAATTAAGGACTCTAAACTTCCATTATTCTATTGGATTCAAATTAAATCTAAAACATCCCATTCAATTCCTACCAAAGGGCATTTTAGACCTTTCACACCAATTTTTCTATAAAAGCAATCCCTCCCTTAGCAAATTACATACAAGAATACATACACACACACACACACACACTATATTCGATTGAGAGAAGAAAGGGAGGAGGGTGAGTGTAGACACCCTATTTTTGACCGACCATAAGACTCAGACATCACTGATTGAGCGCTTGGTGATGTTGCATATTGCGCTCGTTCTGAGGTTGCGGAGTCTCGGCTGCGAGCTTTGCCTCCGGACTTCCGGACTCTTTTGTGCTTTGCCTCGATTTGCGAACCAGGCTCTGTTTTCTCTGTTTTCTCTTCCCAAAGGGAGGGAGAGGCCTCGTAGATCATCTCTTAGTGGCCGTAGGCTACGTTTCGTGGTCGTAGGCCATTTTTTCCGTTTGGAGCCTGGTTTTCGATTTTTCAGAGCCGTTGGCCGTGTGCCTCGGTTCGGGACCGCTTAACCACCTCCGTTTGCTCCGGTTTTTGGCACACACCTTATTTCCTCCCTTTTGAGGGACACTATGATCCGAGAGACCAACTTCGTGGTTAAACACCACCTCCGGTGCTTAATAGTCAGTTTTCGGGGCCCCGGGCTGCGCGTTTCGGCCCCCGAACCTTCGTTTTGCATCCGTTTTGTTTCATTTTTTGTGGAGACCTCATTTTCATTGTTAGGAAGCTTATAGAAGGGTAGGAGGCCAGCAATTTTTTTGAAAAGCTAGCTTTATTCCTTCATCGCTCTCCGTCGCCCGTTTTCCTCGCTAGAAAGCTGGTGTTGACTATTCCTGGGCCACTTTCTTTGGCCCTTAACCACATATTTGTGTTATACACACCTGGGAGGCCACCAATATGACATGGCCGGCCAGCAATTGTTCCTGACCCTTTTGAACCCCTCTAGAAAGTTGGTTTTTCTCTCTCCTGGTTCGCATTTTCAGGGTTTTGACCACATAGCTGTGTTGTGCATACATGGGAGGCCATCAATATGGGTGGCCGGCCAGCTTTTCTTGCTTGACCCTTTTGAACCTGGTCGTCTAGCCAGGGGAGGTGGCCGCCCGATCACCTGAACCCTCTGAACCTGGCCGGCCATGACCCTCTCACCTGGTTCCTTACAGCTGTACCCTCTGTTTCTCCCCAGATCTTGTATCCGAGGGGGGGTCTTTTGGGGGGGAAATTTGAATTTGATTTTCCCCCCTTTTCTCCACTCCTCTCCTCTATAAAACCAGCCCCCCCAGCTCATTTTCAAGGGTTACAAAAATTTGTTTGGAGCTCTTGCATTAAATCTCCCTCTCTCTCTATTCCAACCCTCAAAACACCCTTGGTTCTTGGCCATTTCTATACCAATCCATAGCACCACACCTCCACACTCCATTCCAGCAACTTGAAGGCTATTTCCAGAGGCTAGGAGCACCATTTCTTGGACCAAAAGCTGTTGAAGACTTAGGCTACAAGGGTAAGTCTCTTTTCCCTCTCTTTTGGCTCTATTTTGCATGCTTTCTTAGCCTTTGTTTCTTGCATTTTTGGGCTTTGACCTGAACTGTAAATAGTCATATTTTGAGCTCATCTCCATGTTTGATCAAGGGTCTTTCTCTGTTTGAGGTCTCCTCCTCACCCTTTGTGTTTAAACTCTCTTTTAGGCCTATTTTTGCATGATATTTTAGGCTTATTTGTGAGCTGTTTTGAACTTGGTCTTAAACTGTTAAATGTATTTTTTTGAGTCTCTCTTCAACTTTGTTGAAGGGATATTCTCTGTTTGAGGTCATCTGATACCACTTGCCTCTTTATCCCTCTTTTAGGCCTTTTTCTTGTATGTTGATTTAGCCTCACTTTTGTTCATTTTTGAGATTTGATGTAAACTGTAAAGTACCTTGTTTTGAGCCCCTCTTCAATTTTGTTGAAGGGATCTTTTCCATTTGGGTCCAGCTGCTGTCCATTGTCTCTATTCTCTCTTTTAGGGCCATTTTTGCATGATAGATTAGACCTATTTATGTTCATTTTTGGGACTTGTTATAAACTGGAAAAAGGCTTGTTTTGACATCATCTTCATGTTTTATTAAGGGAATTTTCTTATTTGAGGTCACATGCTTCCTTGTATGCTTGATTGTCCCTTGTTTTGAGCCTTACACCTAAGCTCCAATTGCATGCTTTGTTTGGCCTTCTAGCCACTGAAATCCAGTGGATTTTCAGTGGCTAAAATACTGTTTTGAGCCTCCAAATCAGAAGGGGTTGACCCCCTCTCACCTTGACTTATTTGGTGGTCATTTTGGCCTTCCAAAGAGACCATATCTTGCATGCTTTGAAGTCACATTTCAGGGTCAATTGGGTGAGTTTTGGGACTACCATATTTGATTTCTAGAGTTTTTTTTGGTCATGCTTCATGTCTATCTTGTATGTGCCTAATAACTCCTTGCATGACCCTCTAAAGGAGCTCCTCATTTTTGCACATGTTGGCTGCATTTCAGTGATTATTTGGTCATATTTCCACATGTTTTTTTCATTGATTTTTTCTGGTTTGATGAGCTCTCACTTTCTTCATGTATTTGCCATGTAACCCATGTTTACTAGTCAAAATCACATGCTATTTTAGGCCATCTTGCTAGCATCTTTTGGCCATGATTTGAACTAGAAATGTTCATGTTTTGGGACTGCCTTGGTTCTGTCTTCATGCTTCATGGTCAAATAATGCATGCTTTGTATAGCTATAGGCCAATGCATGTGCCTAATTTTGTGTTTCGGGACCATTCCATGCATCAAGTGCCATGTTGCCATGTTTCGGGCTGTTTAGCATCATATTTTAGTGCTGATATTCACATGTTCGTATGCCATATTCCATGCCTTGCCATGCTTTGGTAGAGTGGTATTCGTGCCTTAAGGTCGGTCCTCGGTTTGCGTGCATATGTGCACGCATCTTGAGTGTCTCATTTTCATCTTATGGCCACTGATGTGAGTGTGGCTGAGGTCCACTCATGTTGGTGTAAGTCCATCATGCATTGTGTATGCCATTTCAATTCATAGCATTGTGTATGCTAGGTTGCATATTAGAGCATCGTGTATGCCATGTTACATCGTGCATCGTGTATGCCATTTCATAGCATTGCGTATGCTAGGTTGTATGTTAGGATTGCATTCATGCATGTCATGCATATTGCATTGTGCTTGGGATAGGAGTTAGCTTGAAACGGAAACGAGGGACGCTTTCGTGCCAGTGACGGAACGTGTCTCAATTCCCTGTCGCCGACACTCCGGATTATCCATGATGGAGTCTCGGTCTTGTTGTGTTTATGTGCATTCATTTCATATTAAGTCGTGCAAATCGACTCCTCGGCCATCATGCATCGAGATGCGCGATTGGCGGCACGAGGATCGAGGACTACGCTCCTTGAAGAGTAGTCAAGCATACATATGTGAAAATACATTGCCATGCCCCTTTCCTGCTATCTGTTGCAGCAAATTAGAAACCGGCAATCTCTTGGGACTTCGTGCAATATTCCGGGCTTAATCATAAATAGAGGCTAATCGGGGCATCGCGATGGATTTCTGCGCCAAGCAACCCGAACATGCATTATTCATCATCTGGAGCAGAGTCGAGGCAGTCCTTAGCTTGCATGCTAATTTACTGCTTTCCTAGATTAATTTGTTAATTAATTAGGATTTTGTACTTATTTGGACTGTAATTATTCATTTGGGACTGTATATTATTTATTCGGACCCTCCGTGTGAGGGCAAAATTGTAATAAGTGTGTGTGCGTGTGATGCATGTCTTCTAACCCCACGTCTTTCTCCCTTTTATTTACCAGCTTATGATGGTTAGAAGATGGCATGTTTCAATTAGCATACAGTATGATAGCATGTTTGCATTCATTTATCTGTTTTGCATGCACCGGGCTCGGCGCATCATAACTCACTGTATTGTATTTCAATTTCGAGTTGAATACGTGTTAGCTGTGGCATTCCACATGCCATGTTTAGAATAGCCGAGCCTATCTTAGTTGCATTCCTGCATGTGTTGCATTAGGCATTTCTGTATAGTTAGGATCATGCATGGATTTCGAATTAGCTTCTGTTTTGGGTTGGAGTACTCGGTAAGTTTTTACGCTTTAGCATCCTTGCATGTGTGTGAGTGACTGCCATGATAGCATGCTTACCATAAGGCTATTTGCTTATGTGATATAATTGCCTGAATGCCTGTGGGTGAAGGTTGGGTTATTTGGATTGGAACAATGCATTGACTGTAAGTTTTAAGCCCAATAGAGAGTGGCAAAACCATCTTTTCTAAGCCCACCTGAGGGTGGCAAAATCTGCATTTTAAGCCTACTTGCGGGTTGCAAACCATCTTTCAAAAACAAACATGAAATGTTTTGTTCCAATTCAGGCGATCCAGTCTATACTTGTATGTTGTGCGCATCACATAGTAAAATCTAGGCTAATAACTGGAATAAGAATGCATAATGGTTTCAAAACTAGATATCATGGTTAGTAGAGGCCGATCTTTGATCGGACGAGCAGGGGTGCTCACGAAGTGACCTTCCCCAATCGTACCCAAGTTCTCGAGCCGAGGTAACTTTGGTGATGACGGACACGTGGCCTTAGGCACGAGTCAGGGTTTCCTAAATTTCTGAAAAATAAAATATTTAGGTGGCGACTTTGTATCTGGCAAAGCAGTCCATGTTTGGCACTTCTTTCAAAAAAATCTGTTTTCTCAAAACGATTTGCCGGATTTGGACTCTTTGGTTCAGATTACGAACCGTGACAATTTGAGTCCTGAACTGTAGTGAGCCCAAGATGAACGGAACGGGGGACTTCATTCCTTCCGGGGCATTCGGGGACGTCTACAGTTTCTGGCGACTCTGCTCGGGATTTAGAGAACTTGACTCGAACTCATGATATCTGGTTTTGACTACACTTGTGTGTTTCTTTGCATTGCATTTGCATTGGTGCACCTAGGACACCGTGTTTGCCATATGCTATTGCTGAGCGGTTTGCCAGAGGCTGCGTGCCATAAGGCTTACTGGTTACGGGCTCTGCCAGTATGGGAACACAAACCCCGGTCTTACCGGGGCACCCTTTTGACCATTCGACCTAGTGCATATTCGGATCGGTAGTGACCATTCCAAACTAGGACAGGTTGCTTACCCGATATAGGTTGTTTGAGACCGTTGCATGCGTAGTGAAACCCTAGCTCCTGACAAAATAGGACATGGAAACCCTACCCCAACATAGGGGTGTTTTGGCTTTCACTTATCTGTTATGTACTTTTAGAGTGCGTCTCTACATGAATGCATGTATTAGTTTGCAAGTCTGGGCATCAGGCCTGCGGGCATTACTATCAGTATTTGGGAGTTAGCTTTACCTATGGGTATCAGACTTAGATTTGGGGCTGAATTTTGGGGCAGAATTCAGTATAGAGTACACTCACTCAACTTTGCTCATATGGGTTATCGTGAAATTAAGTTGAGATGCTCTTTGTTTTCTCTTTTGCTAGGGGGGGTAGTCCTAGAACCATAGCTTCAGAAGGCTCCAAAATCCCCCGAGGTTCATCGGATTTGTGCTGATAGACTTTGTCAGGTCAGAGATTCAGTTCAAGGGAAATCAGTATTCTTTCGCCAGAGGCAGGGTAAAAGGGCTAGTCAGGCATAGATCACCAGTTCAGTAGTTACCAGATTGGTAGTCCTTATCCACCCCACCAAGAACAATTAGCCGAGGTCTCGATTTCTCTTCAGAGGGATAGATATACCGACCGGTCGGATGGATCAGCAGAACACGTCAGAGATGGAGGCAATGATGCGTCAGATGTAGGAAAGTATGAAACTCATGCAGCAAGATGCTGTCCGCCAAGCGGGATTTGCCAAACAGCAGGCTGTGGTCATGACCCAAGAGGGCAGAAGCTAATTACCCGACTCTGGCTGACAAGTAGAATATCGACCTCACATCAAGCTCCTCCCCCACCAAGAGATCCAATACCCGGGGAGACACCAAATGTTCAGAATATCCAAGAGGAGACAGACATCCCGACAGGGCCGGCTCTGCCCCCGATTCTACCCCAACTATCCAAGGCACCCACTCCTATCAATTAACTGGACTCTCCCTTTGAGTTCGAGGTGGACCCTACAGCGTTGAAGTTGAGCAAGCTTGAGAAGCTGTTCAAGAAATCTCAGGGTGTGAAGTCCATCCCGGACATTGAGGACGGGTATACCGATGCGGCTGTGACGCTGCTAGATCGGTTCAAGATGCCACAAATCGACCGTTTTGATGGGTCTAGGGATCCCATGGTCCATCTTCGTTTGTTCTTGGACATACTAAGGCCGATGGGCCTCACCAGACTACAGAAGCTTTTATTGTTTGGCCAGACCCTGTCGGGTGTGGCGGCCATCTGGTACGCGAAACTGGAAGACGATGTTAAGAGGAATTGGGATGAGATGGCCGAGGCTTTTGTCGCTCAGTACTCCTATAATACACAGATCGAGGTCACAACCCGTGATCTCTAGACGACTAGGCAGGAGCCTAAGGAGAGTTTTTCTGACTTCGTAACCCGGTGGAGGGCCAAGGCCTCAATGATGACCACTAGGCCCACTGACAAAGATCAGATTCGGATGATTGTGCGCAATCTCCAGCCCAAGCTTATGCAGAAAATGATTGTTCTCCCCTTCCCCACCTTTTCAGACTTACATGAGATGGGAGTATAGATCGAGGACGCTATGAAGTAGGGCCTCATTGACCAGGAGAAGGAGCAGCCCAAGAGGGCGTTTTCCCGCAGTTCGAATGCGACCAACAGTGGTGATGCAGCTGCGAGATCTTTTTGAAGTGGGTATGGTCACTACCACTGTATCAAAAATAGCTACCCCATTCACCGGTGCGTCCGGAAGTAGCTCACAAAAAACCAAATACCCACCTCGAGTCAAGAGGGGTTTCACTCCACTTCATATACCTTTGTTAAAGGCTCTAGAAGTCTTACTCCGGAAAGGACATCTGAAACCGTTGGAACAACGGCCCCTACCCGATCCTATCCCTGCAAAGCATGAACAGACTAAATACTGTGCCTACCATCAGCAAACCGGTCATGACACCGACAGTTGCTTTCGTCTACGCCATGATGTACAAGATCTATTTGACAATGGGGTCATTGCTGCACCAGGTCCTGCAAGGTCTATCGGCACTTGATCAGTGAACTTGTGGGGGATAAGGTGACTATGTGATCGAGGGATGAACCACCTACGGGTGGCACTCAGTTTACTCCAGGCGTGGGAATGGCAAGCACTGTTTTGAGCATTTGCGAATGCTAGTTTTAGAGTTTCTGACTTGGGTGTTGAGTCAGTTCTGTAATTTTGTTTTGAGTCTGTCTCTTTGTCTTAAATCGGTCTTTTTGATTAAGGGTCTGTCTTGTTGTATTGAGTCAGTCCTGTTGTACAAAGGTCGGGTGATTCCGGGGGTGTTACCTCGAGTATCACCATTTTGTTTTGTGTTTGTCTTTTCGTTTTGTTTTGAGTCTGTTTCTGCCAGGGAGCCAGTTGTGCCAACAGATTTTGAATGAAACAGCAGTGATTTTCACACTCTTGTGTTTGCTTCTGCCTTGCGCCAGTTATGCCGGAAGTTCTGAATGAGATGGCAGTATTCGACTAAAAACTTTGTCTTTTCTGTGCCTTGAAGTCATTGCATCGACCTACGTTTTTCAAAACTTTTTGGAACACTGCGGTGAAAACGAAGAGGAAGGAATTCCTCGGGATTTGTGAAAATTTGATCAATTGAAGGGAAGAGAGGCGTGCTAAGCCCTTAATGAATGAGATCATGCTTGTTAGTGTGAGTACTGAGAAGGATCCTGGCTTGATCCAGATTGGTTCTACCTTGTCTTCAGCGCGAGCGATTTGTCGCTTTCTTAAAAAATTTTCAAAAAATGTTTTTACGCGGTCCTGCGAAGACCTGTGTGGAATCGCTCTTGAGATTGTGCAGTTTAGGATCGCTCTCAGCCTTGAGACTCGACCCCCCTTCGCTTTCCTACCTTGAACCTTAACTCAGAATGTTCAACGGTCAACCGCAATGTGAGACCTGTGTGGCCAGATTCGAAGCAGCCCTCGACCTAGGGGCAGAAAAATGTCAGATGTGCTTGGAGAGCTGAAGATGGATCATCCTGCAAATCAATACTGGCAAGAATGCCAAATCCCAGAAGAGAAGAAAGAAGAAAGTATTGTTGAAGAACAACTGAGTTCCTATCCACAACACTAGGGGCAAATTTAGCCCCCATGGGATAGACTGCATCGTCGTGAACAAATGATCACTCTCCTGGATTTAGACGGATTCGAGATCTCAGAACCATTTGACATGGACCAAGCTACACTTTTATCCTTGAGAGGCTCGCTGGGCCGAAAACCCGGAAGGGCGACCTAGGCAAAAGTTAGAGCAAGAAAAAGAACAAAAAGAACAAAAAAAAAATGTAAAGAATGAAAAAAAAAGAAAAATGAAGAAAATGCAAAGAAAAGAAAAAAAGAATCGAAAAGGAGAAAAACGAAGCTTGCAAGGTTGAAAACCCGCAACAGGCGCCTTGGCAAAAGTTAGAGCATAAAAAGGAGAGGTTAAATACCCGAGTGTACCTTACCCCGAACTACGTGAGGCTTGATTCCCATCTTTGGGATACGTAGGCAACTTCATTTTGAAGTCTAGCCGTAAAACACTTCAAAATCGACTATGTCCATGTAATGGTTTTGATCATCTTTGCCTTCTCTGTATCCAAGAGTCTAGTTGTGTTCATCGCTCTGAGGACTGACTACAATGCGCTGCGGTGCCGTTCAGACAAGGGGCAACTTTCCGTTGCCATTCAATGCGCTGCGGTGCCGTTCAAACAAGGGGCAACTTTCTGTTGCCATTTAGTATGCTGCAGCGTCATTCAAACAAGGGGCAACTTTCTGTTGCCATGTAGCTCTCTTCAAGCACGGGGCAGTTTTCCTTTGGATCCGAGGTTGTGCATCTCATGAGTAGGTTTCATGCTCGTTGAGCAAGTGGCCGTTTGCAAAAATAGTTTTTGAGAATTTTTACTGAAGTTGACTAATTTTCTCGAAAATTATTTCATTTTCCAAAACTAGACCATTTTCTTGGACCCAAAAAAGGAAAATTTTCAGTGCTCATAACCTAACTCGCATGATTTCAAATCAAAAATTGAACAAGCGTGTTAATCTAACTCCCATATTGGTCAAAATTGTTTTAGTAGAAAAAACCAAAACAAAAATGGTCAAAATAATGAACTAGGGGCACAGTTGAGTCAGGTGTTCTGTCTTTTCCCCTTTGTCAAAATACTTGCCAGAAAGGGCACCATACTTACCAAGAAGGGCACTCTACCTGCTAGAAAAGGGCACAACTGAAGTTAACAGCAAAAGGGCTGAAAGCTCTCTTACCCTTCGAGCAACGAGGTATCAAGCCAAGTACGAAGCACGAACTGGAATGGATCAAGATATTCCACTCCCTCATCTGGACAGATCTGATCACGTCCAAACTCCCCAGCAGAGCATCGTCAACCGATGTCAACTGCAAATTTGCTACACACCCAGTTGTAGCACAGCCCCTCTGTGGGAGAAACTCACTAGCTGCGTGCAGAAGAAGAAGCATCTAGTAGAATGCTAGGGGCAAGAGCCCGCAACTTCCTGTTTATCTATCAACCACCCTAGGGAGGGATGAAAAATGAGAGATTAAAGAATAGAGAGATGTGCGCTGAGAGGAAAAGCGAGGAAAGGGTTTTGAGAGAAAAACAGAGCTTGAGGGCCGAGTGATGTGAGAATCACAAATTAGAAAGGGTTGGAAACAATACCCGGAGGAACTGGCTCCTCGTGCACCGAGAGGTCTCTTGCCTTTGTAACACAGCTGAGTGTTGTGTTTGTGCGTTTTGTTTGTCTCATTTCTTGTTTTAAGTCGTTTGAGTGTCAACAAATGTGTTTAGGTCATTTTACCTTGTTTTTCCTTTGTTGAGTTGTGTTTAGGTCGTTCTACCTTTGTTTTCCATTGTTAAGTCGTTTTGGGCGGGTCGGGTTGTAGGCTCAATACCCGGTTGAGAACCCTTTTCTCATTTCAATTTCAAAAATCGTTTTGTGCTCCGAGTGTCGTGCCGTTCTCCACATTTGTGCAAAATAGATTTTGTTCTTTCATAAAACTGCAGGGTTCAACCCGGGTCATGTGAGAACAGTAGAACCAGGACCTATCTGAAGCTATAATGGTTCCGGACTGCAAAGCAAAAGCAAAAGAGGAAAATGCCGGGTATCTGAGTTTATTTCAACTTTAGTAAGTTCCGAGATTGCATTCCGTATACACCTCGTCAGGCCTTGTCAATGCTCCGAAGTATGAGTGTGCCTCTACCTCAAGCTGAAAATCAAGTCTACTTCAAGCCAGAATGGCGATCAGAAGTGCTCTCCCTGAGTACCCTTCCTTGCTAGAGGCATCTTGGCTGTGTTTGCGATGAGTTCCTAGGAGACCAACTGCGACGATGGAAACTAGAGTTCGAATGGCTGATGCCTAGAACATAAAGGTTCGGGATTTCTGGGACTAAAGTCTGGTTTAAATACCCAGGCGTGTCCTCGGCTTGAAATCTGTATGGAAGCCCCATAGGTTGAGATAGCATGTATACACCTCAATTCTGGATACTGAACCAACCTAGTCTATCACCCCGTTGGAGAATAAGAAAAGTTGTGAATATGATCAGGAAGAAAGGCAGCATCCAAAGTGTTCTACGTGAAGAACCCTTGTCAGTATTTCAGAGCCTTTGTACTGCAAGTTGAAGGTAAGTGTTCGAAGAGCACGAGGGGAGATCCCCGTCAGAGTAGAGCGGTTCATTGCCACTCACCCCATGAGGTGCTTTCTAAAGCGCCGCTATGCTTGTTTATTGCATCATGCATTGTATTGCATTGTACCTCTCAAGTTTCTTTCTCATTCATGCACGATATTGTATGTACGGTTCATTCAAAGAAGTTCCATTTGAGATCATTTATTTAGTGTATCAATCACATTTCATTCAGTTAGTGTACCAATCACACTTCATTTATTTAGTGTATCAATCACACTTCATTCACTTTTAGTGTATCAATCACACTCTGTTCACATAGTGCATCTATTACACTTTGTGTTCACTTTTTAGTGTATCAATCACACTCTGTTCACTTAGTGCATCTATCACCCTTTGTGTTCGCTTTTAGTGTATCAATCACACTCTGTTCACATAGTGCATCTATCACACTTTGTGTTCACCTTTTAGTGTATCAATCACACTCTGTTCACTTAGTGCATCTATCACACTTTGTGTTCGCTTTTAGTGTATCAATCATACTCTGTTCACTTAGTGCATCTATCACACTTTGTGTTCACCTTTTAGTGTATCAATCACACTCTGTTCACATAGTGCATTTATCACACTTTGTGTTCACCTTTAGTGTATCAATCACACTCTGTTCACATAGTGCATCTATCACACTTTGTGTTCACTTTTAGTGTATCTATCACACTCTGTTCACATAGTGCATCTATCACACTTTGTGTTTGCTTTTAGTGTATCAATCACACTCTGTTCACATAGTGCATCTATCACACTTTGTGTTCACTTTTAGTGTATCAATCACACTCTGTTCACATAGTGCATTTATCACACTTTGCGTTCACTTTTTGTATATCCATCATACTTTGCTTCATATAGTGTATCCATCACACTCGCTTTGCTTTGTGTATCTATCAAACTATGCTCACTTTGTGTATCTATCACACTATGCTCACTTTATGTATCTATCACGCGTTCACTTTGTGTATCCATCACACACGATTCGCTTAGTCTATCTATCACACATTTGCTTAGTGTATCCATCACACTCGTTTTGCTATATGTATCTATCACACTTTGCTTCGCTTAGTGTATCAATCACACTTTATTTATATAGTATATCCATCACACTCTCTTCACTTTTGTGTATCTATCGCACATGCTCGCTAAGATTGCATATTTTTCTTACATCATAACTGCATGAAATGTAGCTTGATTTGCCATCTTGCTTAAAACTGTCACATTTATTGTGAATATTTGCTTCATTATAGCTTGCTGCTTCGCATGATCATTGAGTTATGTCCGGCTTTGTGCATATCATTTTGCATCTTGCTCCTTGCCTGTGGGCATGCCTGCGGGCACGTCTTTGTTATCTTGCCTGTTTGTCTAAGTTTTCGGCCTTGTCAAAAATGGGTTGTCTCTGGGCTTTGACATTCACTCCCGTCACTTATGACTTTCGTGTTCTGTCAAAGAGGGGCAACTGTAGACACCCCATTTTTGACCGACCATAAGACTCAGACGTTACTGATTGAACGCTTGGTGATGTTGCATATTGTGCTCGTTCTAAGGTTACGGAGTCTTGGCTGCGAGTCTTGCCTCCGGACTTCCGGACTCTTTTGTGCTTTGCCTCGATTTGCGAACCAAGTCCTGTTTCCTCTGTTTTCTCTTCCCGAAGGGAGGAAGAGGCCTCATAGATCATTTCTCAGTGGCCGTAGGCTACGTTTCGTAGTCGTAGGCCATTTTTCCCATTTGGAGCCCGGTTTCCGGTTTTTAAGAGCCGTTGGCCGTGTGCCTCGGTTTGGGACCGCTTAACCACCTCCGTTTGCTCCGGTTTTTGGCACACACCTTATGTCCTTCCTTTTGAGGGACACTGTGATCCGAGAGACCAACTTTGTGGTCAAACACCACCTTTGGTGCTTAATAGTCAGTTTTCGGTGCCCCGGGCCGCGCGTTTCGGCCCCCGAACCTTCATTTTGCATCCTTTTTGTTTCATTTTTGGTGGAAACCTCATTTTCATTGTTAAGAAGCTTGTAGAAGGGTGGGAGGCCAGCAATTGTTCCGAAAAGCCAGCTTTATTCCTTCATCGCTCTCCGTCGTCCGTTTTCCTCGCTAGAAAGCTAGTGTTGACCATTCCCGGGCCACTTTCTTTGGCCCTTAACCACATATTTATGTTGTACACACCTGGGAGGCCACCAATATGACATGGCCGGCCAGCAATTGTTCTTGACCCTTTTGAACCCCTCTAGAAAGTTGGTTTTTCTCTCTCATGGTTCGCATTTTCAGGGTTTTGACCACATAGTTGTGTTGTACACACATGAGAGGCCACCAACATGGGTGGCCGGCCAGCTTTTCTTGCTTGACCCTTTTGAACCCGGTCGACCGACTAGGGGAGGTGGCCGGCCGGCCACCTGAACCCTCTGAACCTGGCCGGCCATGACCCTCTCACCTGGTTCCTTACAGCTGCACCCTCTGTTTCCCCCCAGATCCTGTATCCGAGGGGGGGTCTTTTGGGGGGGAAATTTGAATTTGATTTTCCCCCCCTTTTCTCCACTCCTCTCCTCTATAAAACCAGCCCCCCCAGCTCATTTTCAAGGGTTACAAAAATTTGTTTGGAGCTCTTGCATTAAATCTCCCTCTCTCTTTATTCCAATCCTCAAAACACCCTTGGTTCTTAGCCATTTCTACACCAATCCATAGCACCACACCTCCACACTCCATTCCAGCAACTTGAAGACTATTTCCAGAGGCTAGGAGCACCATTTCTTGGACCAAAAGTTGTTGAAGACTTAGGCTACAAGGGTAAGTCTCTTTTCCCTCTCTTTTGGCTCTATTTTGCATGCTTTCTTAGCCTTTGTTTCTTGCATTTTTTGGCTCCGACCTGAACTGTAAATAATCATATTTTGAGCTCATCTCCATGTTTGATCAAGGGTCTTTCTCTGTTTGAGGTCTCCTCCTCACCCTTCGTGTTTAAACTCTCTTTTAGGCCTATTTTTGTATGATATTTTTAGCTTATTTGTGAGATGTTTTGGACTTGGTCATCAACTGTGAAATGCCTTTTTTTGAGCCCTTCTTCAACTTTGTTGAAGGGCTCTCTTCTGTTTGAGGTCATCTGCTACCACTTGCCTCTTTATCCCTCTTTTAGGCCTTTTTCTTGTATGTTGATTTAGCCTCACTTTTGTTCATTTTCGAGATTTGATGTAAACTGTAAAGTACCTTTTTTTGAGCCCCTCTTCAATTTTGTTGGAGGGATCTTTGCCATTTGGGTCCAGTTGCTGTCCCTTGTCTCTATTCTCTCTTTTAGGGCCATTTTTGCATGATAGATTAGCCCTGTTTATGTTCATTTTTGAGACTTGTTATAAACTAGAAAAAGGCTTGTTTTGAAATCATCTTCATGTTTTATTAAGGACATTTTCTTATTTGAGGTCACATGCTTTCGTGTATGCTTGATTGTCCCTTGTTTTGAGCCTTACACCTAAGCTCCAATTGCATGCTTTGTTTGGCCTTCTAGCCACTGAAATCCATTGGCTAGAACACTATTTTGAGCCTCCAAATCAGAGGGGGGTGACCCCCTCTCACCTTGACTTATTTGGTGGTCATTTTGGCCTTCCAAAGAGACCCTATCTTGCATGCTTTGAAGTCACATTTCAGGGTCAATTGGGTGAGTTTTGGGACTACCATATTTGATTTCCAGGATTTTTTTGGTCATGCTTCATGTCTATCTTGTATGTGCCTAATAACTCCTTGCATGGCCCTCTAAAGGAGCTCCTCATTTTTGCACATGTTGGCTGCATTTCAGTGATTATTTGGTCATATTTCCACATGTTTTGTTCACTGATTTTTTCTAGTTTGATGAGTTCTCACTTTCTTCATGTATTTGCCATGTAACCCATGTTTACTAGTCAAAATCGCATGCTATTTTAGGCCATCTTGCTAGCATCTTTTAGCCATGCTTTGGACCAGAAATGTTCATGTTTTGGGACTGCCTTGGTTCTGTCTTCATGCTTCATGATCAAATAATGCATGCTTTGTATAGCTATAGGCCAATGCATATGCCTAATTTTGTGTTTCGGGACCATTCCATGCATCAAGTGCCATGTTGCCATGTTTCGGGGCTGTTTAGCATCATATTTTAGTGCTGATATTCACATGTTCGTATGCCATATTCCATGCCTTGCCATGCTTTGGTAGAGTGGTATTCGTGCCTTAAGGTCGGTCCTCGGTTTGCGTGCATATGTGCACGCATCTTGAGTGTCTCATTTTCATCTTATGGCCTTGATGTGAGTGTGGTGAGGTCCACTCATGTTGGTGTAAGTCCATCATGCATTGTGTATGCCATTTCAATTCATAGCATTGTGTATGCTAGGTTGCATATTAGAGCATCGTGTATGCCATGTTACATCGTGCATCGTGTATGCCATTTCATAGCATTGCGTATGCTAGGTTGTATGTTAGGATTGCATTCATGCATGTCATGCATATTGCATTGTGCTTGGGATAGGAGTTAGCGAAACACGGAAGCGAGGGCGTTCGTACTTCGAGTGACGGAACGTGTCTCAATTCCCTGTCGCCGACACTCCGGATTATCCATGATGGAGTCTCGGTCTTGTTGTGTTTATGTGCATTCATTTCATATTAAGTCGTGCAAATCGACTCCTCGGCCATCATGCATCGAGATGCGCGATTGGCGGCACGAGGATCGAGGACTACGCTCCTTGAAGAGTAGTCAAGCATACATATGTGAAAATACATTGCCATGCCCCTTTCCTGCTCTTTTTCGCAGCAAATTAGAAATCGGCAATCTCTTGGTACTTCGTGCAATATTCCGGGCTTAATCATAAACAGAGGCTAATCGGGGCATCGCGATGGATTTCCGCGCCAAGCAATCCGAACATGTATCATTCATCATCCGGAGCAGAGTGGAGGCAGTCCTTAGCTTGCATGCTAATTTACTGCTTTCCTAGATTAATTTGTTAATTAATTAGGATTTTGTACTTATTCGGATTGTAATTATTCATTTGGGACTGTATATTATTTATTCGGACCCTCCGTGTGAGGGCAAAATTGTAATAAGTGTGTGTGCGTTTGATGTATGTCTTCCAACCCCACGTCTTTCTCCCTTTTATTTACCAGCTTATGATGGTTAGAATAGGGCATGTTTCAATTAGCATACAGTATGATAGCATATTTGCATTTATTCATCTGTTTTGCATGCAGACTCGGCGCATCATAACTCACTACATTGTATTTCAATTTCGAGTTGAATACGTGTTAGCTGTGGCATTCCACATGCCATGTTTAGAATAGCCGAGCCTATCTTAGTTGCATTCCTGCATGTGTTGCATTAGGCATTTCTGTATAGTTAGGATCATGCATGGATTTCTAATTAGCTTCTGTTTTGGGTTGGAGTACTCGGTAAGTTTTTACGCTTTAGCATCCTTGCATGTGTGTGAGTGACTGCCATGATAGCATGCTTACCATGAGGCTATTTGCTTATGTGATATAATTGCCTGAATGCCTGTGGGTGAAGGTTGGGTTATTTGGATTGGAACAATGCATTGATTGTAAGTTTTAAGCCCACTAGAGAGTGGCAAAACCATCTTTTCTAAGCCCACCTGAGGGTGGCAAAATCTGCATTTTAAGCCTACTTGCGAGTAGCAAACCATCTTTCAAAAACAAACATGAAATGTTTTGTTCCCATTCAGGCGATCCAGTCTATACTTGTATGCTGTGCGCATCACATAGTAAAATCTAGGCTAATAACCGGAATAAGAATGCATAATATTTTCAAAACTAGATATCATGGTTAGTAGAGGCCGATCTTTGATCGGGCGAGCAGGGGTGCTCACGAAGTGACCTTCCCCAATCGTACCCAAGTTCCTGAGCCGAGGTAACTTTGGTGATGACGGACACGTGGCCTTAAGCACGAGTCAGGGTTTCCTAAATTTCCCAAAAATAAAATATTTTGGTGGCGACTCTGTATCTGGCAAAGCAGTCCATGTTTGGCACTTCTTTCAAAAAAATCTGTTTTCTCAAAACGATTTGTCGGATTTGGACTCTTTGGTTCAGATTATGAACCGTGAAAATTTAAGTCATGAACTGTAGTGAGCCCAAGATGAACGGAACGGGGGACTTCATCCCTCCCGGGGCATTCGGGGACGTCTACAGTGAGCTTGGTGGAAGATAGGAGAGGAAGTGAAGTTTGCTAACAATTCCAGCAAGCTTCAAGTAAGCCATAACACAATTCTCTCTTATTTTTCCTTTCAAATAGATGCTCTTAGAAGTTTAAAACATTCATTTCAGATGTGTTTTGATGGTATTCTTGTGTTAAAAATGAAAGAAGTTGAGTCTTGATTCTACCCTTCTTGTATTTCTCTTAATCGGTATAAGACTATCTTTTTCTATATCTATCTCTCAAAATTTTCAAAGGCACACCTTCACCTTAAATTTCTAAGTTTAATACATATTATTTAGCATGTTTTCATCACAAGATAAGTGGAAAATTTCCCCTAGTTGACCTATTTTCTCACCAACTTTCTTATTTCAAGAACTGTGCCAGAAAAATCTGTTTTACAGCCAACTTTCACAAATTCTAGAAAAATGTAGAAACATCTTATGGACCTTAATATTATGTCAAAATCTTCCTTAAGGAGTTATCTTTCAAGGAAAATTAGTTTCATTGAAAAAGGGTGAGCGGTTTGTGAGAAAATCCGATGTTCGTAACGACGAGACAGAACTGGAGTACTTCTAAAATAACTAAAAATCTAGAAAAGCTTTTCCATTTTCGAAAAATGTTTTAAAAACTAGATAAAATTCTCTACAAACTGTAGGATGGTCAGGCTCACCAAAAATCTGAAATGGTCATTTTAATTTCAATCTTTAAGTGGTTTTGAATTTGAAAATTCTGTTTTGCCTTGGTGCTATAGCAAATGAGAGTGTAGATTTTTATCAAAGTAAGATCAGAGTTATTTTTGGAGATCCATGGAGAAATATCAAGATTAGAGTGTTAGCGACGGATGAGATTGATTTGAGGTAATTCGACTGGTATACAATATGCTTCCTTTAAATCTCTTTGGAAGCAATGTTATTTTAATCACCTTAAATTTGTACTCCTCTTGATGATTTTGATAATTTGATAAATTCTATGGAATTATTCCTTGTTGATTCGTTTGATTACTCTAGTCATTTGATAAACTCTGTGTAGTTATTCTGTTTTGGAAATGTTGATTTGTCTAGCTAAATGACGTGGAAATGCTCTGTACTAGTAGCCTGGGTAAGCAGTTGTACTTGGGTGAGGGGGATGAGGCGATCCTTGGTCATGTCTTGAAGTAATGGTATTTGGTCTTGGATAAATTATCATATGTCGAGTTGACTTGTTTGTGTAATTTGGTAGATTGCTTGGTATCTCTAATTGAATCGTTTGTGTAATTATTGGATCCCTGTGAATTTATTCTTTGTCCGAGCTTTGTCATTCCTGTCGTATTGTATACTTTCCTGAATTAATTTATTTTTCAGGTGCGGAGCAATTTAGTGGAGATTGGATTTAAAGTTCTAAAAAGATTATTAGAGTTAGATATTTTGGGGTCACCACTATATGTTATTATTATTATTTTTTGTGGAGATTTGTATAAGATATATTTTGGATACATCTGTGTAATTATTCTGGAGATAAATTTGTGTTTTTTTTGAGGTTATTAATTAGTTAGAGGTTTAAATTTGAGGCTGAGTTGATTTATTAACGGCCCAGAAGTTGGGGTGTTACAGTGTGGTTGTGGTTGTTATGTTGGCCTGTGTGTCCTTGGTAAAGTTCAGAATTTTGTGCAGTTAGGTGCTAATCCTTCCAGTTAGTACCGGTAAAATGGCTTTGGTAGTGCTTGTATAGCCTATTGACAGACACGTACTTGGAGATTCCCAGTGTTTTGTATCCACTGCCTTATTTTCTGTTATAAAAGGATTATTTTCATGAATTGATATATAATTTGGCATTGCATGGTTTTGAGATGGAAAATGTGGAATGTTTGACAAATGGCATGCATGTGCATTTACCTTATGACTTTGTTAAGATTTATATATTGTGTTAAAGTATCTCTATTAGACTTTGGCACCCTATGTGGAAAACAACTTTCAGGTGCGAATGATATGCTCCACCAAGGACGTAGCTTGGGAGGACTTGTAGCCAATGGCTTGCTTTTTGTTATTTGATGTAATTATTTTTGTGTAAGCCTTGGGTTTTAATTGTATTAAGTTGAACTCATTTTGATGTAACAAAGCATTGCCTTGGAAAGATGTAGCCATTAGGGTATATAATTTCTTGGATTTTACTTTTCTTTTAATTCGTGTATCCATGTTATATGATATAGATTCAGGATCTAGGATTTTTAAATATATACCACATATGTCATCTTTTGTATCATCAAGTTTATAAATGGAATATAAGATATGATGTCATTGTTCAGTTGTAAGGAATGTTATATGATGGGCTATTGTTATTATTTCAGGGCATTACAACATCTGGAGGACCTTGTTAGGCAAGGACACCTGAGGGACTTGGTAGATAAGGAGAAGAAGAGAGAAGAATAGGCGAAGCTAGCCTAGGCACCCATAGCACCACCACTTCCACCACCCCCAGTGCCACAGATAGATGGACCACGGGTTATCAATGTGATCTATTCCAAGGTCAGTGTGAACGAGATTACAAGGGAGACACATAGGGTGACACACCTTCAGCACGTGTTGCAAGCCCAGCAGAAGAAGTCCCAAACGGAGGGACATTGGAGGCCGATGATCATATTCATTGATGAAGATTTGTAGATGATCCAACATCCACATAACGATGCTTTGGTAGTAACCTTGAAGATCAGAGAGTGCTAGGTAAAAAGAATACTCATCGATCAAGGCAACCCTTATGACATCATGTATGTCAGATGTTATAAGGAGTTTGGCCTTCACAAGGACGACCTAGAGCAATTCGAAAGCCCCATGGTCAGATTCAATAACACGTTGACATGGCCACTAGGAATCATGTGTTTGGAGATTCAGGCAGGGACAAAGACCATAGCGACGAAATTTACCGTGATTGATATGCCTTCTTTATACAACATTATCCTTGAAAGACCTTGGTTGTGTGCCATGAAGGCTGTCCTTTTAACCTTGCATTAGCTACTATTCCCAACAGAGTTTGGGATTGAGGAGATAAGAGGAGATCAAATTCAAGCAAATAACTAATCCATAGCAGTGATAAAATATACATGTAACGTCAGAGAAGCAAAGACAACTGAAGTAGAAGAAGAAGATCGAGAGGTCTTGGATGATGTCGGCAAAGAACTTGTCGACAAGAGCCAGGAACCTTTGAAAAAGATTCTGGTAAAGAAAGAGATGAAAAGTGATATTTTCTCCTTAGCACCGGTTTAGTCGAAGAGGAGGAAATGAAGTTAGAGACTTTTTTGAGGCAGAAACATAGAGATGTTTGCCTGGACACCGTACGAGATGCCAGGGATCAACCTCGAGGTCACTTGCCATAAGCTCAACGTGGACAGGTCAGCTAAACTCATAATCTAGGGAGCCAAAAGACCTACTTTGGTCCGTGTGGAAGCTGTAGAGAAAGAAGTAGAGAGATTGTTAAAAGCGCATGTAATCCGAGAAGTGCATTACCTGACCTGGTTGTCCAATACAGTGGTGGTCAAAAAGAAGAATGAGAAATTGAGGGTTTGCGTGGATTTCACAAGCCTGAACAAGGCTTGTCTAAAGGACTGCTTCCCTTTACCCAAGATAAACTAGCTGGCGGGCGCCACTTTGTGTGATACCCCTATTCCGTAATATGCCAATTGGTCCTTAATTTGAGTATGATTATGTGTTTAGCATGATTTTATGTGTCATTATGTGAATAAATGTGATTTTGATATTCTATCTGTTCACCGTAGGAGTATCTGTTTGAGTAATCTGCTTTAGAAATTAAATTGAGGGCCTTATCGGCCACAAAATCCAGAATTAATGACGCCATTGTGATTGGCATAATTTTTAGAGCCTACGGTGAAATTTAATTGAAAATTGATTCTGTTCAATTTAAACTGATTAAATTGATAAATTAAGTGCCCTATTATTTTATATTAAACTATTGATAGTGGGGCTTGTTGGATGTTAGCATATACTCTCCCTTAGCCCTATTCAACTCAAACATCTGAGTTATACACTTGAGAGAGAGAGAGATTTGGCTTTAGAGAGAGAAGGGGGAGAAGTATTGTGCAATTTGGCTTAAAGCTTGGGAATTTTAAAGATTAAGCTCAAGTTTGGCTAGAACTTGGGTGTTTAAGGCTCCTAGGTGAGTAACTGTCCCTTGAATCATGGATTTTGTTTGCTAATTGTAAATTCAGAGTTGAACAAGGAGAAAGGACATGAGTTAATTTTGTTGAATTGAAGCTTATATGTGCATACATGTAAGAAATTATCTCGAAATTGCATGTTTGAGCATGAAGATGTATAGTCCATGTGTAAATTCAATGGAAGCTCATGTTATGATCATCGTTCGTGCCATCTAAGTTGAGAATGATGAGCATCTTCCACATGCATGTAAAAATCTTGGAAGTATAAGTCTTGAATGTTGAATTTAAACATGTTGGTGTTGAGTTTGGCACATTGTAGGCCATGCATGTAGGTTAATCAAGAAATCGAGCCTCATAATGTTATAATCTTGCATTGGTACCATGTTGGCATGATTAAATTTGAGATTTGAGCCATTGCATGCAAGAATGGTAGCTGGGAAATTGAATTAGAGCTCAAGAATACAATCTGGGAAACCCAGAATTTTGATGTCCGCTCAAGCGAGGAAGTTCACGCTCCAGCGGGGATTTTGAGCTCTCAGTATTTTGTCCTTGCAGGCATGGTTCCCGCTCGAGCGGGGAAATTCGCGCTCGAGCGGGGATCATGAAGGATGAACTTCTGCTCGAGCTTCTTAGTTCACGCCGGCGTAAAATGAGGCATCCAAGATTTTTGCAGACATGGGCTTACGCGAACTGCGGGAAAGTTCACGCCGAAAGGGAGCTATGTTGAGAGGCCTTCCGCCGGCGCCATATTGGACGATCGAGCGTAAATTTCACCTATCCAGTACTTTTGCAGGCCTTAAGGGTCTGCTCGAGCGGGGAATGTGACGCTCGAGCGGGGACCCTGTTTTCTGAAATTGTGTTCATGTGTTCTATGTTTCATTTTCCGTTCTCTTTCACTTGTAAGCACTCTTAGGCGTATGTTAAGCATGGTAAATAAGTTAATGAGATAAGAATAAGGCCTAAAGAGGATTATTAATGACTCTTTTGTATTCATGAAATGTGTAGGGTCAAGCTCCAGGGTGAATCCACAAACCGATCATTGTGAGTAAGATCTTAACAAGATATTTGTAGTATGTTATTGTCCAATTGTTACATCTGTGTGCGTTTTGCATTGCAAGTTCATTAAATTGAATGGAGGACACCGATGGAAATAAATAATTGGGCCAAAGGCCGATGGAAATAAATAATTGGGCCAAAGGCCGATAGAAATGAATAATTGGGCCAGAGGCCGATTGAAATAAACAATTGGGCCAAAGGCCGATGGAAATAAATAATTGGGCCAAAGGCTGATCGAAATCAATGATTGGGCCAAAGGCCGATTGACATGAATGATTGGGCCGAAGGCCGATTGACATAAATGAATGGGCCGAAGGCCGTTTGTTGTGCTGTTCCAATATTTGTTATGTAACTTGTTATTTGATGTTATTCACTGGGCGTTCGCTCACGCTCATTCATGTAATTGTAGGTGAACCGGATGAGGTCCAACCCCAGCCCCAGTGAAGTCAGCCGGGAACAGCAGGAGTTTTGGGAGAGTCAGCCTTGTGTCTCACACACGAGACCCGACCTTGCCATTTTGTTACGTATTTATATTCTGTCTTGTTGGCAAGGATCTTGTGTATATTTGTATATAGTTTGCTATGGGTTGACTCAGTCTAGATGATCCTGTCTGTAAAGAAGTTTATGCTACTGCACTTTTGATGTGGGTTATTAACGTATATGAGTACGTTTTGTTTGGGGTGCATATAAGCACAGCTCTACGGACAAAGTTTTAAATTTTTGCTTCCGTTTGGCCCCTTTACCCTGATAAGTTATATCTGTTTTGTATTGAGGCCGTAGGTAATCTTAGGATTATTGGCCGGTTATGTCCTTAACCCTTAGGGGCGGGTGTGGGTCATGACACTTTGGGCATGAGAGGATTTGATGTATACAGAGGTTATCACCAGATAGTCATATTTGCATCAGATAGAGAGAAGGCGACATTCATCACTCTAAAGGGACTTTACTGCTATAGAGTCACGCCTTTTGGATTGAAGAATGTAGGAGCAACATACCAGAGACTTGTAACCAAAATGTTTAAGCATCTGATTGGGAAGACCGTGAAAGTCTACATCCACGACATGGTCGTGAAAAGCAAAGAACCTTCTGATCATTTAGCCGACCTTAAGGAGGTGTTTGACATCTTAAATGCATATCGGCTTTGGATGAATGCCTCCAAGTGTGTTTTTGGGGTCAGATCTGGTAAGTTTTGGGGGCATTTGGTAACCAACGATGAATTAGATCATGGCCATTCTTGATCTAAAGAGCCCGACAACAAAAGAGGTCCAAATCTTGATTGGCAAAATACTTGGCATTGAATAGATTCATAAGTCGAGTTTAGATAAGTGCAGTCATTCTTCTAAGCTGTTGAAGAAGGCGGTGATTTTTTGAATGTAAGTATGTGAAGTAGCCTTGGCCAACTTGAAAAGATATTTGACATCCCCACTTGTATTGTCAAACACAATTCTCGGAGAGGAGCTATTTTTGTACCTAGCAGTGTCATACCACGCAGTTAGTGCGGTGTTTGTCCGAGAAGAAGATGGAAAGCAGAAGGTAGTATACTATGTGAGCAAGACCTTGGTAAGCGCGGAGATAAGATACCTACCTCTAGAGAAATTGGCGCTTGCTTTCGTAATGGCATCAAAGAAGTTGAACCACTACTTTCAAGCTCACAAGCTTGTGGTGCTTATAGAGCACTTGTAGAAGTCTCTATTATAACATGGAGATTTTTCTGGAAGGGTAGCATGATGGGCTATTGTTATAGGTCAGTACAACATAGAATACAGACTAAAGATAGCAATCAAAAGCTAGGTACTAGCTGACTTTGTTGCTGAGTTCACACTAAATGCAAGTCTGAGGCCTAAACCTATGAACCTCAGCCTAGAATGCACGGAGGAACCGAAAGAAACATAGTTTGCAAGATAGAACCCTAAGCTAACAGAAGACAAGAAAACCCTGAAGAAAAAGGTTGAGAAGAATAGACTATGCGATATTTACATCGACGAGTCCTTTTATCTCTTTGTTGATGGTAGCTTAAATCGGCAAGGAGCAGGGGCATGAGTTGTGTTGATTTCACTAGATGGACAGATGCTTGAATAATCGATTAGATTGGGGTTCAAGGCTTCAAACAACGAAGCGGAATACAAGGTACTAATTGCCGGATTGAAGCTAGCTGTAGCAGTCGAAGCTGATGAGGTAGTAGTCTATTGTGATTCCCAACTCATTGTGAACTAAGCGATGGGTGAGTACATTGCCCGAGATAAGAGAATGATGGCCTGTGAAAGAAGTCATCAAGTTGTTAGCACAGTTCAGGAGTAGTCGGCTTTAGCAAGTTTGCCGAGAAGACAGTAGTCATGCGGATGCGCTAGCAAACCTAGCCTTAGCCATCAGGTTAGACTCTCCAAGAACCATCATAGAAGACTACTTGCTAGGCCCAAGCATTGAGCCTCTGATAACAGAGTATGAGGAAATGTGCATAGAGTTATGCCCAAGCTAGATGGATGCCTTGGTCAAATTTATTAGAGATGGGAGGTTGCCAGAAGACAAGAAGGAAGCACAAAAGATTAGACTCAGGTCAGCAAGGCTTTGCTTGTTAGCAAAAGGCCATCTTTACAGAAGGTCTTTTGTCGGACCATTATTGTGACGTATGCACCCTTTCCAAGTTGTAAACTTTTTATACGAGATCCACGAGGGGGTTTGTGGAAGCCATACAGGGGGCAAATCTCTTGTCCATAGAGCTATCTCATAGGGGTTCTGGTGACCTTATATGTAAAAAGATGCCGAAGCCTATCTTTGAAAGTGCAATAAGTGTCAAAGTTTCACATCCTTGATGCATTAGCCAGTAGGGGATTTGAATCCGGTATCTAGCCTGTCACGACCCAAACCAACCCTTATAGGTTTAGCATTACGACTGGCCAGTAATCATAGATTACTTATGGCCTCTATTAACAAAACACCTTTCATTTAATTTGTGAGGTTTAGCAGAAGTAATATAAGACTTGAAAATAATCCATTGAGCTGTGCTTATATGAAAAGACTTCATATTATAGCTGTGCAACCATTCTTTATGTACATACATCACAAAGGTTTTAAACATCTAATTCATACAACAAAACTCCATAACCTATAATTAAACAAAAACCCAATTATACAAAATTAAGGTACCAAAACGAGATTACAAAACAAAAATGGGTTTAATTTACTTGGCTCCATATGAGCCTAACTTGTTTCACTTCGGGAGTTCTTCAAAAAGGCTGACACGGGGTAAACTTTGAGGCTTTCCCTAACTTTGGCATTCAACTTGCTCACCTACACATATATATATATATATAAATAGTAAGCTAGGGCCCAGTGAGTAATAACAACATAAAGAGGTTAAAAGAATGAAGTTCAATATTATTTCAAAAACAATTCTCATTTCGATTCAATTCACACTGTTCTTTGATATCTCAATAATAACAATCATCCCAATAATAATTTACGTGGTACATCCATAGTGTAACAATATTACAAAAAAATAATGGACCACAAGGGTCGGTCAATGGACCACAACGGGTCAATTCAATGGACCACAACGGGTCAATTCAATGGACCACAATGGGTCATTCAGTAATTCAATGGACCATTGAGGTCTAACATCAGAGATCTCTGTGTTTCAATTAGTCCAATGGCCGTGGTATTGTTTCCCCTAGGCAAGGGCTTCTCTAAAGGATGCCACAAATATAATTTCAATGAGAACTTCATTCATTAAAGACAATAGCTTTTCAATAAACCAATCACATAACAATTTCGAAAATAGATATAACTTGAACATATCTTTATAAAGTTACTACTCACAGTGGGTTAAGTTGATACTAGGCCTCGAACGCCCACCTAAATAAAACACATAACAAATACACAATTGAAGCACCACTCAATATCCATTTCACTTTAATTTAATTCTCCTTATGTGTTTCTAACTCATGCTATGGTTATATGAGTCCAATTGGTGCCTAAAAATACTTGAAATGATATGAGGATACAAGTATGCACTTAAAAGAGTTGGTTAAAATTTGCTAAAAATAGGTTCTTCACTCGAGCGCAACTTTGGTCGCTCGAGCGATCTGAAAAATTCTGCAAAAGTATTGATTGCTTGGATTTTAGGCTCAAGCCAACTTTTTGTCGCTCGAGCCATGAGTAATGCAAAAAAAGGTTTGCTTGAGTGCAAGTTTTGCCGCTCGAGCCACCGTGTAATTGTCTGCAAAAATACTATGAGCTTGAATTTTACGCTTGAGCGATACTTTGTTCGCTCAAGCGATCTGCTTGAATTCTGGAATTTCCAGAATTGAGTTTGAAGCTTAGAACTAATTTTTCAAGTGTGAGGCTTGGATTGCTTGTTCCAAAAACATAGAAAAACAATGCGAAACATGAAAACACAATTACTATGAAATCAATTGTTCAAAATCATGGTCCAATTTCCCCAATCAACATTCAAAGCATCAAGTTGAAACCATGTAAGCCATGATTTAAACTCTTTTCTTTCCAAAACACAACAAAGTGGTGAAAAATGTATAAAATCATGTAAGACCTTCAAGTTCATGCCTTCTAGACCTTATGCATGTATGAAATTCATGAAATCTTAACTCAAAAATACAAAATGAAGCATACATGTACACAATGCAACCCAATTCTTCTAATTCATGGTAATTTTAGCCTTTATTATACAATTACATGCAAGTGAACTGAAAAACTAGATGAATTCAACTTCTATATGTGTTATCTACAAGGATTAAGGGTGAATTTCATACATAGAGTGTGAATTCAAGAGTATGCTACCTTATTTCTTCAATCTCTCTTCAAACTCTTCACCAATCTTTCTTCTCTCTCTCTAAGCTTGTTGAATTGCCAAGTCTCTCTCTAATTTTAGCTCATAGATGATATAAAATGAATTCTTCAACTCAATTAGGGCCTTATATATGTCTAGATTAACTTAGGCTAATCAAGGTTGATTAGTGTTAATGAACTCCACTTATTTCTTTTTAATTCTAATTTATTATTCTAATTATTTTGATTCGAAGAAATTTCCAATTAAAGTTTCGATAAAATTCTTAATATTCTAATTAGCTTATTGGCTAGTCAATTTTGGTTTCTAAAGTTGTTTGGGCTTTCAATTCCTGATTCTAAGTCGGTAAGTAAACAGATATTCCATGTATCAATAGATAATCACGAAATTAAGCATGTAGTTACATATTCAAACATACAATCATGCAATTAAGCTTATTAAAATACTGTAGTATAATATTACAGAGGTTGGGGTCATCACACAACCCTTGGTCATTTGCATAGTGGGGCATGGATTTGATTAGGCAACTGCCCAAGGAAATTGGCTAAAGAAAGTTTCTCTTAGTGGCAATGGACCTACTTCACAACGTATGCAAAGGTCGAACCATTGGCCAAAACCTAAGATGTGGACGTGAGAAACTTCATCTGGAAGAATATTATTACCAGATTTGGCATCCCAAGAGCCATTGTGGTAGACAATGACACCCAATTTAACAGTAAGTTGATCAAGAATTTACGCGCGAAATACAATATTAAGAACTATTTTGCAACTCCTAGCTTCCCACAAAGCAACGGCCAAGATGAGGCCTCAAATAAAACTATCTTGGATGGCATAAAGAAGAGATTAGAAGTTGCTAGGGCAAGTGGATTGAATAGTTGCTTAATGTTCTATGGCATATTAAACCATGTCCAGAAGATCAACTGGAGAGTCGCCTTTTGCCATGGCTTATGGCACTGAGATCGTTATACCAATGGAGATCGGCATTCTTGGAGTTAGAACTCAAGAAGTAGAAAATGGAACAAATAAGACATTTTTAGCTCGAGATTTGGATCTAATCGAAGAAAGAAGGGAATGAGTGGCAATTCGGTTGGGGGCATACTAGTAGAGATTGGCTAGAGCATATAACAAGAAAGTAAACCCCAGAAGCCAAGTTGGGGATCTCATCTTGAGGAAAGTTAAGGATCCCAAGGAGGGCAAACTTGGCCCAAATTGGGAAGGGTCGTACAGAATCATCTCAGTTGCTAGCAACAGAGCATATTGGCTAGAAGACTGCGATGGCAAGAAGCTTCCAAGACCATGGTACACAAGTAATTTGAAGTTTTTCTATCATTAGTTTCATTTGTTTTTCTTTTTGATGTAATTTAGAAGATGCTTAGCTGAAGTATTGATTAATAAAATACTAGTTCGAATTTGTTCGTTGCAAAATGTTGTTGAAATTCGTACTAGCTACTGTTACATAAAACAGACAGTGTTAGGCCGATGCGATGTTCCAATGAGGAACAAGATGTTTACTTTAGGTTGGTTTGGATAATAGAGCTGAACAAAGTTAAAGGGATGTTTCAAAAAGAAACAAGACGAAACCAGCCATGATTTGGCTAGTTTGTACGAAAAGCCGAGGTAATTAGTACTATTGGTGCACTAAGGTTAAAAGTGCTTTGTTTAGGCAAGCTAAACATGATGACTTTGGTCATGGATGTCTAAATCGGGCTTGGCAAGATTCAGATGCTATATCCTAAATGTGAACCTAAATTGTAACTTACATTCACATTAGGGGGCATAGAGCCGAGATGAGTTGCACTTTGGTTTGTGATTTGAAATGAGTAACACTTGGTGAAATTTTCAAAAGTTTGTAATCATGCTGAGACATTGAATACAGGATGTTATACTTAGAAAAATTTCTGAGAAACAAAGTGTTAAAGACATTGAAAGTAAACAAGGCATATGGTAAGTCAAAAGCATAAAGGTGCATTCATAAAATGAAAATGATTCAAGTACATCTAAAGGTACTTCGGCCTTGTAAAAGCAGAAGACTATTTAAAGTTGAAGAACAGATAAAAGAAAAAGTACAATTGAAAAGCAAAGGGAAAATGAAAAAAGTCTTAAGTGCTAGATTTTGGAACAAGGTTCTCAGTTTGTTCCATCTCAGCTGTTGGCAGTGTGTCGGCCTTGGTGGATAGTGTGGCAGCCTTCTCAGCGTCGGCTGTGAGCTCTTCGTCTATTTCCTTCAAAGTATCTTCAAGGCTTTTATTATCGGCTTTAGAAGTGTCGGCCTTTTTTGAAGAGGTACTCTTGGAAACCTCGTCTTCATCCTCTTCGGTCAGGTCTAGGACCTAGTCGTTTAGAGTTAGAGACTTGGCCCAGTGGCAGCAACGTTTGTGCTTGTTTTGTTCTCTTCTTCTTCTTCTTTCTCATCCTCTTCCAACTGGATGAGGGGATGAGGGAAAGGCATGTCAAGCTAGTTGAGATCCCAAAAAGGGGCATCCTTGGGGACTAATAGCTTACCCACCTGAATCTCGAAGAGCTAGGTGTCCTCTGGTAGAACATCCCTCTCACCCCTAGGATCGACTGATTTCGGCTTCTTACTGGGTAGGGCCTCGATGGAATCAGATGTCGGTCTTTTTTTAGCAGCCATCTTTATGATGGGCATGCTGTTCTCAAGGCCTTTCTCCTTTGAGGAAGGGGTCACTGTTAGCTTGGCCTTTTTCACCCTCTTTGGTTTCTGCACAGATTGAGAGGATGTAGTGGACTGCACAGTCACCACGTCGAGAAGACAATCTAAAAGATCTTCAGCAATGGCTGGTTTACATTCCATTTCTTCGGAGGAGGCAATGATGGTAACCCTGAAGTTGAGTTTGAAAGTAGGAAGAGCAATTGGTAAATTGACGAGGTCATAAGTGCCTCAAAACTTTCTACTATGGGTCTTTCCTACCAAAGCGTTGGTAGGTCGGCGGCGACGTTGACCTTGAGAATGTAGGATGTGTTGAGACGAAGTTGAGGTTGACGGTTGATTGACTGGATTAGAGGTAGAGGCCTGATTTGGGCATAGGAAAGATGTTGCTAATGGTGTTGTTGAGGATATAGGAGTTCTGCTTCTGGATAGAATATTGGGCAGGGGAGATCGATATGTTGGCACGTAGTTGAGTAGAATAGGGGCCTTGCAATCTTTGATTGGCAAGTTCAAAAGTTGGACAAGGTCGTTCTGCTTGACGTATGACTTTCGGAAGGACTTGCTTGGCTGGGGTAATTTTGCAAATAGAAGAAAACAGATATAAGAATTCGACTAAGTATGAGAGAATGATGTTGAAAGTGTGTGATCTAGGGAAACTAAGTGTTTACCCTTGTCTTCCCTAAAGATCCCTCTACGCAAGGGAATGAGGCATAGTTCATCATTTGGTGCAAACTTCAAGTAGCCCGAAACGATGAGATAGTCTTCCTTAGCACCCTTGTTGGAGTTTGGAAGGTTGGCTATCAACTTATTGGCGGTTGACTGGGGTTTGAGGTAGTAGGAGATGCTACTAGAAGATTTGAGGCTACACATGGTGTAGCAATACTGGATATCAGGCAGAGTGAGCCTAGCATTATGTTGGCGACATAACTCGACTATGTCGTTGATAATCCTAAAGGTGTTAATACCTAGCTACATGGGGTTAAGGTGATAATAGTGCATCACCTCTCAGAAAAGGATATTGAGGGGGAATCTAATTCCACCATTCTTCCTTAAAGATCCCTCTACGTAAGGGAAAGAGACATAGTTCATCATCTGGTGCAAACTCCTAGTTGCTTGAGACAATGAGATAGTCTTCCTCAGCACCCTTGTTTGAGTCTGGAAGGTCAGCTATCAGCTTGTAGGCAGTTGATCGAGGTTTCAGGTAGTAAGAGATGCCATTAGAAGATTTGAGGCTATACATGGTGTAACAATACTGGATATCGGGCAGAGTGAGCCTAATGTTATGTCGGCAATATAACTTGGCTATGCCGTTGATAATTCTAAATGGGTTAATTAGCTAGCTGCATGGGGTTAAGGCGTTAATAGTGCATCACCTCTTGGAAAAGGATGTTGAGGGGGAATCTAATTCTACCCTCAATGATCGATACCATGGGAAAGGACATGTAATTTTCCCCAGGCATGATGAAATCGTCATTCTAGTTAGCTAGTCTAATCTGGACATTGGCTGGGATGTCAAACTCCAGGCGAAAATACTCTAGTTTGCTAGGGGAGTCCATTCTTCACTTATGCATACCCATAATCTCAGCAAAGGGTTTGGGCACTATTTTTATGGACTCTGCGTGTCTTTTTTGAGTGATATGGCTTATGGATTATGGTGATTCCTAAGGATGTTCTAGGTTTAGTTTTCCTAATGTTTTGACAAATCTCAAAATCTAAAGCTAGAATGTACAAGAATCGGATGAAGTAATCTGGGAAACAAGTAAAGAAACAAGAGAAATGGATTCAGAATTTGGTACAGACGTATGAAGAACAAGTATAGGATAAATTGAAGATGCAGAAATCAATGAATGTAATGAATTAAGAAAGACTTTCAAGATTATCACATATGATAATCCAGAAGTCGAATTTCACGAAGAAATCAGAGTGTAGAAACATAGGGGATATGAATAGGGCATGACATTAACAGGAGTGAAAATGCACAATCAAATCCAAAAGGTGTCATTGAGGCAGAATTCGAGGATACAGATAAATCAAACAAAAAATTGGTATAAATTAGAGTGCAAGTACAGTGTGTATGGTCTTTAGACCACTAAGGAAACCAGAAATTCACAAAATGTACATTCAAGGACATGAAGAGAATTTGAAGAACCAAAACTGAAATTGGAGGATTGGAGAACATGTTGACTGAAATAGAAGAAAATGTCATCGAAATATGGTTCGTTGGTGTCAGACAGTGCCTTTAATCAGAGTAAACTGTTGAGACGGTCGCCAGAATGGGATGAACGAAGTAGTTACAGAAAGCTTGGAGATGTGTTAATAGAGGATTGTAGAGAGAGAGAAAGCTTGGAGGTGTGTTAATAGAGGATTGTAGAGAGAGAGATTGAGAGAAGAGAGGGAGTAATGAATGAAGAAGTGAAAAGACGAAGAGAGAGGGAAAGTGTTTTGTTGAAAATTAAAAGAATGGCAACGAAATCATTTTGAATGCCTTGGGAGACGTGCTCATGATGACGTTAGGCAGTCAGGTTGTGAGAACATTAGCAAAATGAGAAATTTAAGGTCGAGATAACCCACTTGGGGTAAGAGTGAGATGTTGTATAGCAAGTAGTGGGGGTTATGTTTTGCATGTTAGGCAATGGTGTATGGTTTGTGTGTTGTTAGGTGATGTGTAGAAAGGGATTGGTCATGGGACTATCCTAGGAGGGTGGTCTCAATGTTGGGTAATTGTATATTTAATATGTTGTTATGTGATATAATGTTCGATAATGCTGAGTTACTTTTGTTGTGTGTAATGGTTGTTAACCTTGTGTGGGATCCTGTGACAACTAGACCCTACCATGTATCATTATATATACTTGTTCATGCATTCATGTTATATATTAATAACTTGTGCAACGTAGGGCTTGGTAGTAATAGAGAAGAAAAAGTATGAAAGGCTTTGTTAGGAATTGTTTTGTTATGTGCCTTGAATTAGGAGATAGTTTAGAACTTGATTTGGAAACCATAGGTTGTGCCTATACCTTAAGTGAGGAGCTTCAAGACCTTAATCTAATAACCCTGACCATTCTATGTTATTTGTTATTTTGTTGATTAGGATTAGTAATAATTAAGTATGCTTAGGAAGAATTAAATTAGATTAAGTAAAATTAGAATAAAAATGGATTACTTAGTTCTCAATTTAATTAGCCCAACTTAAGCTAAAAAGAATTAGTTAACTAAGGTGTTATACCTTTGTCCTGGCTACACATGATAGAATCTCATGTCCTAAATCAAACAAAAAGGAAGGAGCTAGAAAAGTGAGGAACTAACAAGAGAGAAAGGGGAGAAAAGAAGGAGAAAACGGAGAACCTAAGGAGAATCAACTAAGAACTCATCCTAGAAGTGCTCCAAGGTGAGAATTTCATCCCAAATCTTATAGTAAACTCATTTAACATCATGAACCATGAAAAAGCTAGGATGAAAATGGGTTAGGAACAAAGAAGTTGGCTAGGATGAAGAACTAGGAAAGAAAACTTAAGATTTATGATCTTTTGAGCTAGTTCTAAGACTTTTAGATGCATGTATGTTATCCCCATGAATTTTCTTGATTTTCCTATGATTTTGGAAAATGTCATCAATCAAGGCATAACTGGGTTTCCCTCTCTCTCTCTTTCTCTTGGTTAAAAGTTGATTTTTAGTTAAAAACGAATTATGGTGTAAAATGGCCATTTTTGTTAAAAGTTAATTTTCGGAAAAAACGGGTTTACAAAGAAACTCTAAACAACCTCAAATACTTAAAAGATGAAGTAATTACCATTTCATTATTGGATGGCTTACAAGCACCTGAAATCTTGGGGTCAGTCAAAATAGGGTGTCTACACTTGGCTAACAAATATAATATAAACAGAAATGAGCCTTGAGCTCGAAGATCCTCCCAAGTCAATCACCTTGGTAGAGGCACACCGTCAACACCTAAAATGGTTTCCACATAAGGTGAGCATTGATGTCCAGTAAAGATATCTTAATGAAATATATGATGTTTAATGATACAATAAGGTCAAATGCATATCACATGCTGTGTCAAAATAGGAGTTTTTATTTTGAAAATCATATGCCATGCACCAGTTTAAAAACAAATCACAATCATGTTTCCTTCAATGGAAACAAGGCGATAAATACAACACTGGTAATTCCCAGGTACGTGTTTGCAAGTAGGCTCTCAAAGCACTACCAAATACCACTTTACCGCCTATTAACTAGAAGAATTTGGGACTTACTCCAAGTGTGTTTTCGGACTTTTACCATGGACCTAAAGCCAAATTAAATCACAAGAACTACACCCCTTAACTAGATTCACCAAGGTATTTACCCTATTTACTCAACACAAAATATTTGTTTTCAACAAACCATTTCAATGCATTATCTCAGTGATATAAGATTTTAAACAACATGAAAACATGAGACATGAATGTAATATAGTGCATGCCTTTCTAACAAACCCACATTTCTAGTTTTCATGCAATTCTATCACACATCAACATAACTCTCCATTGGTTGCCAAAAATAATTATCTCTAATGCCAACACTATCTGTAGACACCCTATTTTTGACCGCCCTTACGACTTGGGCACCACCGATTGCGCACCCAATGATGAATGTATATGATTGTCAAATGCTCGCAGTCCTCAGTAGAATGCCTCGGCTTTGAGCCTCAAAACCCTGCGAACCTCTTGTCTTGTTTTTGGATCAAAACAGGAGTTTTTCAAGCCCACACATCTTGGGACCTGCAGACCCACTTATGTGGATTGCCAGCCAATAATGTGGCCTGTCGTCCACTATTAGTGGGTTGTCGGCCACTTGTATGTTTTTTTCAGATATTTTTGCCAACTGTGCCAGCTGTTTCCACAGGTGCATGCATCAGTCCATACGTGTCTGTATGGATATTTTTGAGGAGGTCTCATGTTTTTTTATATATAGATGACCTTCCCTCTTGTTGTAAAGGTTAGGGAAATTTAGGAGTGAGAAAATATTTTTGAAGAGCAAATTTTGGAAAATTCTTCTCTCTCTCTCTCTCTCTCTCTCTCTCTCTCTCTTTCTCAACTTGTATAGCCTTTGCCTAAACACTCTAAACCAAACCTAGAGAGCTTCTTGCTAAGGTGATTTGAGCTTTAATTTGAGCTTTTAAGGCACTTGAGAGTGTGAAATTGGTGGTTTGTAACTCAAAGAATCATTCCTCTTCAAGAGGTATACCTTCTAGTCCTTTTGTACCATCTTTACACTACTTGTTTTCCATCTTTTCTACTATTTTTTTGGACTGTTTATTACCTATTTTTTTGGGCTGAAACTTGTGGTTTAAGGCCATTAAAGGTAAAGGGGTTGATAGCCCTTCTTTGCACCTTGCTTCTAAAGCCTTTGCCCTTGTGTTTCCCACTTTCTCATCATCTTTTTTTGAGCTTTTTACCATTGATTTTCAAAGGCAAAAATCATGTTTTGAAATCCCAAAAGTGGAGGGGTTAGCCTTCATTCATTGTGCTTGTGTGCTAGTATTAATTCTTTAATATTTTAGCTTATTGTTTTAGCTATTTTTGTTTTCATTCCAGCACATTTTTGGACTGTTTTAGGACTTTTTTTAGTTGTTCATTGCATTTGAGCTTTGTATAGCATGCTTGTAGTGTAATGATCCTCATAGGCTTGGTGGTTTAGGCCTTAGCCACCAACCTATTTGAGTTGATAGTGTTTATTTCCTGCTTTCCATACTTGTTTTCATCTCTAATCACCTCTACAACCTCCCTCCTTTCTTGGCTTTTTCTTTGTTTTAAAAGTTGTTTCAAACTAATTTCTTGTTTAAGCTTGAGATTGAGGTTGTTGTGCTTAATGGTTTAATCCCTTTGGGGGTTCATTACCAATGGCATGACATCTTTCTCATGCCTAAAACAACATTTGGTTTGGTACTCCTATCCATTAGAGGACTTAATGCTCATTTTGGACTAAATTGACTAATGAATCGAAGGTAATAAAAATGAAGTAATAAAACTTGGACTAAAATGGAACAAGATAATAATGATTTGTGTTCAATTGGACATTAATTGAACACATGGAAACTTGGGTCATTTCATACTTGCTAGTGATAAAAAGGTTCAAGTTTCCAAGGTCAACCACTTCCCTTGATCAATCCATGATAGGGAGGAGGTTTTGTTGGTCTTTCCTTTACCATTCAGTGAAATTGTGTCCCTTGATTCATAAGTTATCACGCAATGAAATTGCGTTGATCGATGGCTTGAGAATCAAGCCTACCCCTTATTTGACCTGTTTGCTGATAAGAGAGGCAAGGTGGACAAAATCCCTTGAGAATACTCTGGTTTGTGCTTTGTTTGTCCTCTGTTGCTGCAGGAAAGAACCAGCACTAGTGGCCAGTAGGTCACTCGGCCATTTCTTCTAGATAACAACCCACTATTAGTGGCCTGCTGACCACCACTTCTGGGTTGTTGACCACTTTTTCAACGCAGGTAGTGGCCCTTTTTCTAGCAGAGTAGAGCAGAGGCTGAGATGGAAAAACAGTGCATTTTTCGAACTGTGACTGTGCAACAGAGGCATTCTAGTAGTAAAACATAGAGCATTATTGGGTGGAAATTCGCATCCACGCATGAGCTCTCCCTCAATCCTCGGGATCCGTGAAGTGATGTTGAAATAGTATTAGTGTTGTGACTAGAATAGTTAATTAATTTGCGTTGTAATAATTTAGTAATTAGCTAGTGTAGTTAATTTACTTCATTAGGTTTGTAATAGTTAGTTAATTAGTTAGCTTAGCTAGTTCATTTATTCGGACCCTCTTGTGCGAGGGTCAAACCTGTAATAATGTGTATGTCTTCCAAGCCCACATCTTTCTCCCTTTTATTTTACTTGCTTACGATGGGTAGTTTAGAATATCATGTTTCTTTTAGCATTCCCCATGTTTGCATCCATTTGTCTTGCATTCATCGAGGCTCAGTTCATTATTCTAACAATGCATTGTCGTTTAAATACTTTTTTTGAAAACGTGTTTAAAACGCATGCTATCAAATTGATTCACATGTCATTATTGTAGATGAGCCTATTAGTTACATATCGCATGTGTTGCATTAGTTAGGAGCATGCATATTTTCTAACTATTTTGTTTTTTTTGGCTTGCCTTGGAGTACTAGGTGAGTATTTTTGTGCTTTAGCATATTGCACGAATGTGATTATTGCCATGTCTAGCATGCTTGCCATAAGGCTAATTGCTTAAGTGACATATCTACTTGAATGCTTGTGGATGAAGGCTAATTGTTTGAATTAGAATAATTTGAGTAATGTACATATGAGATCGCTTTTTCAAGTGGTACATAGTTAAACACTTTTCAAAACAAACATGAATCAAAGTGTTCCAATTTTTGCAAATTAGTCTATACTTGTGTGCGCATCACATAGTAAGTTAGCCTAATAACTGGAACAAGAGCATATAATGTAAATAAGAATCACATCATGATTAGTAGAGGCCGATCTTTGATCGGCCGAGCGGGGGTACTCAATTCATGACCTTCCCCTTTCGTATCTAAGTTCCCGAGCCGAGATAATCTTGGTGATGATGGACATGTGGCCTTTGGCATAAGTCATGGGTTTCCTAAATTTTCCAAAACTATTTAGGTGGCGACTCTGTATCTGGCAAAGCAATCCATTTTTGGCATTTTGATTCAAAATCGATTTTCCAAAAGATTTGCCGGATTTGGACTCTTTTGTGTTTATCTATTTCACATTGCATTTGTGAGATCAGATTCAGAATCACGGGAGTCCGAACTGTAGGGCTAGTCATATCTGAAAGGAGCACGAAAAGTCGAGCTACACTATTAAAATCAAGCAATATAGAGCATAATTCCACACTTCAACAATTTTCCATCTTAATATCTCTTAGGGTTTTAGAAAAACTTGGGGTCTTCGTGAAGGCAAGGGCCATTTGAGGGGGTAGTCCCATTGGATCTGGTTGAGGACATGTTCCATGGGAGAATTGAGGGTGTATTATACGCTCGAATTAACCGAATTGGTCTGTTGAACCGGTCTCAGATAGTGGGGTGTTTGGCTATTATACTGAGCGTTTTTGGGTTCTGAGTTTTTTCTCTTATCTCTAGGGTTGGGGTTCTTAGTTATTGGATCCTGTCGAGCGGCCAATGAATCTTCAGCATTTATGTATTTTTGGGCTTTGGAGAGTAGGGCAGCCATTGAGGTCGGGGGGTTTTTAGAGAGGGAGAAAAGGAAATTAGACCACCGCAGACCGACCATGAAAGCCGTGAGGATGACCTTGTCGTCATTTGCCGCTACTTGCAGGGCTTCGGTGTTGAAGCGAGTAACGAAGCTGCGCAGTGATTCCCTCTCGGTCTGACGAATGTTGAGGAGTTGGGTGGCCGGGCGTCGCTGGCGTTGGGCTCCAATAAAATGGCTCAGGAAAGAGTCACTGAGATCTTTGAAAAGGTAGAGATGAGTCTGGTGGTAATCGGCTAAACCACACCGAAAGTGACCCCTTCAAGGTCACGAAAAAAGCACATGATCTCGTCAGGGAAGGCATGGAGAATCATGAGGGTGTGGTAGGTCTCTAGATGGTCAACCGGGTCCGTCGTCTTGTCAAAGGAGTCGATGGCGGGCATTTTGAGCTTGGCGAGCAGGGGTTTGTCTCGGATAAAGGCAACAAATGGTGAGTTTGCCGTAGCGGAGGGTTTATGCTGAATGTTCTACATAACCCCTTGGAGTTGGAGCTTCATGGCTCAGAGTTCAGCGTCCCAGAGGGGAATGTTGTTGTCACCAGAGGCAGATAGGTGTTGGACGCTGCTGGCTTCTCCCTGGGGTCGGTCTTCACACCGATGGGTGTGGGGGCGGAGGTGGTGGATTTATATGTGGGTGAGGAGGTTGCAAACCTCCCAAGTTAGGTGGATTGGGTTGTGGGACAGTATGGCTCAGAGTTCGTTCTGGATTGGGTGGAATATCTGGAGGTGGTGGTAGAGGAATGTGGAGGTTTCTTTGGAGTAGAGCATTTATTAGGGCCTGGTTTTGCTCGGCCATGCGGTTGATGCTGTTGGTAAGTTCGATGAAATACTGTGGTGGGTTGTTTGGATTGGGAGGGTCGGTTTGATGATCGGCAGCATTATGGTGGGAAGCCATGGATCTAGTCGTGACCATACAACTTGATGGATGAGATGAAAAGGTTGCTGGAATAGGGTCTCCGGCGGCAATGAACACAGCTGGTGCACGGAAAAACCAGTTCCCACAGACGGTGCCAACTAATAGTTCAGTTCGTTCTGGGTGGATGGGTCAGACTGATCCAAGTTCTTCGAGCTCCGGTCCAAATGGTCGAGCCCACTAAGTGACCTGCAAACAAGTTCAACGGGGAACGGGGTAGTCCCCCAGTGAACCCTCCGGCGAGCAAATTAGTAATGGGAGTAGAGAGTGTAGAGAGAGAGAGAGAGATGGGAATAGAGAGCTTTACCTTCTTCTTGTCTTCGATGTTTTCTTATATCCTTTGGTAATCATTTCACTGTCCCTTCCGACATGCCCACTTCGCCGAAAGCCTGTGCTGTAGCTTACCTTGTTCAGGGTAAGGGGGTGCTGTTCCGACGGGGAGGTGTTGTCGTAATAAATGCTATGATGGGCTGCATTAATGGCAATGTGTTGCAGCAATAACTTTGCAGATCTTTGTCTGCTGATGTGGCCTGTCCTACACCTGCCATATGTTCGAATGCCATTGGCCCTTCACACCCAGTTGGCCTCCAGCTGTCCTGGACTTTACCAACCGGGTTATGCAATGGGGTTCGAATGGTGGGCTTGGGTTTGTTCACTGTGGGCTGTGGCCTTATGGGCCTATCCATGTTAGCATGCAAATCATTAAGAAGTCCTTACCACAAGCAAAGAGTCAGAGAGAGAGATATGAACATTCAAAACTCCACATCAATGAAAGTGCTATTTGATAGGCCTAAAATGTTCTCCGTGACAAGCTCTAGCTTTTGGTCTCAAGGACTAGGGATAGAAAACGAGTGGAAATAGATGAAACTAAGGTAGGAATAGTTTGAGGTTTGAAAATGGGGGACAGAGGTGTGAGGAAGAAGAAAGGAGCTAAAAACAAGTTTTTACACACTGATGTCTATTTTTATAGATTGGCCCATCACAGGCACGACTATATTGAACGCTGGCCACCATCGCGGACGACCCACTTTCTGCAGACAAACTACTAGATGGTGTTTTTGGTCACGACTTGGTCAACATACATCGCGGATGCAATAGCATTGGTTACGGGCATGACTAAGCAAACAATGTGTGTTGAGCCAAGTGTTCCAGGGGCAAAACTAAGACAACCTGTGTACAATTCAACCAAATGAAATAGAAATCAAACCCAACAAGTGCAATATCAAAACGGATAAAGTAGAAAGGGTCAAGTCTTGACCTAAGCCGTTATAATAAAAATTATATACGATTGTTTTGTAAACTCATAAATTTATGAATAGCTTAGGAAATTGTGACCCATTACTAAAATGGTGGGCCACCCAAAATTTTATCCCCCACCTATACACCCCTTCCCTATCTTTATTCCTTCTTTCTTCATCTTTTTATTGTGCCCATTATCAATAACCACCCCCTAAACACTACTATTTAGGCAAATTAAACTCACAATCTCCATATTACATTTGGAACAAGTGGAAAATTGGTGGTTCAAGTTTGGAGACAACATCCGAGTTTTTCAAAGTACAACAAATGGAAGACTTGGTTGGAGGAGGAGGTGCCACAACTCTGTCATCATTTTTGGTCGGATTGTGTTACAAGGTGATGCAAAGAAAGACTTGAGTGATGTTGAAGGGGTGATTGCAAGTGGACACAGGCTCACCCAAGTGCTATTAGTGCCATTGCTATGTGTTTATTATTTTTCTTTTCAATTTCATACCATTTCACTACATAAGATCCACAAAACAATTCCCATATCTAAGAGGAATAGTTGAAAGGCCTCCTTCAATCTAGTTACATTAATTGATCTCATATCACAAAATAGAAACATTGATTGCTTCCCTTTATTTTATTTTATTATTTTTTTTTCTTCTACATGTATGGAAGGGGTTCGAGATGTCGCCAGAATCAATAGAGACTGTCAAAAAACTCTCTAGAGAAGACAAAGCTTCTTAGAGCCCCACCAATCCCTATGAAAATTGAAGGGTGAGGCTAGAGATGTTCAATGGTTGCAATAAGAACTGAAGAAATGGAGATGAAGAAGGATAAAAGATTGGGTAAAAGAGAAAGCAAATAGGCTAGAGAGAGAGAGAGAACTGGTACAGCTCCTATGGATCTCCCACTTTTACCTTTCAAGGACCAAGAACTATGGAGATATCTCCAATTGAATTCTAGTTGTCCTCACAAAGCTATGGGTGAGTGCCTGTTTATAGGCAACTCAAAATTTACCCCTGAGAAGAGATGGTAATCGATTAAGGTTGAGCCCAGCATATGAGCACATGAAAGCATATGGGGAAAGATTTTCTCTAATCGTTTCATTCGAGGAAGTCACTTATTGAGGATCTCATTTATTTCTCTAGATAACTTTGAGAATGATAAAACCCACGATTCACACTGAACCAATTATACTCTATTATCCCAAAGGGTCAAGGGTAGTCCAAGGGGATGTCTTGTCACAAATAATGCCAAGTCTCGTGGATCCCCCAGGTCATGCCACCTAGACTCGAGTGTAGGTTAGTTTAACCGAAGAGTGAATCTATCTTCAAGTTCACCGTCTTCAAGATCGAGTCCTTTGACTCTTGCTATACACATGGTTCTGGTGTGTTAATCTCAGAACAACTACGAGCTTGCAAGTGTTCTGGAACTCATTAAAAGAGCGACTCTTGGATTGCTTATGAATTCGTTCAAAGCCATTTGTTTCGAATCTCTAGGTTTACTTGGAACCCTGTTGAGTCCAAGCTAAACAAATCTCTGGGTTCGTGGATTCGAACCTTTATAGATCAAAGCATTTACCTCAAAAAATGGATTTCCTCCAAGAGAGTGACAACCCCGTTCTGTGTTATGCCATTAATCTTTAATTACACTTGTGATTATGTGCTTAACATGAATTTGGATGCTAAGTATGTGATTATATGTATTTTTTAATTTATATTTGTCCATTATAGAGAAATATGTTCAATATTATGCTATAATCTGCAGTTAAGGGCCATAAAGGCGACAGAAACCAAAATTGACTATATTATTATCATTAGCATAATTTTTCGAGGCGACGGTGAAATTTAATTAAAAACTAATTCGGATAAAAATAATTAGATTAAAGTGATTAAAATAAGTGTAATTGTTTAACCTTAATCAAGATTGATTAGTCTAAGCTAATCATCCACTATATATAGAACTAATTAATGTTTGAGCTCATATATTTTAGCTCATCTTCAAGTCTTGGTTGAGATTATACACTATAAAGAGAGAGAGTGTGTGAGAATTCAAGGGAGAGAATGGGAAAATTAAACTCAAAGCTTGGAGATTAGGAAGATTCACTCAAGTTCTAGCTAAATTTGGATGAGTTGAAGGCTCTAGGTGAGTAATTGAACCTCAAATTATAAATTGAGATCATATAATGTGAGAATTCAAGAAGAATTGGTGACTTAGTGCAAGATATGAACTTAGCATGAAGAATTTTGTATTGAATCACACATGCATGCATAATTTTGGTGAGTCTCATGAATATGAGTATCATATATACCATTTGAGATGAAATTAGAGACTACATTTCACATGTATGTATAATTCATGAAATTATGGAACTTGAATGCATGAGTTTTGAAGTTATGAAAAAAAATTTGAAATGATTTGGGATATGCATGGTGAATTCCCTAAGTTTGGGGATTGATTTTGTAAACTGAGCTAATAATTATGCTTATAAATGAGTATATGAAGTCAAGAGTATGTCATGTTTGAATTTGGAGCCTTGGAGTTGTGTTTTGAAGCTTAAACAAAATTCTAGAAATTTCAAAATTCGAGCAATTTGCTCGAGTGATGAAATTGTCACTCGAGCATACATTTCGAGCTCCTAGTACTTTTGCAGACATTGGAGGTTGGCTCGAGCGACCACCCTTTATTTTTAGTCTTGGATTGAGCAACCAAGAAGTTGGCTCGAGCGTAAAATGAGAGCGTCCAGTACTTTTTGCGCTCAAGTGAAGTGCTATGTTTCAGGAAACTTTGAAAAGTTGTTTTATGTCTCACTTTTTGTTCTTTTACATTTCTGAGCACTTTTAGGCATACATTGAGCATTCTAAATGAATTAAAAGGTAGAAAGAAGCCTAAGAAAGATAAATGAACTAAAGAACGAATTGAATCATATTATGACCCAATTTCTGTATGTGTTATAAATTGTGTAGAGTCAACCACAAGGACAAATCAACCGACTGAACACTGTGACTAATATCTTAGTAAAAATATTTTACTATACCTTATTTTCTAATTGCCCTTATATGGTAAGTTTTTCTGAATCAACGATTTGATACATGTGAATGAGTTACCAATCGACCGAACAATATATTGTCTGTACAACTAAATCATGGAGCAAGATTGCTTGATATATCTGAATTGGGCCTAAGGTCGTTTGTGTATCTAATAAATGATTGGACCCAAGATCGTTTTGGATCTCTGATACGACTGATTGACTGATATGATATGATTGAATCTCTGACCAGTCTGAATGACTGATATGTAATTGCAATAATTGAATGGCCATTATACTACTGAAAATGATTGGACCCAAGGTCGTTCCGATAAGAGATAACTTAATCCGATCGGTGAGTCTGTTAACTGTTGGACCTGAGGTCATTCTATACACTATTGGGCTCAAGGCTATTCTGTTGAGTAATGATTGAACTTGTACTGTATATTCTGCTATATGTTGGACCTAAGGTCGTTCCGTCGCATATTGGACCCGAGGTCGTTCTAATGTAAAATGCTTACTGATTTGATTGGGTATGTTTATCTGTTAAAAGGGGCTCAGTCACTTAACCCCTTTACTTTGGTATTATTCACTGGGCGTTAGTTCACTCTTTATTTATATGTATATAGGTGAGCAGCAGGATGTCCAGCCTCAGCCCTAGTGAACCCGCCAAGGATGTCTGATACCGTGGAGTCTACTTTAGACACCTCACGTGTGAGGCCTTGTTTATGATTTTCCTTTTTGTTTACTTTTGTGGTCCCGTAGGACCAAATTTGTATCCAAGTCTGTATCTAAGTATATAACTTAGTCTGTATCCTGGACTTATGTGTATTATATTCTGAATGGCTATCTGGTGTGAGTTATTAATATAATGTGAAAAGTTTGTGTAATACTATATATGCACAACTCATTGGACAAAATTTCAAATCTTGCTTTCGTTTCTGGCCCCTATTAGTAATGTGACTACTTCTGACTGAGGCCACAGGTAATCTCATGATTTCTGGCTAGTTATGATCCTAATCTCTATCTTGATGAGTTTGTTATGGTTTTCATTGATGATATTTTGATATATTCAAAGAGTAGAAGTGAACATGAACAACATCTGAGAATTGTCATGCAAACACTTAGAGAAAATAAATTATTTGCTAAACTGAAGAAATGTGAATTTTGGTTAGATGAGGTTGTCTTCTTAGGGCATGTCATTAACAGAGATGGGATTTCTGTAGACCCACAGAAGACAGAGGCAATTGTGAACTGGCCTACACCGACAAACATAACGGAAGTCTGCAATTTCATGGGCTTAACTGGGTATTACAGTTGGTTTGTAAAAGTCTTCTCCAAGATAGCTATATCGCTCACCCAACTTACACGCAAGGGACAACCATTTGAATGCAATGATGAAAGGGAATTTGCCTTTCAAGAACTAAAAACGAGATTGACTATTGCACCAGTGTTAACATTGCCTTCAGGTACGGAAAATTTTGTGATATTTAGTGATGTTTCTTACAAGGGTTTGGGTTGTGTGTTAATGCAGAATGGAAGGGTAATTGCTTATGCCTCCCGACAATTGAGATCACATAAAAAGAACTACCCAACGCATGACCTGGAATTGGTCGCAGTAGTGTTTGCTTTGAAAAATTGACGGCATTACTTATATGGGGCAAAATGTGAAGTTGATCACAAAAGCTTGAAGTACTTCTTTACCCAAAAAAAGTTAAACATGTGACAAAGAAGATGACTTGAATTGATAGAAGATTATGATCTCCAGATTCAATATCACCCGGGGAAAAGTCAATACAATTGCTGATGCATTGAGTAGAAAATCGATGGGGAACTTGGCTTGTCTACTCACTTAACAAAATGAAATCTTACAAGACTTTGAGAAATCCGAGATTAAAGTAGTATTACATGAGCAAGGTAGATTGATAGTCGCCATTTTAGCTGAACCGACAATAATTGATGAGATCAAACAGAAACAAAGGGAGGATGAGTTCCTCAAGAAGATAATTGATAAGTTTGAAACGAATCCGAGACCAAGGTCTAATATGGAGAATGAAGTCTTGAAATTCCAAAATAGATTGTGTGTTCCAAACATCTTTGATTTAAAGAAGAGAATTTTGGATGAAGCCAACAAGTCAATGTTTGCAATGCATTCAGGCAATAACAAAATGTATTGGGATTTCAAACAAAGTTATTGGTGGCCTAATATGAAATGAGAAATTACAGAATATGTGTCTAAATGTTTTCAGTGTCAGCAAGTTAAAGCTGAACACCAGAAACCAGTAGGTCTACTTCAACCTCTCCCTATTTTATAATGGAAATAGGAACATATTACCATGGACTTTATTGTTGGGCTGCCTCGAACCTTGAGAGGTATGAATTCTATCTGGGTTATAGTTGATAGACTGACTAAATCTGCTCATTTTCTTCCTATTCGAACTACTTATGATGCTTATAAACTTGCCACTATATATGTTGATGAAATTGTCCATTTACATGAAGTGCAAGTATTTATTGTGTCAAGTAGAGATCCGAAATTTGTGTCAAGAATTTGGAGAAGCCTACAGAGAGCAATGGGAATGGAACTGAAATTTAGTACTGTATTTCATCCGCAAACTGATGAACAATGAGAATGAACTATACAAACTTTGGAAGATATGCTCAGAATGTGTGCCTTAGATTTTTAGGAGAGTTAGGAAGATTACTTACCATTGGCAAAATTTGCGTATAATAACAGCTTTCATTCCAGGATTGGCATGGCACCATATGAAGACTTATATGGCAGAAAATATAGATCACCGGTCTATTGGACAGAAGTCAGGGATAAAGTTTTGCTTGAGTCTGAAATTGTGCAAACTACCATCGAAAAGATTAAAGTTATTCAGCAAAGACTCAAGACATCTCAAAGCCGACAAAAGAGTTATGCAGATGTTAGAAGAAGGCCTCTTGAATATGAGGTTAGCGATCATGTGTTCATCTATGTAATTCCACTAAAAGGCCAATCGAGATTCGGTAAGAAGGGTAAGTTGTCACCTCGTTATATTGGGTCATTTCAAATTCTGAAAAGACTTGGTCTAGTTGCTTATAGAGATGCTCTACCGCCGGGAATGGAACAAATGCACAATGTATTCCATATGTCAATGTTGAGGGGCTATCTCCAAGATCTGTTCCATGTATGGGTGCGCACGGTTCGGTTCGGCTTGGGTTTACCCTTTATCCGTCAACCAAACCAATGCCTTCGGGTTAACAAATCAATGATCCATTCTCGACCGAAGTGTAGTTCGAAATCGACTAAATTAAAGAATATGGTTTGATGGTCAGTTTGGTCGATTTCAAAAATTTAATGGGTGAAATGTTTTTGAAAAAAATGGAATGGAACTCCTTATGCATATACATCTATCACAGATTGGACGAAAGAAAATAGAGAAAAATGATTGGGGGGGAGAGAGAGAGAGAGAGAGAGAGAGAGAGAGAGAGAGAGAGAGAGAGAGACCACCATCACTAATCGCAACCGTAACCCTTGCCACCACCATCGTCATCGCCGATCATCACCGTTGGTTACCTCATCTGGCACCACAACTATCACCATTGAAAGAAAGATGAGAGGGAAAAGAAAGAGAACATGAGGAAGAGAGGTAGAGATGAGTTTGTCTTTGAAAGATAGAGAAAAAAAAGTAAGAAAAAGAGAAACGACAGAGATGAGAGTGAAGAAAGAGAGACTCTTCGATTTTTGATCTACCTAGGGTTTAGAAGAGAAATAAATTTGTTCAGTTGAAAGTAAAGAGAGAGAAAAAAGGTTCTTCATTTTTAGTCTTGCTAGGTCTATCACAAAAAGAAAAGAAAAGAAAAATAAAAGAAAGAAAGAGGAAAAGACATGAGAGAAGAGAGAGAGTGAGAGACTTTTCAAGTTTTGATATTCTAGGATTATGAGAGAAAGAAAATGTCTTTCAAAGTGGAAAGTACAATCTTGTGGCCGATAAATATAGGAATATTATATAGTTAACATTTTTCGGTCGAGTCGAGTTGGTCGAATATGCATATGAATCATCTGTTACCGACCAGTATTTAGTCTACTTGTACACCCCTAGTTCCATGTAATTGATTATCACCGAATAGCCCTTGACAAGAATATGGAATATGAAGAATGGGTAGAATAGATTATTGACTGACAAGTGAAGCAACTGACAAACAAATCCATTCCAATGGTGAAAGTGGAATGGAAAGAGCATTATGGAATGGAAGCCACGTGGGAGAAAGAAGATGAGATGCAACAACGCTACCCACATTTGTTTCTAACGGAAGGTAACATAACTTTGGATGACCAAACTTCCTAAAGGGGGGAAGAATATGACAACCCCATTATGTGTTATGCTCTTAATCTTTAATTACACTTGTGATTATGTGCTTAACATGAATTTGAATGCTAAGTATGTGATTATATGCAATTTTTAATTTATATCTGTCCATTGTAGAGAAATCTGTTCGGTATTTTGCTATAATCTGCAATTGAGGGTCGTAGAGGCAACAGAAACCAAAATTGACTGTATTATAATGATTAGCATAATTTTTGGAGCTTATGGTGAAATTTAATTAAAAACTGATTCGGATCAAAATAATTAGATTGAAGTGATTAAAATAAGTGTAATTGTTTAACCTTAATCAAGATTGATTAGTCTAAGCTAATCATCCACTATATATAGAACTAATTAATGTTTGAGCTCATATATTTTAGCTCATCTTCAAGTCTTGGTTGAGATTATACACTATAAAGAGAGAGAGAGAGAGAGAGAGAGAGAGAATTCAAGAGAGAGAAGGGGAAAGCTTGAGAGATTAAACTCAAAGCTTGGAGATTAGGTAGATTCACTCAAGTTCTAGCAAAATTTGGAAGAGTTGAGGGCTCTAGGTGAGTAATTGAACCTCAAATTATAAATTGAGATCATATAATGTGAGAATTCAAGAAGAATTGGTGACTTAGTGCAAGATATGAACTTAGCATGAAGAATTTTGTATTGAATCACACATGCATGCATAATTTTGGTGAGTCTCATGAATATGAGTATCATATATACCATTTGAGATGAAATTAGAGACTACATTTCACATGTATGCATAATTCATGAAGTTATGGAAGTTGAATGCATGAGTTTTGAAGTTATGAAAAAGAATTTGAAATGATTTGGGACATGCATGGTGAATTCCCTAAGTTTAGGGATTGATTTTGTAAACTGAGCTAATAATTATGCTTATAAATGAGTATATGAAGTCAAGAGTATGTCATGTTTGAATTTGGAGCCTTGGAGTTGTGTTTTGAAGCTCAAACAAAATTCTAGATATTCTATAATTCAAGCAGCTCGCTCGAGTGATGGAATTTTCACTCGAGTGTACATTTCGAGCTCCTAATACTTTTGCAGACATTAGAGGTTGGCTCGAGCAACCAAAAGACCACTCGAGCTACCACCATTTATTTTCAGTCTTGGCTCGAGCGACCAAGAAGTTGGCTCAAGCATACAATGAGAGTATCTAGTACTTTTATAGACCAAGGGGTTTGCTCAAGCGACCAATGTTGCCCTCAAGTGAAGTGCCCTATTTCAAGAAACTCTGAAAAGTTGTTTTATGTCTCATTTTCCGTTCTTTTACATTTCTGAGCACTCTTAGGCATACATTAAGCATTCTAAATGAACTAATGAGGTAGAAAGAAACCAAAGAAAGATAAATAAATTAAAGAACGGATTGAATCGTGTTGTAACCCAATTTCTATATGTATTATAAATTGTGTAGGGTCAACCATGAGGACAAATCAACCTACTGAACACTATGACTAATATTTGAGTAAGGATATTTTACTATACCTTATTTACTGATTGTCCTTATATGGTAAGTTTTTCTGAATCAATGATTTTATATATGTGAATGAGTTACCAACCAAATGAATGATATACTGTTTGTACAACTGAAACATGGGGTGAGATTGCTTGATATATTTGAATTGGGCCTAAGGCCGTTTGTGTATCTAATAAATGATTGGACCCAATCATTTTGGATCTCTAATAAGACTGATTGACTGATATGATATGATATGATTGAATCTATGACTAGTCTGAATGACTGATATACAATTGCAATAATTGAATGGCCATTATACTACTATAAATGATTAGACCCAAGGTCGTTCTGATAAGAGATAACTTTATCCGATCGGTGAGTCTGTTAATTGTTAAACTGAGGTCATTCTGTACATTGTTGGGACTAAGGCTGTTCTGTTAAGTAATGATTGAACTTGTATTGTACATTCTATTATCTATTGGAGCTAAGGTCGTTCTGTCCCATATTGGACCTGAGGTCATTTTGATGTAAAATGCTTATTGATTTGATTAGATATGCTTATCTGTTAAAAGGGGATCAGTCACTTAACCCCTTTACTTTGGTATTATCCATTGGGTCTTGGCTCACTCTTTATTTATATCTATGTAGGTGAGCAGTGGGATGTCCAACCTCAACCCTAGTGAACTTGTTAAGGATGTCTGATACCATGGAGTCTGCTTTGGACGCCTCACGTGCGAGGCCTTGTTTATGATTTTCCTTTTTGTTTACTTTTGTGGTCATGTAGGACCAAGTCTGTATGTAAGTGTATATAACTTAGTTTATGTTAAGATTGTTTTGAATGATCCTGGACTTATGTATGTATACATATTCTAAATGACTATCTAGTGTGAATTATTAATATAATGTGAAAAGTTTGTGTAATTCCATATATGCATAGCTCGTTGGACAAAATTTTTAATCCTGCTTCCGCTTCCGGGCCTCTATTAGTATTAAATATAACTGATCTCTGACTAAGACCGTAGGTAATCTCATGATTATGGGCCGGTTATGATCCTAACCTCTACGGGCGGGTTTAGGACGTGACAAAGGGTTTTACCTCTTGACATCTCAAAGTTCGTGGATCCGAAGCTTTTACCTTGGAGAATGGATCTCCTACAAGGGTTTCATCTTTTATGGATGTGACATCTCTCTCTAAGCATGCTATTGGTTGCTTCTCTCGGATGCCTTTATGATCAGGACCTCTTCGTATGGGCTGTTGAAACTTTCTTGGAGATACAAGCTTCATAGGCTCTTTTCGGCCCAATTTGTCGACTCTCTTTCGGACCAATTTTGATAGGACTCACCTAGGCCAATTTGACAATGATTTCTTCGAGCCCAACTAGTTTTGGGCTTTCCAACTTAATTTTGATTGGGCCCACTTAATTCCATGTCTCGAGTTGACCTCTCTTACATTATAACCGATGCAAATATTTATAATAATGGGAATTAAAGCAACACTGATTCACTAGTCTATCAACTATTGAAAACTTTTTCATAAAAAAGAAAAAAATATATAACAAAAAGTTAAGGTGAAAGTTTTATAAATGAAGAAAAAAATTCATTTAAAAGATGTAGAAAATAATGAAAATAGTTTACAAGTTTTTTTAAATTAAAATTGAAAAAACTATACATAAGATCAGCTATCACAAGAAATATTAAGTAAATTAATTATTGAAAAAAATTAAAAAAAAATTCTCAGGGTTTGACATTTGTAACAAAATTAGTCCAGTATTCTTAATTTTGTTGATTTAATTTAAATCTTAATCTTTTTAATTTGATTTCAATTTAAACAACTATCTATTTTCATTAAAAAAAACCAATGGAAAGAAAATATATTTTAGATATTTTATATACAACTACATTAGTTTAATAGTTAAGATATTATTTTTCTATCGATTTTATTTAATGAAATAGGCGAATGATTTATATTGAAAAAAAAAAGGTTTAAATTGATAAAATTAAAAATTTGAGACTTATTTAAGGGGAACTTATTGATAAGTCTCATATACAAAGTTTAAAATCCATCTAATCCCAAAACAAAACACTTGCATCAATTAGTCAGATATATTTTTAATTGTTATTAAAAAAACCTTTTTTTTTTTTTATAAAAAAAATTAAAAACACTGCTACATCCTACCACCGCTAGATTTGTCAGATGGTCATCGGAGACTCACCGAAATGTTCACCATCACCGAGAAATTGCCTGAATATCATCGAAAATTCGCCGGAGTATCATCGGAATGCTCTAAACGTCACTGAAAGTTGTCAGAATGTCTAGAATGTTCGCTGGACGTCAAGAATATCACTGGAGACTCACCGGAATGCCTAGAATATTGCCCAAAAAAGAAGAAAAATAAACTGAGAAATTAAAGCGAAAAAACATTGCAAAATGTAAATATTGATAAACTGAAAGTAGAAAAAAAAATCTTAAAATAACAAACAGCAACAATGGGGGAAAAAATGTTATTTTTAATTTTTGTAGGGTTTAAGAAAATAATTTTCAATTGATCAAGCTCAAAAACAAGCTTTGAAATTGTAAAATATTACAGTTTCAAAGTATGATTCTATTAAGTATTTATCCTTATTAATCAAATTGAAAAAACAAGTTATAAAATTGTAAAATTTTACAGTTGTAAAAAAAATTATGAAACTGCAAAATGTCACAATTCTAAAAAATGATTCATTTTAGCACCCAAAAAAAAAAAAAAAATTAAAACTGTAAGATTTTATAGTTTTCACCGCTTATAATCAAAACTTGAAAATAATTTGTTCAGAACTTGAAAATTTTCTCCATTATAATAGGAAAATAGAAGTGTGTAAAGTATTAAAACTAAGAGATCGAGGGAAAGAAATAGATATAAAGAGATGCTTGTACTCCGAAAACTATTTTTTGGTTTAGATCTAATCGGATCTAACATAGATCTACTCAGATCTGATGTAGATCTGAGTAGATCTATATTAGATTTGAATAGATCTACTCATATTCTTCGTCGGAAACTCATTTCTTTCACCGTCAGTGAATGCGATGCAAGGAGTTGGTGCTCGGTGGTTACTCGTGAACCCCAATCAATAGTAGTCGTTGATCGTCGCTGACTGTAAATTAGAAAGAGAAAAAAAAAAAAAAAAAAAAAAGAAGAAAAGAAGAAGAAGAAGAAGAAGGAAGGTATGGTCGTTGTGATAGTCGTCGTTGATATCAGAGAAAGATGGATAAAGAGAAGAAGCAAGGTGTAGAGAAAGAGGAGAAGATAATGGGCATAGGACTTTTGGGTCAATCTAAAAGGTTTTGGGATTAAATAGAATACACAATTTTCAAAAAAAGACTTGTGAGTAATTTGCCCTTTATTTCATTACAATTGTCAACTTTGAGATTTTTTTATAATTTTTCCTTAATTATTTTATTAATTGAAAAAGACACATTAGAAAAACTTAATTATAAAATTTTAATTAGCAATTTTTCATTATAAAAAGGAAAAAAGAAAGATTTAAATGAAAATAAAATATAAAAACTAAAAAACTTTAAATAGCAAAGGTCTCACCATGCCTTGTGCCCCAAGAGGATTGGGTCGGGCCGCTGCTTTTGAGTGAATTATATTTTCCAAAGGGGAATTCCATTTACACTCAAATAGTAATTTAGTACATCTAATTAAAATTTTGAAATTTTAATTTTTATTACACCTTAATATAAATACTAATAAGAACAATACACACTAAATCTTAAAATAAAATATTATTTTTTCTCATGTTATACCCTAATCACTTATACCGTAATCTTTTCTTCTTCTTCTTCTTCTTCTTCTTCTTCTTCTCTCTCTCTTTTTTTTTTAAAAATTTAATTTCAATTATTTTCTCTTTATCATTTTCCCCACTCCGAAACTCCAATCTATCCCACCCAAACTCACCATTATCATCGACATCAATATTTTTTATTATGTTGTTACTTACAAATAGAAGAAAGTTTGAATAAAATCAAACAATGGATGAGAATAATAATCAAACATGTTTTTTGAAGCAATTCATCAAAGATGAGGTAAGCATTCACATAAATATCAAAGTACAATTTTTTATTTTATTTTATTATTTTATTTATGTGAAAACACATATTCTATTTGTTTTACGTCAACACTATTCGGCCTTTCAAAGCCAAACAAAGTTAATATGTTTAGCATATTAGGGCCGAACGACTTTAGCGAAGATCATAAATTGAAATCAATCATTGCGGTTCTAAAAATTCTACAACCACTATCTCAAATAATGAAACATGTAATCAACGAAAAAATATAAGTTACATACTCATGGGAATGAAACAATTTCCTTCCTCTCCTTCTTCTTATTCTTCTTCTTCTTCTTCAATATTTGTCAATGACAATAGTGAGAGAGTATTGTTGCTGAGAAGAGAGGAAGAGATGGAAGGAGTCTTTTTTGAATTGGTTTGTTTATTATTTAGGTATACCACAAATTATGATTTTATATTGAAGGGTACTTTGTGAAAAAATATAGGGTGTACTAAAAGTAAATTATAACCCTAAATAATTTAATAAAGTACTGAGAAATTGAGCGTATTGAATGATTTTTTGAGTGCAAATAGAATCACCCATTTTTAAAGGGTTGCTTTCAAGTTGGTCGTCCAAATTGAGAGAGCGTTTGAATTTGGTGGCAGATAGGACTACAAGTCGTTTGTGAACATGCTCGAACTCAGCTCAGTTAGAGCTCGTTTGAACTTGATTCGTTAACTTTTTATTAAGTTCAAACTCAAGCTCGAACTCATTAAAATCTTAACATACAAACTCAAACATACTAAAGTTTGGTTCGTTAGTTTGACTCGTTTAACATTTATTTAAATAATAGAATAAATATATTATTTATATATTAAATAATGTATTAAAAAAATAGGATAGATATGTTATTTATATATTTAAATAATGTGAATAATAGCTAAATTTATTTATATGTAAATAATTGCTATCTATAGATAATACATTTATATATTAGCGGTGGTAGATATTATTATTTTGATAAGATATTAATTTTTTTTGAGTATGCTTATATATTATTGTATAATCAAAGTTTCAATTGTAACTTTAGTTTCATTCGCAAGTATAAATTTATAATTTCTTTGGCTCATTAAGGCTAAGGCTTGAGCTCGGGTCAAGCCTAAGACAACTCGGCTCGAGTTTGGCATGCTAAATTTTTATTCAACTCGAGCTCGAGCTCGAACTCGCTAAAATCTTAATAAACAAGCCCAAACATACCAAAACTTGGTTTGACTCGACTTGTTTGCAGCCCTAGTGGAAGGGACGGATCCAAGATTTTCACATAGGGTAGGCAAAAATATACATACTAACAAAAAATTTAACTAAAAAGTATGGATTGCAATATCAATTTTCTACCGATATATAAAAGCAAAAATGAGATGAAAACATATACAAATAAGCATTTTTTTAATCCATATTGAAGAATATAGCAATTATAAAAATAATCTATTTACTAAAGTAAGGTATCTTGAGTTGTGTTTGACGCTCTTTCATGTCAATAAAAGCATTTATGATATGTAGTGGCTCGGGTCAGAAAAACCTGACCCATTTTATTTTTGATTGGGACATGGGATTGTTCTAGGTGACTTGGTTTGTTTTGGGGTGGTTTGCACCTTTGGAGTGTCTTGGGTTGGCTACTGACAGCAACCTAGACTTTTCTGTATGGATTGGTCAGGCCCGCGAAGATTTAAAGTCAAGTCTGCAACCAGGTCATGACCAAAAGCAGTGTTTAGGTGTTTGGCCCTGGAGGGTATGCGTTGGCCACGAAGGGCCATGATTATGAATCGCGACAGCCATGGTCGCACCTATGGTGTGAAGGCCACGTACACGATTTGTGCAATTAGTGAGACTGCGCCCACGAATAGTTAGACCGTGGCTGCGATGTTTCGTATATATAACTTGCCAATGTGTTGAAAAATCACTTTTTCAACTTATCTCTCTCATTTTTCTCTTTTCTGCCATTTCTTAGGGTTTTCAAGCTAGCAGGCTTGCTTTCATTTGTTTCTAGTCACTTTCTACCCCTGGTTTCATATACCAAAATGTATAGGGTGACAAGAGCTTCATTTTAATTTGAGTGGTGTTTTTGTTGCCATGGATTTTTTAGCTTTCTTTTCGTTGCTTCAAGAGGTAGGGATTTCTTTGCTCCATTTTAATACCTCGTTTATATATATATATATATATATATGTGGTAGATTTTTATTACATTAAAGCATATTTATTATGGATTTTTCAAAAATGATGAAAGATGGATCTATGTTTTGATACATATGGAGGTTATAATTGTTAAATTGGTAGTTGTTTTGGAAAAAAATTCCTAATTTAATATTTTTGACTTAATAAATTGAGGAGTAAAGTTGAATAATGGTTATGTTTTATTTAATATGGATTGTTCAAATGTGTTAGTTGCTAAAAATGAGAGTTAACCTTGGCATTGGGATTGTTTTGGATTAATTATGTTGAGTTAAGTTGAGTTGGGTTATGGCTTGATATCTATGGATTTGGTTTTGCGAAATGAAGAGAATGGGTTTTTGGATACAGATTGGAGTATTGTAACTTGGAGAATAAGGAAATTGATGTTGGAAAGAAAATGAAATCATAACTCTTTGTAAATTAAGAGATGAACTTGGGGTTAGATTATGAACACTTTATTTATTATTGTTATTGTTGGACTTAAGGTCTCATGAGAATTCGATTATTGTATTACGTGTATTAAATACATATATTTAGAAGTTTTGTCCTTGGTCATCAATGGAAGATGACACTATTGTGTTGAATATGTTATGTGTATGTATTACACTTGTGTATTCATGCTTTTAATGTGTTTTTATATTTGGTGATGTATACTGCGCTGAGAATGAGAGGTACCATTACCTTCAGCTCGCGCCTAGAGAGTTGGTTATTCTTAGAATGAGAGGTACCAGTACTTTTCAACTAACGCCTAGAGAAAATGTACCAGTACCTTCCAATCAGTGTTTGGTGAATTGACAAAAGTACCACTACCTTCCAGCTGGGTCTGGTAGATTGGCATTTTGTTTGTTGAGTGTTTGCTTTTGCTTTCATAATAGATGTTCATGTGTGCATTTAGGCATAACAAATTAGTTGTTAAAAATATCTCTTTATCTTTGGACTTAAGGCTAGGAAATGTGATGAACGTGTTAGAGATGGACGTAGGTCATGTGTTGCGTTGTAAGTACTGTGAAGTAATCGGATATTAGTGAACAGGTTTTCAAAGCAAAATGGTTGTTATGTAATATTTATGAAATGGGAATGTAACGACCCAGAAATTCTTTCCTCCGCTCGAGCGGAGGAGTGGCCGCTCGAGCGGACTTTTGGGATTTCAAGCAAATTTTCAGACGGCCTGAGATCTTTGGGAGTTGTGATTCTCCGCCGGCGGGGAGTTTACGCCGAGCGGACGACTTTGTTAGTCTCAAGGCCGAGCGCAAGGTTGGGCGCTCGAGCGGGGCACCTGGTTAAGTTTGATTCTGAAGCATGTGGACTTATTTTTGATGTTCTTCTTAGTATATTTGAAATGTTCTTACCTTATTTTGGGATATTGATTGAGATGATAAGACGATGGTAAAGTAAGATTGGACCAAAAACTTTAGTTTGAATAATTCGTTTACGACCAACCGTCACTCGTTTGCCCTTTTCTTTTTCCACACTTTGAATTTGAATGTGAGGTTAGAACCATTGGAAAGTTTATTTTTGGGGCTTCAATTTGAGCACAAGAATGACCTAAAACGGAGTCCAAATGAGAGAGTTATACCTGTTCAAAGTTTCGGGATCTGTCTTTGAAAACAGGTCCGCTCGAGCGGGAATTTCTACGCTCGAGCGGAGATTACGGGACAGCAGCTTTTAAACCAGATTTTTGGATCATTTTTCACATATTCTTTTCCCCTCTTCTCTCCTTTCCCCCTAGGACCGAAAACCCTAGGATTTTGATCCCAAATCCTCACCATTTCTCTTTGTTTTGATCAAGATCTTCCACCAAGAAGTGAAGAAGACAAGAAGATAAACATTTCCAACCGATTTGATTTTGGAATTTCAAAGTGATACTCTTGACCTAGCTTCCTTGCTTTCAATCTTGAGGTAGGAGATCTTATTTGTATTGATTGATGGATTTATGGTATTTTGGGTGTAGATTTATGGTATGTTGTGTATATAACTACAAATCTATAGTTTTGTATATATTATGTCCAATTTGTGATTTGGGGGTTTTGGGTTTATTATGTTAGAGATGCAATTGCTAGATTAAGGTGATGGATTATGAACTTTAGATGGAGAAAATTGGAAGAAGAAGTAATGGTTTGAGGAGTTTGGATTTTTGTCTTGAAACCCTAAGTTGATTAATGGTGATAACTAATGAATTGGCCCAAATTGAAGGTAGAATAAGGAAAGATGTTGAATTGTATATGTATAAATTTAATTGGATTTCTGAGATATTTCGAAATTATGTAAAAATATTAGCGAATGAACTTTGTTATAAACATTAGAATTTATGCTATAATGGAAGGGAAAAATTAAGGAAATAATGTATTAAGACTATGGATGACATGAACTTGGGTGTGGAATGTTGAAATGAGATTCAAAGATTTAATTTGATTCATGTTGAATTGCCAAATGATGTGTAAATGGGATAAAGAGAAATAAACTAGTTAAAAACGGAATAATGATATGTGACCCGATTTTTATGTGTATTATGAATTGTGTAGGGTCAATTACAGAGGCGGATCAAGCGTCTAATCACTGTGAGTAATAGTACGCTACATGTACATTTTATTTTCTGATAACGATTATGGTATTAACGCTCTGTTCTGTGTAAGTGATTTCATTAACATTAAGTTAATCAGAAATCAGTATGAATGTTGAGGAAGCTACATACAACGGTATGTTTATGGAACTATTCTGTTCTATTTATATGGTATATTAATCGTCCTGCATCGTTAAGCAATTGGTATCATCTTTGTTAATTATGAAACAACTATTTCGATAGATAAAATGCACATTACATTGTCCGCGATAAACAAGTGAAATGTGAGTACTACTACGTCGGATGTATGTTTAATTGTCGCTAATGTTTGTCGTTACTATTAATGTCCATTTATAACGTTAAACTCATCAAGAGTGATGTTGTATGTGTATCAATTGGGATTGTTCGCTCGCTTATTATTCTCGCTTATGGTCCGCGATATTCGATGACTTTGGGATGGTTCTCGCTCGCTTATTTATTCTCGTTATACATATTGTCTATTGATCCGCTCCGCTTAAGATTTAGCATGATATGTGTTGGTTTCAAAACTTATTATCTTCTACTAGTTCTGCATCACACGCTTTATGCGTTCACACGCTTTATGCTCGTTACGCTTTTATGCTCGTTATCTCTGGGCTGATAAGCCGTTCTGTTATGACTGGGCCGAAAGGCTATTCTGTGACTGTTGGGACTGATGGCTATTCTGTTATTTGAAAATATGAACATTTTGAATCCTCTGTACATACTAAACTGCGTTGTTAAGGAAACTGGACTCATGATATTTACAGAGTGTAAATAAACATATACTTCTGCAATTATATACTTTATTGTTTGAGTGGAACATTACATGATTTACGTACTATTATTCACTGAGCTTGACTCACTTTATTTTATGTCTGTTTCTGTAGGCACTCAACCTGGAGGTCAATCTTAACCTGTGGCTTCCGATACCAGTTGCCAAGCCTTGAGTGTCTAAGCTGTTAGGTGTTAACCGTTCAAGTTTTGGAGTTTTGTTAAGTTTTAAAGTTGTATTTAGTCTGTACCCAAATGTCTATGAGGAAGATGTATATGTACATAACTATCTTCAGATACACATCATCAGATAATTATCTCGCATTATGTTACATCTCTGGTCTGGCATAGTAGTGATAGCTCAATGGATGTTATTTTACGCTATTATATATTATTGAATGCTTCCGTTCAGGCCCCATATGATATGTATAACAGGTTTTGTGTCTGTTTGCGAATGGGTCATGCCCAAACTTTTAGGGGCGGGTTTGGGGCGTGACAGGGAATGAGAAGGAAAAGTGAATCTTTTGTACTGTTAAATAAATTGGAAGGCTTTGGGGAAAAGTACTTATATACGTATACTTTGGTTATAAACTATCACATTACTTATATAGTATAATGTAAAGCATCCATTATCATACCTATCTGTAAATAGTTATTGTTTAAGATCATGTTAGGATCCCTACTAGACTTTATGTTTATCCCACGTTGCTAATCCTTTTTCAGGTGAATATCGAAGAGTGGTCTAAGATCAATGATTTTCTTTATCTGTTGGCCACGGGGCTTTTTAGTTGTTGATGGAACGCTGTCGTTGTAAAATGGTTGAACCTTTTCTCTTTTGTGCAAAGATGTAAGCATGCAGGCAAATTATTTAATTGTGTCTCCCATTGCATTCATTATGTATTTGAATGAGAGAGTCTTTATTAATGTATAGAATCTTTCGCATGTTATCTTTGGAATTGAACTATGATAATGGATATGATAATGAGATCCGAGTAATAGAAATTGGGACATTACATGATAGAATCAATTTTAAAATTTGCATGATATCTTCCTCAATAAACATGATCAAATAACTAGCTAATACGTTATTTTATTATCTACAAATAGGACTTGTTATCAATGATAGTTATAAAAAATTATCAATTTTATTATATTTTGCTTGATTGATTTTAATTTGATAATTTAATTCAATGTTTTATACACATAGAAAAGCAATCACTTGAATTTAAAAAATTTTAAAAATAAAATAAAATAAAAAATCAAGAGGGGATGACCACTTGAAATTTGTAAAAAAAAAAAAAAAAAAAAAAGGAGTGAACCTCTAGGTCCATCCTTGTTTGATGGGCTCAATTTGTGATTGATTTTAGTGATATGAATAATTTACTTTTTAACACTCATTAAGTAGAATATTCATATAAAAAATTAAGATAATCGAACATTTTAGCTATATATTTGAATCACGTTTAAAAGAAAAAAAATGAACGACAATTACAAATAAATAAATTTTAAAAAAAGTATTAAAAAGTGAACAGTTTGAATTATCAAAATTGGCCCCAAAATAGGCTCACTAAGTCCAAACACTACTACAAAAACATATAAAGATCACACTTTTTTGGTGTGATGTATGTTATTTAATCACACCTTTTAAATTTTATTAAAGTGTGATCTTTGGGAGTGTGATTAAAAGTGGTCATTTTTAATCACACTTTTTAAGTGTGATTAAAAATATTTAGATCACACCTTTTAAGTGTGATTAAAAATATTTAGATCACACCTTTTAAGTGTGATTAAAAGTATTTAGATCACACCTTTTAAAGGGTCATTTTTAATCACACTTTTTAAGTGTGATTACACTGCTGGAAAATTCACTTTTAGCGGCGTTTTAAAAACGCCGCTAAAAGTACTAAAACGTCGTTAATTCTTTTTGTGACGTTTAGTACCAAGCGTCGAGGACGCGGCCGTCGCTATAAGTTCATGACGTTTGGAAAACGTCGTTATATTAGTATAGGCGGCGTTTTAAAAAACGCCGCCAAATGCCCTACTAACTGTACTATGACGTCACTATTACATTTAGCGACGTTTTTGAAAACGCCGTCATAAACATTTATACATTTTAAAATTTTAGCTGTTGGGATGGGATAATAGTGACGTTTTTTAAACGCCGCCATAGCCTTTTTTTTAATTTTTAAATTTTGTTAATTTTATATGGTTGAACAAAAAAAATACCTATCAAACAATTATTAAGAACTAATAATTGATGTTTATTAAAATAATAAATAAACTAAGCTTAAAAACAAAATTAAAAATAAGAAACAATGCATTGCATACTTAAGAATAACAACAATTTAGATTTTAAATACATCAATTAAAATAGAGCTTACTGTACAATAAAATAGACATAACTCTACAAAATATAAAAGTAAACATAACGATAAAAAACTGCCTTGAGCATGTCATTCCGCAAGTTCAAGATCTCTTGCTCCAGCACTTCAGCTCGAGGTCCCTGAAAAAGATGTTTATAGCATTAAATTTGTTCTTTGCTTGCCTTAGCATGAAGAAAAAACAGAAATACGATCATTCACCTGAAGTTTGTTACGTAGATCCTCTATCTCTAGTTTTTGTCGCTTCAAGAAGGCGAGATCATCAAAATCTACAAACAAAAAGAAACAAAAAAAAACATCAACTCCAATTAGCCATACCATTAGATTTGAAACGAGCAAGGAATCAACTATAACACAATAATTATTACTTTAGATAATATGCTTAATCATTATTTAAAAACTATTTGCAAACAAAAATGATGTCAAACCCAGAGGGACCAGTTAAGTTAAAACACGATAAGTTACACAATCAAGGCAAGCTCTCAATGAACAAATCCAGAAATCGACTTGACGTTTCTTTTTGCTCTTCTTTAAAAGCATTGCCATATGATCAACAGCTTTCTGAGGTGACCGAGTTTCATCACCTGTCAACCATTGTAGCGCTTGAGCTACTGCACTCTTTTCTGCAAGTTTCTTATTGTTGGAAGGCTGGCCAACAAAGTTCAATCCGTTAAAAATCACAGTAGAACGAAACTTGTTGTTTTTCAGTTGGGTTGTCTTGTAGGTGGGTGCTCCGTGTCCAAATACGCAAGCAATGTTTGGAGCTCGTTCTTGGAATTATCACCAACACCATCAATACTTCTCAAGGGCATGCTTGGCAGCATCTCTTTTGTGATCTTTTTTGAAGATGTTGGTACCTGGCGACCAAAAACAAATCTACCTTCACATTGATCCTCTGATACCAATAGTCTTACCACTGACAGGAGCTCATTGTGATTTTTTATTTCCAGCTTGGAATTCAAAAGCTACATCAACAAAATACAGAACGATAAAACAAATAAATAAAACAGTTAACATCAAATTGCGGGTATTTCTCACTTCAAATTAAGAGTGAGAGAAAGATTCAACCTTGAAAACTTGGCCACATCATGTTTAGTACGAGGAAAGATTAGAGAATGATGGAAAGGGAAGAAATAAGAAAATGAAGGGAAAGGAAGAGGATACAAATTTGCCCAGGCCACCAAAAACAGTACAGGCAAGAGGGAACTAAGAACTCATCTATTTTAATATGTAAAATGCACTTCACTTTTTTAATAGGTTTTCGTTCGTTTTCCAAAATAAGGGTATTAAAACGGCACTAAACATATTCCTTAGGAGATGCTTCTGCCATCCCTCTTTCTCTTTGTCTATATTTATCCATGCCTTGTGCCAAACATAACTGTGTTGCTAAATACTTACTTTCATTTGAATAAGTTCTTCAAGCTCATTCTTCAATCTTAGATATGTATCTGCCAAGGAAGGTTTCATGAAAAACTCCAAGTATCCTCCCAACATTTTCAAATGTCCATCCTATGCAAAAGCAGGAAATGATCCCAGTAAAATATATGGCACAATAAAATGAAAGAAAATTAATTATCATGGATATATTTTGCAAGAACCGATATATTGATAGTATTGACTACGATGGAAAAAGAAACTTACTGTGCCACCTCTAGAAATCTTTCCTCCAAATAAGAGAAGCACAGAATCGAGATACAGCTTGAATCCAGAAATCTGAATTCACTTTAACCTTGTCATTGAAAACCGCCAAGGGTATGGAATTTTGGGTTCCCGGCGTTCACTGCACTCGAGAAAGAAAAAGATAATGCTATCCACATTAGAACTCAAAAATAGAATACCTGAATCTGATGATTGTTTTAATATTAAAACATGTTTATGGATGATGCCTTGCTGAACACCATACCAAAAAAGAATTTCTTATAACCTTCTGCGCATTTCTGTAGATGACAAGTAATCAGAAAACAAATACATATCACAACAAGGTGCTTCATTGGGAAAGCGTTGCTTCCACAAAAATAAAAAAAAATATATGTTAATTGTTTAATACATTTAATCTTTATAAAAAGCAACATAAACATTCCCAAAAAAAAATGTTTAATTGGATTTGGATTGGTGGCATTATTCTCCATTAGGCCTACACTACAGGCTATAGAGCTTTACCTTGATAACAGTCCAATGGTACAAAGATGCAAATTCCTAAGGAAGAGGGCTAAAGAGCCTTCTGGGAACTCCAGACGGAACTTTGCTCAGCACACTAAAAGACAGCGCTGTCCAAGCCACGACCATGAGAGGAACTCCATAGTCTGCGATAAATCTCTGAGCCACCCTGCATTGCATAACAAGAAATTCAATTCACGTCCCAAGTCATTCCTTCCTTTAGCAAAGTTGTAAAAATAGGTGTACATGATGACAGTGGGTTCTGCAACTCCTAATATTAAAAGAGGTTGCCTGCCAAGTATCGAGTGTATGATGCCACATATAGCAGTAGAAGCTAAAGTTTCTACTGTACTCAAACTTCATCTAAGAAAAAGAACAATCAACTATCAAGGTTCATTTGGTTAATCTGTCTGAATAACTTTGAACCCATTTTTCACAAACTATATAAAATATTTAATATAAAATTAATGACAACCCAAATTAAAGTTTCTGCCATATAAGAAAAATAAAACTATCCGAATCAGTTTCAACACGTTTCTCACAAACCATATAAATTATACAACCAATGACAACCCAAATTCGGATTAAAATTTTTACAGTAGAAACTTTCTTAGTTTATATCATTGGAGCTGCTCTGGGAGGGTACAAGTATGAGGCAAAGGAATCTTAGAAGGAAAAAAGCTAAGACACAAGACTGTTACTTTCTCCTATACAGAGAATTTATCTTTTTAATAGGGACAAGCATCTGTTTTACAAATGACAATAAAGGAATGATTGGCTTGAAACATCAAAGATCCCAAATCCTCTGTTTCACAGATGAATTGTAATAAGCTTCAATGGAAATAATGTGCAGCAATGCCCATCTAAATGTGCATTAACTTACAGCATTATACAGCATTATACAGTGAAAATCATGATATCAGAAAGCAAGTCCCAAATGATTGGAAAGACTTTTTATTTAGTATTGCCAGGATGACTACCAATGCAAAACCCTTGAAAAAGAGTGAAGATCAATGTAGAAGTCGATAAGATGAATTTATCTCTTTTTTTAACTCTTTATACAGTTTGTACCCATTCCAAGTCAATCAACATCACTAAGGTAGCCAGGTCAATCAACCTGCTGGATCCAACACAAACACCAGTCAGACCCATGTTGGGTAGCTGGTCACACAAAAATCAGCCTGCTGGACCAAACAAAACCGACTAGTGATTATAGCAAATCATCTAGTGATTATACATACCTAAGGAAGATAAAAAAAACACAAAAACAAAAACAAAAAACTGGAAAAAGGAATCAACTGATTACCTTATACTCCAGATGCAGCTGCTTTCTCACTTCAAAATATCCTAGAACAAAAGATACTCAAATGGCCAGTGGTACTTTGGATTTAGTATGTGAAGGTCCACAGAATGTTATTATTGCAGACAAACTCTCACAACTGTTATTCTCCCACATGCAGTACTCCATTCACCAGCTATTTCCTTCCTAAACTGTTATACAGTTAGCTGCCATTTACAATTTTAAATTCCCAAAATCGATTGTATTGTATAACTTTTACCAACATTCTAGAAATAGCGATACTATATGGGCAATGACAAAGATTATTAGTAAAAATTAACAATAGTGTAGCAGAACGCCATATCACGTCTTTCCTTTGAAACTTCCCAGCCCCATGAATGGACGTTAATGTAAAATACCACCTAATACCTTTCCATTTCAATATTTCAAGAGCATAATCATGGTTTACTATGTGAATTGAAATTTATAATTCTCCATCCACAGATATTCCTGCTCATTTGTGTAATTAGAATTCTTCGCACAATTTTTCTGTTGCTCTACTAGTATCAAGTAGATTCCACACTTTTCCATCACTTCTAGAGCTACAAGGTTTCCTTGCTTTATATCTCTTACATAAGAAGAAAAGCAACTCTGTGCTCTCTATTACAGATACCAGTGGAAGAACAGTTTAGTCACATTCAATTCATCCACTCAGAGAATTTAATCAGTATAGCACCCAAAATGCATAGAGTAATTATTTTTTCTTAAATCAGTATAGCACCCAAAATGCATAGAGTAATTATGTTAAAAAATGTAAGCTAAAGATATGACTCGAAACAGTTGTGTTAACCAAGGGAGAGAAGAGAATGGAACTTAAGGCACAGTAGTGCTCACCATCATTAAGTATAGCAATCACAAGAACCATGAAAGGTGGGAAGTTGAACCTCCAAAAAGCAGACAACAACAGAAAACCTAGCTGTTAGACAAATCCCAGTCACCAATTAGAGGTTTCTAGTGCAGTCAACACATTGTCAAGCTTTTCATATAGTTTAAATCCTAGAGAATACTGAGGGAAACTTACCACTATACGAAATGTGATAGACACAGCATATATCTGGAGAAACAGAGAACTTCAGCATTCGTATTCAAGAATTTGTATCCGAGAAACGCATATTTTGACTAAAAATTTTGCTTCCTTGAAGAATGCCAAAAAGAAAACAAAAATATCTTACTGTGTAGTTCTTCATTCTTTGAAAGATGGCACGGCTTGTTAAAACAACACTAATAATTACACTCAACCCGTGCTCGGTCGAACAATATCGACGCCTTCGACTTCATTTGCATCTCGCCACGGCAATTCCTATGTTCCGCTTTTAATGCAGTGCATTATTGACTCCATCACCGTCATTCCATATGTGTGTTCTCTACCTTGTAATATCTTCACAATCTCGTACTTGTGTTACAAGGAAAGTGTCAAGTCGAAATAGGGCAAACAACGAGTTCACAAAATTTCATGATCTTATGATCTTGCCAAGATTATTACCAGAAAGACACCAAAGAAACCATCGCTTTCTCGATGAGTTCATCAATTGGTAGAGCCGCAACAGATCGATCCTTGTGATCACCAAGTAAAGCTGATGAAGGGTACATGTTTGTACCCATTCCAAGCCGCTCCTGTCTTCTTAGCAATTGCCACCGGTTGCTGAAAGATGATCCAATTGGGGTCATAATTATGGCCTGTTAAATGCGACTTATGGAGTCGCTTATAGGCCGCTTCTTTTATTTTATTTTTTGAAATTTTGTGACAAAATCTGAAATAACAAGTAAAGAATAATTAGAAATCAAAAGGACAGCGATGGATGAAAGCGGGATCAACTACTTGCATAACCCTACAAATTGAGCAGAGCATTACGAAAAATATAGATTGATCAACTCAATTGATTCAACTTCCAAGGAAGCAATCCAGATTTTTGAAGTGCTCCTAAAACATGAAGACAACATTAAATAGGTTACCCTATCTTAATTAATTAAAAAAAAATAAAAAATTTCTGAGAAGGACTTACAATTCCAATAAGGTTCTCAAGGCAGAGCACAACAGAACTTTTAGTTGCAAGAAAGCGGCATCGCTAATTTTTACCCTATAACCATCGTAGAAAGGCAAATATGATAACAGAGGGAAGCATAGACAAGCAGGGTTCTTCATGTATGAAAAAGGACATGGAATTTGACAACTTTGGAAAAAATAAGTAGTCTTATAACCTAATTAAATGTGGATAGCAGATGCAAATTCAACAAAAAACTTAAGAACCGTGACAAAGTGATAATTGCATGTATAACGTAAAATGTTCATCTTACAGCATCCTTGGCCTCATCCATCAATCTCAATACTCTACCAAATCAGCTGAGAGTTCCGCAAAGCCTAAAGAGAAAAAACAACAATAGATAGAAATGTAAATCTATTTTATTATAAGCACAACTGCATAAGAAGAAACACTTAAAGAACCATATTGTTCATGTAATTCTCATCATTTGACTACCCAAGCCAATGCATCAGATAGATAATGATGATCCAAAATTGATGATTAATAATGATGAAAGCATCTAACCATTCCTGCACATATGTTCCTCCATTTAGTTCGGTGAACTTTTACACAGTTCCTCCATTAACATCTATTCAATATCAAATATAAGAATCTAAGGAGCTACCAACATGTATAATGTAAATTAACGCAAACAGTAGGAGCATTTCGGAAAGCAGAAGAAGATGAGAAGAAGAGGAAAGCAGAGAGAGAGAGAGATACCTCAGTCAGTAGTGTAGAATCTAGATCGATCGCCGACGCCGTGTAGATGATCGCCGACGCCGTGTATGTAGATCGTCCGACGATGGGTAGGGTAGTAGAGAGAGAGAGAGAGTTGAGAGGAGAACAGATGCACATGTTGAAGAACCTAAGGCTACAAAAGCGTGAAATGAAAAGAAAAAGGAGGCAACACAGGGGAAAAACTAGGATTTGGGATTTGGGGATTTTTGGTTGAGGGAAAAACGAAGTGAATCGATTTTGTGTTTTTTTTTTTTTTTTTCCGCCACATCAACCAGAATTGGCTCAAATGAAAATTTAAGGTACAGTTCAATAACATTTATATTTTTAATTTATGTTTATAAAAAATTTATAAATTAATTTTTATTTATTTTTAAAAAAATATAAATTACAAATGTATTTGAACAAAATATTAAAAAAAATTTAAAAATATAAACTAAAAAACATGTTTATCCAGGTCTAAAATATTTATATTTATTTTGTTATTATTTATGACAATGAGATCGTACACATTTTAATTGAAAAAAAAATTATTTGAAAATTTTTTATTTGAAAAAAATATTTTAAAAAATAATTAAAAAACTAATTAAAAAAAATATTTGAAAAATATTTAATTAAAAAAACATTGTTAGTCAAATTTTTAGATTTCTGTTTAAAAATCAACGGTGTGTGGTGGGTAGCTGGTGGTAGTGGGTAGTGGCGAGTGGGTGGTGGTGGTGGTGGTGGTGGTGGGTGGGTGGGTGGGTGGGTAGGTGGTGGCGGGTGGGTGGGTGGTGGTGGTGGTGGTGGTGGTGGTAGGTGGGTGGGTGGTGGCGGTGGGTGGTGGTGGTGGGTAAGTGGGTGGCGGGGGCGGGTGGTAGCGAGTGGGTGGCGGTGGTAGTGGTGGTAGTGGCGGTGGTGGCGGATGGCAGTGGTGGTGGGTGGTGTGGTGGTGGGTGGTGGTGGCGGTGGGTGGTAGTGGGTAGTGATGGTGGGTGGATGGGTGGGTGTGAGGTGGCGGGTGGTGGGTGGTGTGGTCGGTGGTGGTGGTGGCAGGTGGGTGTGATGGCGGGTGGTGGTGGTGGTGGGTAGGTGGGTGATGGTGGCGGTGGTAGGTGGTGGCAGTGGGTGGTGGTGGTGGGTGGTAGGTGGTGGTGGCGGATGGGTGGTGGGTGGTGGTGGTGGCGGTGGTGGGTGGTGAATGGTGGTGGCGGTAGATGGTAGTGGCGGGTGGTGGTGGTGGTGGTGGGTGGTGGTGGTGGTGGCAGGGTGAGTGGTGGTGGCAGTGGGTGATAGGTGGGTAGTGGTGGTGGTGGGTGGTGGTGGCGGGTGGTGGTGGGGTAGTGGCGGTGGTGGTGAATGGTGGTGGCGGTGGTGGTGGGGGTGGGGATGGATGGTGGTGGCAGAAGACGGTGGTGGAAAATGGTGACGGGTGGTGGCTAGTGTTGGGTGGAAAAAAAAAAAAAAAAAACTCAAAACTAAAAATGAAAAAACATTTTTGTGTTTTCAAATTTTGGCAAAAAGAGAAAAGAGATGAGCGAGAGAGACATAAAGAGAAAAGAGATGAGCGAGAGAGAAGAGAGAAAGATAGAAAGAAGAGAGATGAGCGTGAAAGACAAAGAAATATGAGAGATAAGAGAGATAGAGAGATGGATGAGAGAGATAAAGAGAAGAGACATGAACGACAGAGACAGAGAGAGAAAAGAGATGAGAGAAGAGATAGATGAGTGAGAGACACTAAGAGAGAGTGAGAGACACTAAGAGAGAGAGAGAGACAAATATACTGACAGATAGACAAACAAAGAGAGAAGAGTGATGAGTAAGAGAGAGAAAGAGAAGAGAGAGATGAAGAAAATTGATGAAAAAATATAGACAGACAGAGAGAGAGAAAATAGCGAAAAGAGATAAACGAAAGAGAGACAGAGAGAGATAAGCGAGAGAGCGAGAGAGATAAAGAGAAGAGAGAGAGAAAAGAGATGAGAGAAATAAAGAGAATAAAGATGGACGAGAGACACAGAGAGAACAAGAGAGAGACAGACAAACAGAAAAAATGGGGATAGCTTTGAAGTTTGACGCTTTGACTTTTCCCATCATCCTTGTATGAAAGAAAGAGACAGAGACAGAGAAGAGTGATGAGTGGGTGGGTGGGTGGGTGGGTGGCGGCGGGTGGTGAGTGGTAGCGAGTGGGTGGTGGTGGTGGTGGTGACGGATGTGTGACGGATGGCAGGTGGTTGTAGCGGGTGGTGGGTGGTGGTGGTGGTGAGTGGCGTGGCAGGTGGGTGGCGGATGGCCGGTGGCGGTGGGTGGGTAGTGGGTGGTGATGGTGGGTGGATGGGTGGGTGACGGTGGCAGGTGGTAGCAAGTGGGTGGTGGCGGTGGTGGTGGCGGGTGGTGGGTGGCGGATGGCTGGTGGTGGCAGATAGGTAGCGGGTGGTGGTGGTGGTGGTGGTGGGTGGGTGACGGTGGCGGGTGGTGGTGGCAGACGGTAGATGGTAGTGGCGGGGTGGTGGCGGGTAGATGGTAGGTGGTGGTGAGGTATTGGTGGTGGTGGCGAGTGGGTGGTGGCTAGTAGTGGGTGATGGGTGGCTAGTGGGTAGTGGTGGCGAGTGGTGGGTGGTGGCGGCAGGTGGGTGGTGAGTAGTGGTGGCAGGTGGTGGTGAGGGGAAATGTAATTTCCAAAAGGTGAGGGGGGAACTGTAATAAACATAAACTTCAGGGGGTGTTAGTGTAATTTACCAAAAAAAATTAATTGGAAAAAAATTATTTGAAGAAAAATTAATTGAAAAAATTAATTAATTTAAAAAATTTTTTGCCAGTAAAATTTTTAAATTTATATTTAAAAATCAACGTAAACTTATTTTTTGAATTTACATTTTTTTCTCAAATTTACAAACTGAGACAACCATTTATAAACCAAAAAAATTATCAAACAAGTTTTATAATTGATTTTAAAATTTTTGTAAATATAAATTGAAAACTAAAAATGAAATGGTGTCTGTTTGGTAACGTTTACGTTTTTAGTTTATATTTACAAAAATTTTATAAACTGGTTTTTGTTTATTTTTAGAAAATCATAAACTACAAACGCGTTTGGTAATTGACAAAATGTTTAACAAAATTTAAAAATACAAAATGTTAAACATATATGGATTGATTTTTAGAAAAAAAATTTAAAAATTAAAAATTAATTTGGTTAAGAAATAAAAACTAAAAAATAATTATCATTTAAGGGTAAAAAATAATTATAATTTTAATTTTTGAGCTGGTTATATACATACATATGGATGTTTCAATTTAATTTGTAAAAAATTATTTTTAACCACTCGAAAGATAAAAATTATATAAAAATGATAATTATTGTTTATTTTTTATTTCTTAATCAAATTAATTTTTAATCTTTTTTCTAAAAATCAAACCATACATAGCCTAAGAATCTTTTGATAAGTCATTTCTTATGTTGGTAACTTATATAAAAATCAATTTGAAATATTTTATACAATCACACTTATTTAAAAAGTGTGATTAAAAAATAATAATGTATATATAATCACATTTTAATTACCTTAAAAAATATATAAATAATCGCAGTTATTTAAAAAGTGTGATTAAAAAGCAATAGTGTATATATAATCACACTTTAATTAGAATGTGTGATAAAAAAAATATATATATAATCACACTTATTTAAAAAGTGTGATTAAAAAGTAGTAGTGTATATATAATCACACTTTAATTAGAAAGTGTGATTAAAAAATATATAAATAATCACACTTTAATTAGAATGTGTGATTAAAAATATATATATACAATCACACTTGTTTAAAAAGTGTGATTAAAAAGTAGTAGTGTATATATAATCACACTTTAATTAGAAAGTGTGATTAAAAAATATATAAATAATCACACTTTAATTAGAATGTGTGATTAAAAATATATATATACAATCACACTTGTTTAAAAAGTGTGATTAAAAAGTAGCACTGTATATATAATCACACTTTAATTAGAAGGTGTGATTAAAAAACATATAAATAATCACACTTTAATTAGAATGTGTGATTAAAAAATATATATACAATCACACTTGTTTAAAAGGTGTGATTAAAAAGTATATAATCACACTTAATTGAAAAGTGACATAAAAAATAAATATTATCACACTTAATCAAATTAAGTGTGATTAAAACATCAATCTAATTTTTTTTATCACACTTCTAATAAAAGTGAGATCTTTTTTTTTGTCAAAGTGTGATCTTTAACTATTTTTGTAGTAGTGAAATCCTCTCTCAAGTTGAGATGGCCAATTTGAAAGAATTCAAACGTTTGTCGTCTTGTATTAAAACAATTTCAACCATTAAATTATATAAAAGTTTTGAATCATATGAATCTCAATATATAATTTAATAATTGAGAGTGGATTGTAACAACGGAACACAAAAATTAAAAAACCGAGAATCCTTTGTCTAACAGGGATGCATAATTTAGCTTCATATCAAACAAAGATAAAAAAAAATAAAAAAGATATCAAATGGATCTTCCATGTAATCCAACAGACATCGAGTCCATGTTATGGAATTGGTACTCATAACAAAACAACAACTATACAACTCGAATCAGCTACTTATAATGACATGGGCAGCTTTCTAATTCAGCCCATATTATTTACATTGACGATGAACAAGTCAATCAGAGACACAACATGCCAAAACTTTTTACATGCGCTCAACACAATTGACCACCAAAAACCTCACCAGGTCAAAAAAAAAAAAAAAAAAAAAAAAAAATGAAGAAGAAGAAGAAGAAATTCACAGGAAATGATCAGAAGGATCCTTTTCAAAAGCTTCTGCGATGACCACATCGTGGGGGTGAGAGATCGTTCATGGCTCCAGTAATAACACTCTTGGGAGAAGACAATCCATCATTAACAATCTTTTTCTCACTAGCTCTTCTTGCATACACTTTCTTCTTCCTTGGCCTGTTGTTCAAATTCGAGCTTGTTCCATTGATGATAGGGACTAAGTACCACCCAAGAGAGGTACACAGTATAGCAAATGATCTCCCAAACACAGCCAAGAACAACAAAATCAATATTATAACTGCAGGCAAGTAGAAAGAAGGCCTTCTCAACATACCCCTATTCAATTTCCATGAAAAGCTCTTCTTCTTCTTCATAATCTTCTGATCCCCCAATTCATTTCCTGAAGTTGATGGCTTATCAACCTCTGGATTATGTGTAGTGGGCTCAATATCTTTGTTCATGTGAATATTGTTTTTCTCTTCTTCTTGTTGTTGTTTCTCTCTCACTCTCACCACAATTGGCTTGCAATCGTTGGTGTTCGAGTAAGAGAATCGTACAAAAGAGATTGCTTCTGATCCAACCTCGGTGTAAATCTTCTGCCTCTTGCTTTCAAGCTCAGCTAGAAGTGCAGAGAACTTGTCGAGCCCGAGATCCGAATATGGGTTGTTGTTCTTGCTGTCTTTGCTTTTGCATAAGTTGCTTTTCCTTTGCTTTCTTGGTGTTGAACATGGGCTGCAAGGTTCATCATCTTCTTCTATCTGATGTTTGAAAGAACCAGTGCCACAAATGAATGACTTAACCATTTTGAGAAAAAGAACTTCTTGACGCACAAAAGAGCTTTTGGTTTGTGGGTTGGGTTGGGTTGGGTTGGGATGTGTTTTTTTCTTTTTTTTCAACTGAGTTTTTGAAAATGATTGAATTGAAGAAATAAACAAGCACAAGAATTTATTTAGAGGGTCTGTTCGGAAGACTAGATCTAAGCAAGAAAGGATGGTAAAATAGAATAGTCAAATCATGGGATTGGAAAACCAAGCTTCATGGAAGCTTCTATGCGTGTTTGCCTTCTTGGGGTGGGGATTAAGTTAACATGTGTACGACACATTGAATATGTTCCATTCTGAACCAAAATATATAAAATATTTATGTGCGGGGAATGAATATTGAGATATGAGGTTTGAAGATGTTATTTTGTAAAATAGCAGTTGAATTGGTCCTTTATTTCCACATCACTGATAATTTTATTAATAGCACCTATGGTGCACAACATATGTATATATTTATTATAATAATAGGAGATAATTTCACTTTGATACTTATTTTTTAATTATTACATATTTGACCCTGAATTTAAAATTTTATTTTAAATACGGACAGTTGAAAATACCATTAGATTTTTCAAAGACAAAATCATCAATTTAATAAAATATAAATTAATTTGACAAAAATAAATGTCAAAAAAATATTTTTGAATTTTTTAAAATTATTTCTACCCACTAAAGATAAAATTATATAAAATTAATAAATCTTTTAGACATTTATTTATTTATTTATTTTACCAAATTAATTTTTAATATGTATTTAGATGATGATCATGAAAAATTAATTTCTAAAAATTAATCATCTAATTTTTATTATTATTATTTTTTATCAATTTTAAATAATTTTATCTTTGGTTGGTATAAATAATTTTTAAAATTTTAAAATATTTTGTTGACATTTATTTTTATCAATTATTTTATATTTTATCAAATTGATGATTTTACCTTTGAAATTAAGCAATGATATCTTCAATTATCCTTATTTAGAATAAGATTCAAAATTTAAGATTAAATATGTCATAATTAAAAATTAGAGATTAAAGTAATATTAACCTCAAACTATAAGGACGATTAATAATTATAAAGACTATTAGAATATTTTGTCATGATAATTATTATAACTTCTAGATGGAAGTCTCCGAGACGTGGAATATATTGAAATAGGGAAAGGTTTATCTCCAATTGGGTTTCCTAATTTGAGTGTACTGTTGGGTTTTTATGGCTCACCATGGTGCTTATATCAATTTTTTAAATTGTTCAATGTGTAAAATTCGTCAATTATTTTATTATTGTAAAAAATTATATTCATAAAATATTAATAGTCACTTGATTAAATCACATGTATAAAAAATTTATTTTTAAAATTATATTACCATTGATACAAATTTGATCTGATCAAATGACTATCGATATCTGATTATTGTTATTTTTTTTACAAAGATAAAATACTCGATGAGCTCTATACATTAACGGTTCAAATTATCAATGTGAACTTTGTAATGAACCCAAAGAACCCAATAATATGCTCCAATTATCTAGTATGGTTTAGATCAAAGCCTGGGCCTATGAAATGGCTAGGACTCAATCTATTTATTTAAGACATTGGCCTCGTTTTGTAAAGCTGTGAGAAAGTAATTATAAATTATAATTTAACAGATTATACCTTACAGCTGTGAGCATAAGCTGGTAATCTGTTTGGTGTAACTGTGGGATTGTAGATTTAAGTTGCAGAATATTATTTGATAAATAAGTTGTAAAATAGCTTTTTCTGTATAATTAACTTTTTTACCCTTATATGATATAAAAATGATAATTTTGTCATTTTTTTTTCAATTTTGATTTTAAAAAATTATTTCATTAATAAAAGTTAATATAATTAGTATTAATTAGTATCAACTAATATAAAAAAATTGATACACTTGATAAAAATGTAATAGCTGTATTATTGTAATAATTTTTTCCATTATAAATTAATTAGTATCAATTAATTTCTTAATCAGTATCAATTAATACTAAAATTATTAATTAGTATCAATTAATAGCTTAATTAGTCTGAATTAATACTAAAATTATTAATTAGTATCAATTAATATTAATAATTAATTTTTATTAGTATCAAATAATATTAATAATCAACAATTAGTATCAATTAATAATTAATTCATTACAAAAATATACAATATTAAATTTTTTTGACATTTCTGATTCTGTTTTTATTAAATTTTTTTATTACAATTAATAATATAACAATTTTTATTTCTTTAATTTATTATTCTTTTTCATTACAATTAAATTGTGTAATTTATTTAATGGATATAAATTGCACAATTTATTTCAATATTAATAAATTATTTTTATTATTATTTTGATTAATTTATTTTTTTATTTTTATTTCAATTTATTTTGTTTAATTTATTTAGTTCAATATTATTTTTATTATTTTGTTTTCAATTATTATTTTGATTAATTTATTTTTTATTTTTATTTCAATTTATTTTGTTCAATATTATTTTTATTATTTTGTTTTTAATTATTCTTTTTGTTTAATTTATTTAATTTTTTCCCCTTCGCTTCCTTCTTGAGCCGCCGATGGTGGTCTGCAACCTTAGCCGAGATCGATCCTAGCCGTTGGTCTGCAACGGAGAAAGAGAGAGACGAGACTGAGAGCAGATCGCGCGAGAGAGAGATAGAGAGAGCTTCTAGGGTTTCCTCTGGTTTCGAGAGCTTCTAGAGCTTCGAGAGCAAATCGTGCGAGAGCAGATCGCGATGGGGAAGATCGAGATGACGACGGCGCTAGGGTTTCCACTCAATCGCGCGCGAGAGAGAGAGAGAGAAGAGAGGTCACGACTATGGATGTGTGCTGTGTTGAGGGAGAAAATGAGTATCGAATGCCTTGAGATCGCAATGACGGAGATTACCTCGACACGCCGGAAATCGCCTCCACACTGTCAGAAATCGCCTTCATCGAGAGAGAGAGAGAGTGAACAATGTTTTCAGATGGGTATATATAATGACATTTTCGTAAATAATGGAGATTAGGAGGGGCATTTAAGTCATTTTGTCCCTCCCAAAACAACTGCGTGCATAAGTTGTAAAAATAAGCACCCCAATAGCAACTTTCCATTTAAGCCGAAATTTGGCTCAAATTAAGCCATAATCTATCCTCAGAAATTGTACCAAACACACCTACATAGCTTAATTTAAGCCAAAAGCTGATTTAAGTTGAAAATAAGTTTTACCAAATGCCACCATTGCCTATTTCTTTGTGTGATGCGTGTGTGTGAGCCAATGTTATTGATAGCATTGTTGATTTGAAAAAAGGAATATCTTCCTTCAAAATTTAACATAAAGTAGTTCAAGGTTAAAGATATGTTTGAATTTAAGATTAGTTAAAAAAAAAAAAATGAAGTAGAAATATATTGCTTTTATATTTATTGTTTTCAGCACAAAAAACTTATTTAGAAATTATTTTAGAAAATCAACTTTGTTTTAATGAGTAGTTGAGCAATAGATAAGGGGCAATTGCATCTTGCAATAAGAGTTGAATACTGTGGAGAATGTGGTTTGGAAATACTCTTCAGATCCCGGAAGACGCCAATGAGCCTCTGCTAGTCACCTGCAAAAATACAAACTCCGGTCGGGGGTGCCGAAATTAGCACTCCGACGGACAAGTCAGTTCCTCTCAAGAAAGCTTGCTTGCTAAGTCTCTAGAAGTAATTCTTACATACCTTTATAAATCTGAAGCTCTTGTATTTATAGCCATTCGCCAGCCTCGGGGCCAGAGTCTACTTTTAAATTGTTTATTCATTCTTTTATTTTATCCTGACATGCTCTTTCCAAAGATACTCGCCCGAGAGTCATACTCGCATCTTAGCGAGCGTAATGGAGCCGCTTAACACCCGGCTCCCTGTGCGTATCAGACTTCGTGTCTTTGATTATACGGCTCCACAATTGCCCCCAAGCATCTTGTCAACGGCATTTGGACGAGGTGCTTGGCTCGATTTTCAAATACTACAAACCGAAGTTCTTGGGGCTTTAGATTTATTTCGGTTGTTTAATTACTCCCTTGAATCGCCGCCAGATTCCCGCCCCTCCGCACGCCTATTCATTATGACTTGAAGCCCGTATCCTTCGGATTCGTGTTCTATGACGCTGGCCGCTAGATCGCTTCTTCGATTCATCCTTGCAATCCTTCCATCTGCGATATTCTTCATTTTTTGTAAGTTTTCCTCTTCTCGACTCTGAAGCTTTTCGTAATTTGTTTACTCACGTATTCTTATAATCAATAGATTATGGCGAAGTATTTAAGAGACCTTCTTTCTCCGGTCGAGTCGTTGATTTTAGACGCCATTTCTCCATTCCTGACGATGTGCACCTATCGTTAGTGGCTGACCGCACTCTCGACATGGAGAGAGAGGAAGAAAACTCGATTGTCATACCTCTTTTGTCGATCGCAGAGGCGGGAGTTCGCTTTCCTCTTCACCCGCTTCGAGGGTCTTCGCCATTGGGATTTGATCCTTCCCCAATGTAAATTTCTTTAGAATCATAATGGGGTCGGCCAACCGTCGCCTTGGTATTAATCTTGGCATTCCCGCCATCAGTATGCTCGCCAGATCCTCCGCCGCCGGACGTTACTTTCTCGAGCTAAGGACACAGATCATCGCTGATCACTATGCTTTCCACCGGAAAACGAGTTGATGATGTCATGGTCGTTGTCCGTGGTAACTGGGAATTCGGCGAGGGGGAGGATCGCGTCGATCCTATTCCTAGACGTAGGGGCGAACCAGGTCGCCGAATGCCCTTTTGCTCATATTGTACATTTGTATCTGCCATACCCTATTTTCTTGAATCTCACGGCTTATCTTATGCAGGGAACGAGTTGAAAAAAGTCCTAACTTCAACTAACGACGCTGTTCTTTCCGACATCAGGATTGCTCTTAATTATTTCGGCCGTCGCAGTCTTTATAAGCAGGGAAGAGCGGCTCACGTTCTGCTTTGCTACGAGCCTACGTACACGACCTTTTCGGCTGCGGACAATATACCGATTCCGGAAGGGGAAGATTTTCTCGTCGCCCGTATTTTGTCCAACTTCAAAAATTTTAGACAGATAGGATTTGAAGGGTCCGATTCGGAGAGTACGGCACCCGAATCGCCGAGATCGCTTCGGAGGCAATCGAGGAGGTATTGGGTTCGACGATCGTCCCCATCGCTTTGGTTCGGGAACGATCTTGTTGACGACGCTCTTCAACGCATGACGACCCTTCCGCCTCGTGCCTACCGGCATGGTCAAGTTAAGCGACAAAGCTTGCTAAGAAGGCGAATGCGGAGAGGTTAGCCGCAAGGAGAAGAGCGGAGGGCCTTTCGACCGAACCGCCCACTGTTGAATCTCAGCATTCCCTCCCAGTTGTTGAATCGAAATCCTTGCAAATTGCCGAGGAGGCGGCAACGAATAAGGATGCCGAATCGGGGCTGGTTGAGGAAGCCGTTCAGATGTTGAGGAACGTCGAGAAACGCCTAGAGAGCCCGAGGTCGGGTTAGAAGATCGCGGCAAACGCCCTCGAACGGTGGGTTCAGTGAGGTCGTGCCCTTTGTGATTCGATCGAAGGTGAGAAATATGCGGTTCTATCGGATGCCTCGGCTTAATGACCCGGAGGTCGCGTTCGGTGTGGCAACGCTTTGTCATTACCGTCGATACGGAGGCTTTTCTACCGAGCCGGATTCGGATGCGACAATGTTAGCCGCCGAATGGCCCTTTTGGTGTGTATTCTCGATTTTTTTCTTTCATTCGAACGTGCTGCTGGCGCTTTGTTTTGAATTGTTCTTTGCGAGCCGGTAGGATAGCCGATGTGGGCCGCCGCCATCTCGACGCCATCAAGGAGATCACCGCTATAGAGCAAGCGGAGGGCCGAGAAAAGGGCCGAGGACGAAGTTTTAAGAGCGAATCGAAGCTTCTGCAGATGTCATGTGGAGAAAGCTCGTGATGCGGATAAGTTGAGAGCGGAGGCCGAGAAGAAGGCCGACGACTTGGAAGCTGCACTTTGCTTATCCAGAAAAGCCGTTACTGGCCTGGAGGCCGAGTTGGCAGAGGTGAAAGTGGCGAAAGAGAGTGCCGAGTCAAAAGGTTTCGAAGCCGGGAAAGAGGCTGGGCTTGCCGAGTATGTGGACCAGGTCTCCCGGTTTGAGAATCGGGGATTCAAACATGGTTGGCACAAGGCCCTTGCTGCAGCTGGCATTGCCCTGAATGTTCCAATACCGTATGAGCAAGTAGACATCGATCCATTGGAGACCGATTCGAGGGCTGATATTTCTTTCGTTTATTTTGTTATTTTGTGTTTATGATACAGCAATGGACGTTGATACTTTTTGTATTTATAAAATGTTAGCAATTTATGCGCAATGTGCTGATGTCTCCGCAGTTTTATGGTGATGTTTTGTTTTTTGTAATTATACAATGTTAAAACAATTAACAACCAAATATGCCGGTTCCCTGGGATGGCTCGGCTCGAGCGTGAAAGGCCAAATGGTTGGCCAAATAGTTCACACGGGCTAGATCTGCCCTTGCGTTGGCCAGGGCTCGAGCGCTTAAGCCGAATATTTTAGACCAGAGGGCTGGCCGAGGCATCGTTGAGTGCTTAGCCGAATAGATTAATAAATCTGCCCTTGCGTTGGCCAGGGCTCGAGCGTTTAAGCCGAATATGTTAAACCAGAGATCTGGCCGAGGCATCGTTTATTATGTAGCCGAATAGATTAATAAATCTGCGCTGCGTTGGCTCGAGCGCTCGGCGTTCATGAATATGTTAAACCGTAGATCCGCCGAGGCATCGTTTATTATGTAGCCGAATAGATTAATAAATCTGCCCATGCGTTGGCCAGGGCTCGAGCACTTAAGCCGAATATTTTAGACCAGAGGGCTGGCCGAGGCATCGTTGAGTGTCGTGGCGAATAGATTATCAACCGCCTTGCGCGTTGGCGAGGCTCGGCGTTTAATAATATTTTAGACGAGGGTTGGCCGAGGCATCGCGGAGTGCGTGGCAATAGATTAATAACCGCCTGCGCGTTGGCGAGGCTCGGCGTTCGATACACTTTATTGTAATATTTAGGCGCCATTAAAATAATGTACTACGTGGTATAATCGTTCGGAGACTTATTCGCCCCAAGGTGTCACGCCCAAAGGACGCTCGAACCGTCGTGACATCCACGGCGGTGCTCCGAATTTGGAGACTTATTCGGCTTTAAGGTGTCATGCACCAAAGGGGGCTCCGAAGCCGGAGACCTGTTCTGGCCAATCGTGACATCCACGAAGGGCGCTCCGAATCCGGAGACTTGTTCGGCCCTAAGGTGTCATGCCCCAAAGGACGCTCTGAACCAGTCGTGACATCCACGAAGGGTGCTCCGAATTTGGAGACTTATTCGGCTCTAAGGTGTCATTCACCAAAGGGGCTCCGAATCCGGAGACTTGTTCGGCCCTAAGATGTCATTCACCGAAGGGGCTCCGAATCCGGAGACTTATTCTGGCCAATCGTGACATCCACGAAGGGCGCTCCGAATCCAGAGACTTGTTCGGCCCTAAGACGTCATTCACCAAAGGGGCTCCGAACCCGGAGACTTGTTCGGCCCTAAGATGTCATTCACCAAAGGGGCTCCGAATCCGGAGACTTGTTCGGCCCTAAGATGTCATTCACCAAAGGGGCTCCGAATCCGGAGACTTGTTCGGCCCTAAGATGTCATTCACCAAAGGCTCAATCCGGAGACTTTCGCCAATCGTGACATCCACGGGCGCCCAATCCGGAGACTTGTTTTGGCCAATCGTGACATCCACGGGCGCCCGAATCCGGAGACTTGTTCGCCCTAAGACGTCATTCACCAAAGGCTCCGAATCCGAGACTTGTTCGCCCTAAGATGTCATTCACCAAAGGGCTCCGAATCCGAGACTTATTCGCCAATCGTGACATCCACGGCGGGCGCCCAATCCGGAGACTTGTTCGCCCTAAGATGTCATTCACCAAAGGGGCTCCGAATCCGAGACTTGTTCGCCCTAAGATGTCATTCACCAAAGGGGCTCGAATCCGAGACTTGTTCGCCCTAAGATGTCATTCACCAAAGGGGCTCCGAATCCGGAGACTTATTTGGCCCTAAGATGTCATTCACCAAAGGGCTCGAATCCGAGACTTGTTCGCCCTAAGATGTCATTCACCAAAGGCTCGAATCCGAGACTTGTTCGCCCTAAGATGTCATTCACCAAAGGGGCCGAATCCGAGACTTATTTTGGCCAATCGTGACATCCACGGGGCGCCCGAATCCGGAGACTTGTTCGCCCTAAGATGTCATGCATCAAGGCTCAATCCGGAGACTTGTTAGATTTTGAAGTGTTGAGCTTAATCATGCGAAAATGCGAGATGTTGGATTTACGAGGATATTGTGTACAAATATCAAGCCCACAGGTCGGGTCATTGATAAAATTTTCGTAGATGTGTCGAATTCCACGGTCGTGGCAGGCTTCTTCCTGACATGTCTGACAACCGATATGCCCCTGTTCCTGCAACGGAATCTATTTGATAGGGGCCGTCCCAGTTTGGACCAAGCTTTCCATCGGTCGGCCTCCGATCGGCCGGTAGCACCTTCTTGAGGACCAGCTCTCCTGGATTGTAGCGGCGCAGTTGGACTTTCCGATTGTATGACTTAGCGAGCTGCTGTTGATAGCGAGCCATGGATGCCAAGGCACGATCTCTTCGTTCTTCAATCAGAACCAGGTCCAAAGCAAGCATCATGTCGTTCCGTCCCGTGTCGAAGGCTTGCGATCTGAGGGTTGGTAGGCCGATCTCTGGGGGTAAGATTGCCTGGGTTCCGAAGCACAAGGCAAACGGTGTTTCTCGGGTGGATCGTCTCGGCGTCGTTCGATGGGCCCATAGTACGCTTGGCAACTCTTCGACCCACCTGCCCTTAGCGTTTCCCAGCCTCTTTTTGATACCGCCCAAGATGGATTTGTTCGAAGCTTCCGCCTGACCGTTACTTTGGGGGTAGGCTGGCGTAGAAAAGTAAGGTACATTCAGATTTGCCGCACAGCCTCTCAGACACGCCACATATGAACCGAAAGTGCCATTATCCGAGATCAATGCTCTTGGAATGCGAATCTTGTAATGATGTTCCTCCACACAAAACGCTTAATGTCGGAATCTCGTATATGGGTTAGAGCCTCTGCTTGACCCACTTCGTGAAATAGTCTGTTACGATTAGAAATCGCTTGTTCCTCGGGCCCGGGCGGGTCCCACGATATCAAGTCCCCATCGAGCAAACGCCAGGCTCTTGATTGAATTCAAAGCTTCGGGTTGATGGGTTAGTGGGGAAAACTTTTGGCATTGTTCACATTTCTTCACATAATTTTGTCGCCGCCCTCATAGTCGCCAAGAATATCCTCGCGTTATCGCTCGATGGGCAAGGGAGCGCCCGAATGTGCACCACAAATGCCTTCATGTATCTCGGTGAGCCTCTCTACTCGTCCGGTGCACGATTCCGTATGGGCCAGAGAGGATTTTTATAAAGTCCCCTTGTGGATCAAGGTAGTATCGCAGAGCCTTGTTTCGCAGCCTTGTGTGCTTTTTTTATCCTCTCGGGAGTTGTTCAAGAAAGGAACGCAGCAATGGGGTCCTTCCAACTTGGAGCGGATTCTATGATATTGATGTGGGTCTCCTCCGAGGGCCGACATCGGGTTCCTGACGGCCCACTTCGATGGTACGTTTGAGCTCGGAGTTGATGGCGGAGGCCAAGCAAGCTGTGGCATCCGCTGTGTATTTTGGTCGCTGCGTTATTTGGTTTAGTTCGTGATGGTCGAACCGCCAAAGAACGAGCTAGCCGCTTATATAGGCCGCCATGCGCTCATCTTCGCCAGATACTCCCCTTCACCGGTTGATTACCAACTTTGAGTCACAAAACACCAATGCGTGCACCGAGAACATGTGCGTTCCGTAGTCCCGCTAAAGGGCTTCATATCGCCTCGTTATTTGATGCTTCGCCGAAGTTTGACGGCTGTTCAATGATCGCGCCGTTCGGGGACATAATTACGACGCCGCGCCGCTTCCCGCTGGTTAGACGATCCATCGCAGATAATCGCCAGATGTCCCCAACGAGACTCTCCAACTGCTTTGACGTAGCTTCGCTTTTGGCCGAGATCCTGTGCTTGAGGTCGGCGAGCCCTCCCGTGAATTCGCCACAAAGTCGGCAAGCACCGCCTTTGATTGCGCTTTGGGTGAAAACCGAATGTCATATTGTCCGAGTTCGAGAGCCCATTTCAAACACGCCCGATGCTTCGCATTCAGAATCTTGATCGGGGGAAGTCTGTCAGACCTTGATCGCTGGTGCTTGGAAGTAGTGCATCGCTTTTCTTGCCGCCATGACCGTGGCTAGGACGAGTTTTTCCAATGAAAGTAGCGTGTTTTGGCCCACCATCGCCTTTGCTCACGTAGTATCTTGCCGCCGCCGCCTCCTCCTTTTTAACAATACGGCTGACGGCCTGCCGAGACGCCAGATATAAATGAGGGATCACCGGCGGTGTTGTTAAAAGAGGTACTGACCCGAGGTAGGTCTTGAGCCCGTTAAAGTCAGCCGCATTCCACGGACCATTCGAAAGCTCGCTCGCGTAATGTTTGAAAGAATTGTCTGCAGCGATCAGAGATCTACCGACATCTGTTGAGTGCGTGACCATTCCCATCACTTTTGGACTTCTTTGATCGAGCAGAGGAACTGAAGTTCTAAAATTGTGTAACTTGCCTCGGGTTGGCCTCGATTCTCGATGGTTGACGATGTAGCCTAGAATTTGCCAGAGCCGATCCCGAATCGCATTTGGAAGCATTCACCATTCTGCACTTGCGTGGGGTGTCGAATGTCTTTTCCAGATCGGCTATATGGTTTTGCTCTTCTTTAGATTTGACCACCATGTCGCCGATGTATACTTCCATAGTGTGCCCGAGTTGTTCTTTGAACATCGTAGTGACCACTGCTGGTAAGTCGCCTCGCATTCTTTAATCCAAAAGGCATGACCTCAGAGAGGGTTCCTCTTGGAGTGAGGAATGCGCTTTGTCCCGATCATCCGGATTCATGGCGTCGATGGTAGCCTCTATAGGCGTCGAGGAAACTCATGCGGCGGTGGCGTGCGTCGCATCGACGAGTTGATCAATTCTAGGCAAGGAAAGCGATCTTTGGGGCAAGCTTTGTTCAGATCCGTGAAATCGACACGCGCCAAGTGCCATTCTTCTTTTTTACCACCACTGTGTTGGAGAGCCACGTGGGATAGGTGACCTCTCTGATTGCCCCGGCGTCAAGCAATTTGTCAACTTCCTCGACAACGGCGGCAGTGTGTTCTGGCGAGGATCGCCGGCCTTCAATGATCGGCTTGCACTGAGGGTCGACATTGAGGTGATGCTGCGAGACCGCTGGGTCTATTCCCGGCATTTCATATGGGGTCCACGCGAAGACGTCGAGGTTGCCGAGTAAGAAAGTGATCAGTTGCTGCTTGTCGACCTGGCTCAGAGAGACGCCGATCATAAAAAACTTTTCCGGGCTTCCATCGATGTCTACTCGGTCTAAACCTTCCATGGCCTTTTCGTTTGGTTGACGTCCAACGTCTTCCAGGATTTCTCGACTGGGCACCTCGACGGATTTTACTTGCAGTTCCTTCGGCGTCCTGGCGGCGAGAAGGTAACATGCTTGGGCTGACCGCTGGGAGCCACGGATCTGCTCAACGCCATGCTCGCTGGGAAGCGTAGCGATTGGTAGGTGCCGGGACGGCTCGCAGGATATGTAACCACGATCGTCCCATGATGAGATTGTATGGCGATGGTAGCCTGACGACCAAAAACTCCGCGACCACCGTTCTCGAGCCAGCGCGGACGGGTAGGCTGATTTTTCCCAATGGATACTCCGGGGTGGCGTTGAAGCCGAATAGTGGATAGGGGGCCGGAGTTAGATCCGAGTCGTTGAACCCGAGTTTGATGAAGGTTCGATGGTACATGATCTCTGAAGTACTTCCCTGATCGATAAGGACGCGTTCTACGGTAAACCTATGTACGCGTAGCGTGACAACCAGAGGATCCACGTGAGGGAGTGTGACGCCGCGCAAATCAGAGTCGTCGAAGGTGATGCTTACCGCTTCTCGGAGCCGGGGTCGCTTTGCTGGTGGTGGCTGCTTTCGAAGGTTTGGAAGTGGTTGGACTGTATGTACAGTCAGGGCTATCGGCAGGCTGTATATCATATGGACGGTGTCAAGCGGGGCGCCTCTTGGACGACCTGCGCCCTCTGTCACTTCCTCATCGTAATCCTTTGAGGTGCGGCGCCCGCCGGTGTTGCGCTGTTGGTCGCGAGGTCGTCGAGACCCGCCTTGGGGATCGCTTCGAGAACCTTGAGTCTTGCTGGTGAGACTTTGCTTTCTCGAGGCCGTGTCGCGGCGAAGCGTTCGTTCTCGCCGATGATGCCGCCTTCTGTTTGGTCCATTCGCTCGTTCCATGGTTGCTTGCATCGCCTCGTGCTAGAATCGTTGGCAGTCGAGCGCAAGGTGCGTCGTGTCGCAATGGTTTCTTTTTCCGAGCATATTCGCCGGGTGAGGTCGTCTCCTGTGCGATCGCGTCGGTGGCTATCGGAGGCTCGTCGCTCACCCCTTCCATGGATATATTTGAGTATTCCCACAGACGGCGCCAATTGTGGGAAATGTGGTTTGGAAATACTCTTCAGATCCCGGAAGACGCCAATGAGCCTCTGCTAGTCACCTGCAAAAATACAAACTCCGATTGGGTGCCGAATTAGCACTCGACGGACAAGTCAGCCTTCTCAAGAAAGCTTGCTTGCTAAGTCTCTAGAAGTAATTCTTACATACCTTTATAAATCAAGCTCTTGTATTTATAGCCATTCGCCAAAGTCTACTTTTAAATTGTTTATTCATTCTTTTATTTTATCCTGACATGCTCTTTCCAGTATACTCGGCCCGAGAGTCATACTCGGCATCTTAGCAGAGCAGAATGGAGCCGTTTAACACCCGGCTCCCTGTGCGTATCAGACTTCGTGTCTTTGATTATACGGCTCCCACAAATACCAACGGAAACTTCTAACCCACTAGGTCAGCTCTAGATCTTAAAAAAATTCACTATTTAGGAAATATCAGAATATTACTTTTAAATTTTTTAAAACTATTTTTACCCAAACTTTGTTTGAAGTATATTTTTTTACAAAACAGGCCGCTTTTCTTTTCTTTTTTTCTTTTTTTTTCTTTTTTCCCCATAAATTTAAAATCCCCACATATCGTGGTTTCATAGATTAGTAATATTGCCACTCAAACATTTGTCTTAACAAAATAAGAATTGGTCAATTGAAGAATATTTAATGGTACTCAAATGCAAAACACAAAAAACAAAAACAAAAAAATAAAAATTTATGAAGATAAGACAAAACCAGAATTAGAAATGCTACTCAAATAAAAATAATAATCACTTTGCTTGGTTTTGTTATTTAGAAAACATTTTCAAAAAATTCTAATTTTTTATTTTTTGTAATTTTTTTTGTTTTAACTGAATTGTTTTAATATTTTAAGTAATTTTTTTTAATTTTTAGACACCTAATATAAATATACTTAAAAAGTATAATATTTGTGAAAAAAAATCTATAAAAAAATCACTAAATACCAAAAATACAAAAAAAAAAAATCAATATATTTTTCATATTTTTGTGTATTTATTAATCTTTTTAAAATATTTTTTCACAACTATTTTACTAAATAAGACACATCTAAAAAAGTAAAAAAAAAAAAAATTGCTTAAAATTTAAAAAATATTCGCTAAAAATAAAAATAAAACACACAAAAACAAAAAATTCAATTTTTAGAAAACTGAACTCAAAAAATTGAAACTAAACATACTAATAATTTTTGAAACCAAACACACCGAATAAAGTTTTGAATTTAAGTTAGCCATTTTAATTAGAGAAAACGTTTGGATTTTGAGTTTATTTTGAGGTCAATCTCAATAATTCGAACAGTTTTTTTTTTATTATTATAAATATTAGTTAAAGTAAAATATTCATAAAAAAATAATAATAATATAATCGAATATCGGTAACTATATATTTGAATTATATTTATATTATAAATAAATTGATCAGTATTCTTGAAATTATATTTATCATTTATTTTTTAAAATAAATATGATTTAAACATATAATTACTAATGTTCAATCATATTAATTTTGCATGAATAGTATTTTAAAAATTCTAAAAAATGCTAGGTTCATCAATTAGGTCGATTCCAAAATAAACTCACCAATTCCAAACAGTCAAGTTGAATAACTTAAAAACAAATCCTAAAAATAATAAATAGATTATAAATATATATATACCGTAATTATTATTATTATCATTTTATAAGTTGGTGTGCTAATAACAACAAACAACCACCGCATTATTAGAATAATAAACAAAAGAAGTTGGTCATCGTATTCGTTTTTGTATGTGTCGATTTCTGACCAAATTGTCAAACAGGTACTCAGTTGGAGAACACCGGCAGAATAGATTGTACCTGAACGACCTGTCACAAAAAGATAAGATTCCGGCGGTGGTTCGTCCACCCGAGGGCACTCCGATTACCAAGTCAGTTATATCTCAAAAATAGTAAAAATGCTTAACTCACTATTTAGAATGCAAAAAGCGTACCTTAGACCCATGAGGGTGCCTTACTTTTATAGCCAACACTGACCTAATTCCAATAGAAGCCTAACTTTAATGGACTCTGGCTCAAAATTAATCCTGGACTCTCCAATAGATAAAGATAAACTCCCTAAGAGATTTATTCTTATCCAGGCTGAGGTCCTCCCTCTTTCTAGAACTCTTATCCATTATCCATTTATCTCGGATTCCGATATCTTCGCAGATAACCTCGGTCTAGCCGTGATCAACTCGGTGTCATGATCAGGACACGTGGCACATCGGCTGGCACTTCAGTGCCACCTTGGCCACGTGTTGTTACTAAAAAAATATGTCTCCACAACTGCCCCCTAGATTCTATTACCTTGGCTTCCCGAAGTGATGGAACCTACATCATTTGAACCCTTAGCACGTCAGCTAAGCTTACTCTATCCTTCATTACCGAGGTTATCACACATCGGCTCCATATGACCAAAACTTCAGTATGTTTGCATCAATGCCTTAGAACCAAGAACCAAGTTCTTTCAAGTTCTCTTGCCGACATCATCCCCATAACCAAGGTCTTGCTCCATTAAATTAAGAACTTCAAGAGTTTCTATACGCGTATGAGCTGTCACGCATAGTAGTTCAACCGTTTTTGCCACGCGTCTCATCCCTATTGAACCGTACCTGACACGCACCATCAAGTCGCGTCGTATTTGTGTGCGCCGCCTGACAGACACTTCGTACTAGGCACACTAATTGCATTTTTGCCACCTTTTCGTGTTTTGATCAAAAACACTTCCCTTTCTCTTTGCCGTTTCACTTTCGTATCTTCGTCTTCGCTCAAGTTCTCTTTCTCTACTTTCCCATATCCTCCATTGTTTCAAGCTCTGCAACTACGCCGTTCACTTCCTCCGGCGAAGCTTTTGCTGCTCTTCTCCGTTCGCTACTATCGTCTGACCCCGGCGTACTTCACACCGGCTTCATTTTCTTCGGTGAGTTACTATTTTCCCCATCTTTAGGTTCATACTCTGTTGCCTCTGCTTATTCGCCATGACGAATACATTCATACTCTCCTGTCTTTGTTTGTGTTTCAAATTTCACCCTTCGTATGCTTAAACATGTTCTGTTTCATCTGTTTCTGGGTATACATACACACTCATATGCTATTCACACTTTTGATGTTCTTGATTTTTGCTTTCTGGGTTCTGAACCAAATACAAATATTTGGTATTCTGCCACTGTCTTTGGCTTTGTATATCTGTATATTTTTTTGAAAAATGTTCTTGAATTCTTGTTTGTCTTTTTGAGTCTGAATCATGTTCTTATTTCTGTTTTCTTGTTGCATTTTGCCAGATTCTTGCCTTCAACTTCTTGTTTCCATATAGATTTTAGGCCTGGGTTTTGATAGAAGCCAATATCCCTAAGAAAATTGGAACAAATTTCCCTAGATCTTTAAAAAGCCCTAGCCCCTGCTTCTGTTCTGAGTTTAAGCCGAGGTTCCTTAAACCTTAACAAAACCACTTCTTTCTGAAATCCAACACCTTCCCTACTTAGTCGACGTTATGGGTATGTTCAGGTGGAGGGTAGACATCCCAACTAAGCTAGAATACTTTAGGTAGGAGTTTGTCATCCCTGCCGACGTTGATCTCAGGTTGGCTGGGGAGGAGGACTCCATCATGCCCAAGGACGACTCCATGCCCTTCTCAGTAGTAGCCTTCATAGAGTGTGGACTTAGGTTCCCTCTTGACATCCTTTTCCGAGAAGTCCTTCACTATTACAAACTCAACCCAATACAATTAGCCATTAACTCTTACAGAGTCATCAATGGCATCATTGCCTTAGCTAACCGAGAAAATGCTAGGGTAACTCTAGCCGACATCCAGCGCTACTACACCATGTGTGGCCTTAAGTCAGAAAAAGGCTACATTTACTACCTTAAGCTGAGGTCGACGGAATACAAACTCATCGCCGACCTCCCTGATTCCAACAAGGGCGCCGGAGACGATTATTTCATCGTTTTGGGCAACTAGGAGTTCCCTCCAGATGATGACCTTCACCCCTACCTTTTAAGCCATACATTGTTCAGAGAGGGAGACTGTAAGAGCCAAGTGTCTCTTTTACTTGCTTTGAAGTCTTGTACTCTGATATTTTTGTATGCTCTAACGTCTGTTTGTTTTATTTTGCAGTTCTTCCTCAGCCACCAAAGGACTTCCGTAAAATGTTCTTCCCAAGTAAGGACTTCAAGAAGCTACTGAACTTGCCTATCAATCAGCGCAAGGCTTCTCTGCTCCTAAACTATATCCTGACTTACAAATCTATCTTGCTTGACGTCCCGAAGAAGAGCAAGTCCCCTCCTTCCGCTACAACTCCTACTACAACTTCGTCACCTCAGCCAGATCAATGATCAGCCTCTGATCCAGCAGAGCAGCCATCAACCTATGTTCCACAACTGATTCCACCCTCTCAGCGTCAACGCCAACGCCAACGTCGAGCTCTACTTTTTGCACCAACAAGTAGGACTCGTAGCCAAAGACGCCGAAGTTCTGAGGCATCAGCTTATGATCTAGCCAACCCACCAACCGGACTTCCAGTGATCTGCCTTGGCACTAAAGTTACTGTTGTCATCTCCGCCGATGAAATGGGACGCAAGAAAGCCGTTGTTGAAGACCTCTTGGCCGACATCCCAAGTGTCGTTACGGTCCAATCTTCCCCATCACAATCCCAGCCAAAGCCAAAGCCAAGGAGGCTGAAGAAAGCCCAAGCAAAGACAACGGTGACTCAGATCGATTCTGAGGATACCTTGCCGGTTTCAAAAATAGTCGAGGCAGAAAAAAGTGCCTCTGCCGCCAAAGAGAGACCCGCCGAGGCTGACCCCTCCGAATCTACCAAGTCGAAGAAGCCGAGGTCGGACTCAGCAGCCACCTCGGGTTCTCTAAAATCTGATGCCCCCTAGGCCCCCTCAGTCACAATTGAGGACAAGCCAGTCAGAGTCGGTGATAGCGCGACTGACATTGAAGTCGGTGTCGCCCTCTCCACTGCACTACTCCTTCCTAATGACCTCAACTGAATAGTCGAGGTTAGCGAATATGAAAATTTCGCTCTGATGTTGCAGCACTCTGTACAAGTAAGCCTTTAACACTTACTACTCTCTAATCTTTGTTTTCATACTTAATGATTTTACTAACTTTCTTTATTTTGTTTTTCCTAGGCGATCTAGCATGCCCATTCCTTCGCGATATAGGCCTTCGACATGAAGAAGGAGTTGGACCGCAAGACCAAGGAAGCTGCTAGCTTGCTCAAATCGCTGAACAACGCCGATGCTAAGATGAGAGGGCTAATTGACAAGGCTAAGACAGCCAAACAGGCCCAAGACGAGGTCGATGAAAGGGCGAGGGCTGCTAAGGCTGTCGCTGAGGTCCTCAAGGCCGACAAGAAAGATGTCGAGGCCAAAATGATTGAAGCCCAATCCGAACTCCGAGATGCCTTGGCCACCAAAGCCGCCGAGATCAAAGCGGCGGACGAGAAGGCCCACGCCGAAGGGGCAGCCGACGTCCGCGAGGACTACAAAAAACAAGTCAAAGAGGCATGCAACAAGGGTTTCACCCTTGGTTGGATGGCCGCTCTGAAGGAGTTGGCTGTCCCTGAGGACTCTCCTCTGAGGGACGTAGGCCGACTTGCGTTGCCATTTCCACCCACTTCAAGCCAGTCTGAGGCGAAGGCTGGGGAGGAAGAAGAAGAAGAAGAAGAAGAAGAAGAAGAAGAAGAAGAAGAAGAAGAAGAATGAGAGGAAGCCGAAGACGAGGAGGCCGATGTGGTTATTACTGAAGATCTTGTTGGGGCCAAGTCCCCAACTCTGAATGAGCAAGTCCTAGAATTGACTCAGGATAAGGAGGGTGAGGTCTCAAAAGGTGCCTTCCCCTAGAAGACAACATCCGAGCTGCCAATCGCCGAGATGAGCATTGATCAGACTCAACGAGAGATCGACACCGAGCTCAAGGTTGAAAAGGCTGCCGAGAAGATTCCTCAGTTGTCTGGGGCCGAGACACAGCCCACCACCGGCGCCGAGTAGTCTTGCTATAATCTTTTTCTTTATACTTAGTAATTTTCTGAACAATGTTTTCAGTTTTCATATTTGGCCGACGTGCCACTTTGTAATCTGAACAAGTAGTCTCTTTGTAGGCCGAAGTGCCCTTTGCTTCTTTTAATGCAAGTACAACTTCTTCTTTCAAGTGTTTGCATGTTTGCCTTCTTTTTACTGTCTTGTATAATTCCATACTTAGAATAATTTGCATGTCTTCAAGGTACATCTTAACTTTGCAATTTCCTCGGGGTAAAATACTTTAGGTATAACTGTTGACTGTTTATCTCGGACTTGGCTTAATACTTGAAAACATTTTGTAAAAATATTTTCACAAGTGCTTATTTAAAACTTGCTACCTTCTTGTCGTCTTCTATCAACACTTCAGTCTTCCATACTTCAAGTTTTGGCAACTTGGTAATCTTGGCAAGTATATAGATAATTCTTTCAACATAACCTCAGTTTTAACTTTCACTTGTAAATTTTTTTGAAAATTTCAACAAGTGTTAGGCCAACATAACCTCGGCTTAACTTCAACTTGTAAATTCTTCTGAAAATTTCAACAAGTGTTAAACCAACTTTAGCTTGTAAATTCCAACTCTCAAGCATTATTCTCCAGCTCTCTGCCCTCTAATGTGAACTTAAGTTCCACTTGGGTTCCCATTAAGCATGTGGCTATGACCTCGTTGCCAAAGTTTTGTTCAAACAGAGACTGGCCAAGGTTCTTATCTGTGGTTCCTCTATTAATCTAACTTAGTTTAACTTCATTATATGCAACTGTAATTCAACACTGTCATATAATAAGTCTAAGTTATTCATCATGTTTCAATCAGAAACATTGCCAACTTAGTTCAACTCTATTATATGCAAGTGTAATTCAACTCTGCCATATAATAAGTCTAAGTTATTCGTCATGTTTCAATCAGAAATATCACCAATTTAGTTCAACTCCATTATATGCAAGTATAATTTAACTCTACCATATAATAAGTCTAATTTATTCGTCATGTTTCAATCAGAAACATTGCCAACTTAGTTCAACTCTATTATATGCAAGTACAATTCAACTCTGCCATATAATAAGTCTAAGTTATTCGTCATGTTTCAATCTGAAACATCGCCAAAGGACTGGTCAGTCATTTTTCACTAGTTTAAAATTAAAAATCGAGCTAAAATTTTATTAGTTACTCCAGCTAATAACAAAAAACTTTAAAAAAACAAAAAGAAATCTAATGATAGAAAAACTTCAGGTTACAAGTATTCTAGGGTCTTGGCAACTCTTTGCCTTCACTGTCTTTAAGTATGCCTCATTACCCAGGACCGAGATGATCCTAAAAGTCCCTCCCAATTTGGGCCAAGCTTACTCTCTCTGGGATCCTTCTTGTTGTCGATGATCTTTCTCAGGACGAGGTTCCCAACTTGAAACTCTCATGGGTTGACCTTTTCTTTGTAAGCCCTGGCAAGCTGCTGCGGGTATGCCTCCAGTTGGATTGCTGCTTTCTCCCTTCTTTCTTCCAACATATCCAATTCTCAGGCCAAAAATGCCTCATTGGTAACATTTTCTACTCCCTAAATTATGATCCCTGGGATGCCGACCTCCAATGGAATAACTGATTCTGTGCCATAAGCCATGGCAAATGGGGACTCCCTAGTTGATCTTTCTCGGTGTGGTCTAATATGCCCAAAGTATACTGGGAAACTCATCCACCCACATTCCCTTTGCTTCTTCCAGCCTCTTCTTGATCCCATCCAAGATAACTTTATTGGATGCTTCTACTTGACCATTACTCTGAAGGAAGCTTGGAGTGGAATAGTAGTTCTTGATTTTGTACTTTGCACAGAAGCTTTTGATCAGCTTGCTATCAAACTGTGTTCCATTGCCTGCTACTATTGCCCTTGGGATCCCAAACCTGGTGATGATGTTCTTCTATATGAAGCTCTTCACATCAACATCTCGAATCTTTGCAAGGGGTTCAGCTTTCACCCACTTGGTGAAGTAATCTGTTGCCACTAGCAGGAACTTCTTTTGTCCAGTCGCTTGAGACAGTTGTCCAACAAGATCCATGCCCCATTGGGCAAATGGCCAAGGGCTGGACACTGGGTTCAAATCTACTTTGCATAGGCTACCCACCTCCTTTGCATAGGCTACCATCCTTTCATCTTGGGCTGCGTATTCGCCCGTTGCCTGGTTGACGATGAGCTGGGAGTCACAGAAAACCATTACCTCTTCGGCTTCCATTGCTGCTGCCAACTTTAATCCGGCAATCAGTGCTTCATACTTTGCATTGTTGTTTGAGGCCTTAAACCCCAAATGAATGGATTGTTCCAGCATTTGCCCATCCAGTGATACTAGCACTACTCCTGCCCTCGCTCCTTGTCAGTTTGAACTTCCATCAATAAACAGGCGGAAGGAGTCACCGACATAAATACTACAAGGCCTGAGTTTGTCTTCTTTCCTCTGTTTTGCTATCCCCAGCTGCGTTTCTTCTTGTTCACCTGGACATCGTACACCTCGGCTTAATGGAGCCCGATGTATGATGGCGCCTAGTGTGAACTTGGCCATGAAGTCGGCCAAAACTTGGCCTTTGATTGCTGTTCTTGGTCTAAATTCCAAGTCATATTGGCACAACACCATTGCCCATCTGGCTATCCTGTTTGTCAAATCTCCTTGCTGCAACAGGGACTTCAAAAGATGCTTAGTTAACACCACAATCTTGTGGGCTTGAAAGTAATGATTCAGCTTCTTGGAGGCCATTACTAAAGCCAGTGTTAGCTTCTCCAAGGGTAGGTATCTGGTCTCTGCATCTGTTCGGGTTTTACTCACATAATAAACTGCCTTTTGTTCTCCATTTTCTTCTCTGATTACCACTGCACTTACTGCATGCTCTGAAACTGCCAAGTATAAGAACAACTCCTCTCCAGGTACTGGATTCGAGAGAACTAGAGCAGTGGTCAAGTATTTTTTCAAGTTGGCCAAGGCGACTTCGCACTCTTCTGTCCACAAGAAGTCCGTGACTTTCTTTACTAAACTAAAGAAAGGCTTGCATTTATCAGAACTTCTGCTTCTGATTCTATTTAGGGCTGCAGCCCTTCCAGTCAACATCTGTACTTGTTTTTCCTACGTTAGGCTCTTCAACTCCAAGATGGCCTTGATTTGATCCGGGCTTGCCTCAATTCCCTTTCTGGTGACCAAGTATCCCAGGAACTTTCCTGACCCAACTCCAAATGCGCACTTCGATGCATTGAGTTGGAGCCGAAATGTCCGTAGGATATCAAAGACTGTCTTCAAGTTGGCTAGATGATCCTCAGGTTCCTTGGTCTTCACAACCATGTCATCAATGTATACCTCCACTGTTTTGCCTATTAGATGTTTGAACATCTTTGTTACTAATCTCTAGTAGGTTGCTCCTGCATTTTTCAACCCGAAAGGCATTACTTTATAGTAATACAGCCCTTTTGGGGTGATAAATGTAGTCTTCTCCTCATTGGGGGGTACATGGCTATCTGATGGTACCCCTTGTAACCGTCTAGGAAACTCATCCTTCCATGCCCTGAAGTGGCATCCACCAATTGGTTAATCTTGGGTAGTTGGAAACTCTCTTTGGGACAAGCCTTGTTCAGGCTAGTGAAGTCCACGCAGACCCTCCACTTCCCATTCTTTTTTTTCGCAACAACCGTGTTTGATAACCATGTCAGATAGTTTACCTCTCGAATGGCTTTGGCCTCCAGAAGTTTACCCACTTCCTCTTCTACTGCCTCAACATGCATCAACGTAGGCCTCCTTGCTCGCTGGATGACATGTTTGGCCAACCTGTCTACATTCAGTTTGTGGCAAGTGACCTCGGGGTCAATGCCAGGCATCTCGTACAGTGTCTAGGCAAACACCTCAAGGTTTGCTCTCAAGAACGCCTCTAATTCCTTTTCCTCCTTCTCAGCCAAGCTTGAGAAGGAAGAAGCTCTCTTTATTCCCTTGCTGGACCAAGATCTTCTTCAGAGTTTACTCACTTTTCTCGGTTGGTTCTTTGCCGACGTCCTCAAGGACCTCTATGTCTTCATCTTCAATCTCCGCTGCTTCTGCTTCTCGTATGTTACAGGTTGATTTCATTGCTGCCATGGAGCAATTCTTTGCCTGCACTTGATGTCCTCTGACTTCCTCAATTCCATCTTCTGTTGGGAACCGCAACAGCTGGTGCAATGTTGAGGGAACAGCCCTCATTGCATGCAGTCATGGCCTTTCCAGGATAACATTGTAAGGGAGGGGGTGTTAATTATTGTGAACTCAGTTTTCACCTTCTTGGTGCCAGCCTGTACCTCCAAGCTTATTGCCCCCAAGGGCCACGTCGGCATTCCATTGAACCCAACGATTGGACCATTGAATTGTTCCAGATCATCTTGGTAAAGGCCCAGCTCCTTGTAACACCTGATATACATGATGTCACAAGAGCTGCCCTAATCGATCAGAATTCACTTTACCTGGCACTCTCCAATCTGGAGGGATATTACCAAGGCATCGTTGCATGGATGCTGTACCATCTCTAGGTCATCTTCAGTAAAGGATACCATTGGTCCCTGGCACTTGTTTGCCCTAGGTCTCTTCTGCCGAACCTGATACACATGCTATAAGTGTTTTACCTTCTGAGTTTCTCCACGTATCTTGTTCTCATTGACCTTCGAGTGAATCACATTGATCACTCGAGGTCCGCCTGCTTGCGGTTGTGGTGTTGGAGGAGGTGGTGCTGCCGGTGCTTGAGGCAGTCTCGCTTGCTCTTTCTTTCTTCTGGTTTCATCTACCAGGTCCCTTAAATGACCTTGTCTTACCAGGTCTTCCAAATGTGCCTTTAAGGCTTTGCACCCTTGAGTTAGATGCCCATTCTCATTGTGGTAGGCATAGTGTTTCCCCAGACTTCTTTCCATAAATTCACTAGGATTCTTCACTAGTGCTCTATAATAGGGCTGATTCCGGATTCTTTCCAAGACTTTGTAGACCGAAATTTGGAATACGGTTGTGACTGCCTGTGCAGCCCTCAGTCCTGTCTCTTGTTTATTGTATCCGCCATTACCTCGGCCTCGCTTTGGCGAGCCATTTCTTTTCTCTTGTTTTGACGTCTTTATCCCTGGTGTGTCCTCCTTGGCCCTGGCATACTTTTCTATCATGGCCATAAGTTTTTCCATACGTTTTGGTAGTGTCTTTGCCAGTGATTTTCGAAGCAGACAGTCATCTTTTAGGCCGTTCTTAAAAGACACGACCGCCACCTCTTGGTTACATCCTGGTACTCGGTTGAACACCTCATAATACCTCTTGGCGTAGGCCTTAAGGCTTTTATTCTCGCCAATTTTTAGAGCCATCAGGGAACCCACCCTTAATGGCTGTAGTTTGTTTGTCACAAACCTGGCCACGAACATCTCGGCCACATCTTTCCAGCTTTTCACAATTCCTTTCAGCAACTTGTGAAACCAGTCTGATGCAATTTTCCTAAAAGACGAGGGGAACACCTTGCAGAGCAACGGCTCGTTCTTGGTGTATAATGCCATTAAGTTTAGGTACAAGCCGACGTGAAAGTTCGGGTCAGACTTACCGTGGTATATCTGGAATCTCAACATGTGAAATCTTTTTGGGGACTCAAATTTGTCCAATTCTATCGAGAATGGCATTCTCGGCTTAACCAGAGAGGTTACCTCGACATCTTGTTGCTTCCTCTGGAGGTAATCCCTCAGATCCTCTTTGGTCCGTCCAGGAGCTCAGCTGTCAACGGATTTTAGCCTCTTTGGTACGCTACTCCTGGTGTCATTATGAGTCCTTTTGGACCTCCCCCCATTGGTCGTGTCGAAACAGAGCTCCTTCTCTTGAACATGGCGATGTCCTTTGGTGTAGGTTTCTTTGGTTCGACGTGTCTTCTGGGACTCTCCTTTCATTGATTCTCCATGCCCGACCTCCCGTGAAGGCCGGTAAGAATGTTCCTTGGTCCTATCGTGCTGAGGGACTGCAAGAACTATTTTATGCCCTCCTTTCTAGGTATCTTTCTTGGTCGCTGGAATCAGCATATCTTATAATAGAAACGGTGGCTGCATAACGTTGTTTTGCGTCATGAAATTGACGACTGATTGTAGGTCCACCAGTTTATTCGCCATTTCCTTCATCTCTCCGTCCCTCCGCAGGCATCTGTCTTTCTATACCTGGAGGTCGTCCTCGTTATAATACTCGCCTCGATCTGCCTTCTTTGGTACGTCTCCTGTCTGGCCGACGTCTTTATCTCCGGGATTCTGATCCCAAGTTTCTTCGTTGCTGTTATCCTTCTCTACGTTAGGGTCAATGTGTTTATCACCCCCGGTTGGGATGTCGTCCCCAACCTTTTCTTTCTGTTCATCGTTGGCCATCTATTCTCTTTTCATTTCCACAGATGGCGCCAAATTGTGTGTACTGATTTATGACCACAATGCCAAACAAGTACTCAGCTGGAGAATACCAGCATAATAGATTGTACTCGAACGACCTGTCACAAAAAGATAAGATTCTGGCGGTGGTTCGTCCACCCGAGAATACTCTGACGATCAAGTCAGTTATCTCTCAAAGATAACAAAAGTGCTTAACTCACTATTTAGAATGCAAAAAACGTACCTTAGACCCATGACGGTGCCTTACTTTTATAGCCAACACTGACCTAATCCCAATAGAAGCCTAACTTCAATGGACTCTGACTCAATGCTAATCCTGAACTCTCCAATAAATAAAGATAAACTCCCTAAGAGTTTTATCCTTATCCAGACTGAGATCCTCCATCTTTCTAGGACTCTTATCCCTTATCCGTTCATCTCGAATTCCGGTATCTTCGCAGATAACCTTAGCCTAGCAAAGATCAACTCGACGTCATGACCAGGACACGTGACACCTCGATTAGCACTTCGGTGTCACCTTTGCCATGTATTGTTACTCAAAAAATATGTGGCCATAGTTTTCAATCAAGTTGAATAACTTAAAAACAAATCCTAAAAATAATAAATAGATTATAAAAAATATACATATACTGTAATTATTCATTATTATCATTTTATAAGTTGGTGTGCTAATAACAACAAACAACCACCGCATTATTAGAATAATAAACAAAAGAAGTTGTTATCGCATTCGTTTGCAATGACGTGTAAACGGCCATTCAGATCTTCCGTACTGACCAATATCATATTAACTGATAACTATAAGGGCAATTTTTTTTTTAATTAATTAATTTATTTTTTTATAATGGTAGAAGGGCAATTTCTTGAAAACATCATTAATCATATAGAAATTAAAGGGATTGACTAGGAAACTCGTAATTAATGATGTTTTGGTGAAGTTGAATTTTTTAAAATTGTGCATTGTAGACTGAATACATTTTGTTAGCTTGGTGTGTGGTTAAAGAATCCCCATATTCTCTATTTTTTTATTATATCTTAATCTCCACAAAGTTAAAAATTATTTAATTAATGAAAAATATGACAATTAATATATTTCTAGTTCTAGTTATGATTGAGGAGCTCTCAATGGGTGTAGAAGAGTCGAATCAAGTTGAATTTTGAAAGTTTCAAGTTTGTCCAATTAAAAATAAATCAAACTTAAGTTCAGTTTATTCAATTAAAAAGTAATTTAGCTTAAATTTGAGTTAAGTTTAAATATATTTTAAAAAGTTAAGTTTGAGTTAATCTCATAATATTTGAAAAATTCAAGGTCAACCCATTTTTTTAAAATTTGTATCAATTTTTTTTTTAATCTATCTAGTGTGAAAAAATTTAGAAAGTTTTTTTAAAAAAAAAAAAAAAATCAAAAAACGTTTTGACTTTTTTATTTTTTATTTTTTGGTCAACCTAATTGGATAGAACCTAAAAATATAATTATTTTTAAAACAATTTATAGGGGAAAGAAAAATACTAAGAAAGTCAATCTCATACACACTCACAACCACATAAACAAGTTAAATCAAACTTGAGCTTGAAAAGAAAAATAAAATATATATGTTAATAAAAATATATTGGGAGATTTATTTATAAGTTCTTTTTCAGACACTTATATTAGGTTAAGTCCTGTGTAATTTCTTATAGAGTCTCAAGTCCTATTTAGATAGGAATATATTTCACAAGATCCTATATAAACGTAACGTGACGTGACACTTACATAAACGTAACATAACGTGACACCTATATAAACGTAACGTGACACTTATACGTAACGTGACACCTACATAAACGTAACGTAACGTGTCACGATACATTTCGCAAACTTAATGAGTTTTATTTTTTTAAATTGAATGTGAAAATGTTGCTAGTTTATGTTGGTGTCACGTTACGTTTCATATAAATATGATGTATGGCAACATTCAATTTCCTATAGGAAATTGAATATTGCCATAAATCATAGGTGTCACGTTATATTTATGTAGGTGTTACGTTACGTACAGGTGTCACGTTATGTTTATGTAGATGTTACGTTTATGTAGGTGTCACGTTACGTTTATGAAGGTGTCACGTTACGTTACGTTTATATAGATATGATCTATGGTAACATTCAATTTCTTATATATGGTTTTACTATTATTTATGATATTAACAACTAATATTGAGGGTAAATGTGTCAACAAACTTCCCACAGGACTTATGGGAACATAAGTTTTTTAGTAGGATCATATGTGGCATAAGTCTCCCTAATATGACTTATAAATAATTTTCCAAAATATATTTGATATATGATTAATATAAGGGACATTTACATACAAGTCTTAATTTGTGAACTTATACTCCATTAAATTCTAAGTAAGATTTTTTTGACCTTCAAATCTCATTGAAATTTTAATAGTCGGAATTGTCTTTCAAACAATGATTGTTCATCATTTATAATTATTTATAAAGGAATATGATGATTTGACATTTATTTTAATTTTTAAATCTTTAAAATATCAACTTTTAGATTGAAAAAACTAACAAAAAATTATGTGCAAAAATAAAAAAATAAAAAAATATATGTTTTTTGAAAAAAAAAATTGAAAAAATTGAATTGTTTTTTTTGTGCAAAACAAAAAATCTTGTGTCTATAAAGGAACATGATGATGGAACATTGATGTGCAAAACTAGAAAGAAAAAATTAAAATGAAAAACTGGTAATGTTCTCAATTTTAAAACTGGAAAAAACTGATAATGTTCTTAGTTTTATTGGATAGTTGAATCAAACCAACAAGTGGAAGGGCAAAAACGTTTAATTTCATGCTTTGTTATTTTTTTTTTCATCAGTTAGTGAAATAATTATCTGAAAAATTACTATACAAAATTGATAATGTTCTTGGTTTTAAAAATTAGAAAAAACCTGATAATATTTTAAATTTTACTAAATATGACTTATTGGTTCAAAAAATCTTAAATAAAATCTGAGTTACCATAACATTTGTAAATAAAACTTTTAGATAATTAACTCTTAACATGGAGTAATAAGGTATTGTTAATGAGTGCCCTTCGAACGCTTGATAAAAAATGTCTTGTAACTCAAATTTTGTGGCTCAAATAGCCAAAACGACGTTGTTTTGGCCATTTTTATGTTGTTCTGTATTCAAAACGACGTCGTTTTGGCTATTTGAGCCACTTTTGAGCCACAAAATTTGAGCTACGTAGCATTGTCGGTTTGTATATAATACATGGGAGTATGTGCAACGTACAATATATAATCAATTTAAATATTGTTAATTAATGCATTTAGAGCACTAGTTAACCAAACCCTTAATACTATGGAAAAATTACTCATAAATCCTATATGAAGGAATGTTGATCCATTTAATCTTAAAAATTTTCTTTTGGACTGATTGATCCTAATTGTTTTTGGAAAGGTATATATTTTTGGGTTGTTCCCAATTGAATGTACTGTAATACCCCTTTTTGTGATTCATTTGGTAACAGTTGCTGATAATGTGAGATTTGGAAGATAAGACGTGTAGGATATTATCCTTTTTTCTTTTTCTTTTTTTGTGGGGATTTGGTGGACTGGATAACAGTGGATACTCGTTTGGAGGGGTTTAGGGGTGTGTAGTGTGGAATTGGGCATTTTGTGTTTTCAATTTCTATGTTAGTTGGTTGTGTTGATTGAATATTTCAGTTGGTT